>CM077242.1:28488191-28965691 GCA_039654775.1 Spinibarbus caldwelli
ATACCTGTTCCAGAGAGGCCTATAAACACGTGGGGTCAGCCTCTCACCGCTTGTGTCCAAAGAGTCAGAGCTCTCAAAACCATACAGTTACCAAAAACAGCAGAGAGCAAAACCGAAAGAGCGTCTGAGAGAAAAGAGCTGGTTTATTGTGAACTGCTCTCTTCCTGGAGTGGTGTCAAGGGCAGACTGCCAAGGTACTACTTTTCACTTGCCTGACATGAGTGAGATGGGAGGGTGGGTTTGTGACGAGATGGGGGGGAGGGGCATTGCCTGCGTCAGCGGCCCGTCTGGGACACCCCTACCAGAAGTGGGAAGAGCATATGTTTCTTATCTGAGAAGGAGTTTTGGTGTGGCTGGGACAGTGATGGACAAAGGTAGATGGATGGAATACACAGATAGATAGATTAAAAAAAATGAAGAATAATATAATATAATAATAATCTTTTTATTTCACAGACTTTACAAAAGACTTATAAAGCTGTTTTTTGTTTTTTTCCATGTACAGCTCATTACTGTCAGATTTAGCTCACTTTTAGGTTTAAATGTGTGCCCAAAGTATATGGTTAAGCAAGTACACATACAAACACAGACACGCAGATGCAGGCACACTCCAGGAAACAAACGCATATAGTAGATTTACAGTAACACCACACACAAACACACACAGTAACTTTCATGGAAAGGTAATTTGCATTATTTCCACTTGCCTGGCTTTGGTCATTAGGAGGAATGGGTACAGGCTATAAATGGTCAGTTGAGGTTGAGATAAGCCAGTGCTGTAACTGTGTGCTCCCCTAACTAGAGTCCTTTCCGACAGGTTCACAAGGCCTTGCCCTTTATGAATTCACCGCCAGTTTATTCAGAATATGTTGCCACTATAAATCGATCTCTAAACTCTCATGATTGGGAAGCTCTGATGTACTGTGGAGTAAGTTTTCCATCAAATATTATGAGAGTGAGAAATTAACTTTTTGCCCACAGGCAACAGTGGCAGTGAAAGCATTTTTTTTTTTTAAATAGTCGATTCAGATATTTAAATGATCACCAATGCTGGGGGTAATGCATTACAAGTAAAATGTGTTACGTAATGAGATTATTTTCAAGTAACTACTAAAGTAACGTATTACTTTTTCAAATAAGTAATGCAAGCTACTTTGTTTTACCCATTTATTCACTGACACCTCTTCTGTCCCATGTTCAGAGAAATTGGGATTGAGGTGCAGAGGACCAGATTAATTTCCTTTACAGTTGGCAAAAAATATAACTTTGTTTTTTTGTTATTAAAAGCAAATAAGCAAGCCCAGCACAGGTGACAAAAAGTAACACAAAAGTTGCGTAATGGATTACTTTCCATAACGAGTAACTAACACAATTAGTTACTTTTTATGGAGTAACACAATGCATTACTTTAAAAAGTATATTTCTCCAGCACTGATGATCAACACAAATGAGCATTCATACTTCTTGGGGTTTCTTGTCCACTATAGTTTGAGCCTAAGATGAACTTTTGAGTTTAAGTCGTTGTTTTAGCTTTCCTGTTCAATGTTTATGTTTTTTTTTGTTTTTTTTTAATGTTTTGAAAATGTAAAAAAAAGCATCCCACTCTGGTTACAATGCATAAATGAGAACAACTTAGTGTCAAAAACATGACCTTTAAACGTCTGTCACCACAGATCGATACAGATCAATATTTTAGCTAACTGTGATTGATGTGTAAATAACACTAGAATGCACATTGACAAATTATGATGACAAAAACAGTCCTTATCAAGTGTTCTGCAATTTCAAGGATCTTATGTAGGGCCCTATGGTTTCTGTGATGTGAAAAATGTGGATGGAATCACAGAATCCAATCATAAAAATGGAATTTACTGTATATCACGGAATGTCACAGAATTTGGCAAAATTTGGATAAATAAATAAAAAGTAGGGCTGTACACTTAATCAAATCATGATATGGACTACTGCCATTGAATATTGAAGCACAAAAGACCGCTATTTAAATATGACTCAGGGCTCTAGACTCATTCTTCCCACTGGTGCGACTAACTTTCTCAGTTGGTCGCACGAGCACATCATTTGGTAGCAAATTTATTTATTTATTTTATTTATTTATTTTTGATACAACATTTGATTAATCAATGCATCCTGATGAACGCGATTTTGGTGTCACGCTTTACAAGAAAAGATAATTGTCTGTTTTGCTTATATCTATACACCTTTCAGTTTTTAAGACTAAAACAAAAGATGGATTCATTGTTATTCTTAATTAAAAAGCACAACAACAATAAAACAGTACGTTACAATGACAAACTAGCTTACATAACATTTATGAACAAAAACGAATAAGAGGAGGCATGGCATAGGACACATCACATGCTGTATTATATACGACTAATAAATTACAGAATGTTTAGCAAACTGAGGAATCAAATAATAATAATATTAAAAAATAATGGAAAGCCTCCATAGCGTAACGTGAAGTAAACAGCAAAGATAACAAGCTTTTCAAAACGAAAACAAAAAGAAAAGTACAACTAAACTGTCTGTCGCTGACAGGACTTGCATGTTTTTTTTTTTGTTTTTTGTTTTTTTTGTTTTTTTTCTACAAGAATACCAACATGTTCACCTTCTCTGGTTTAAGAAGCGATCTTTTACTTTAGTTTGAAAACCAAATCCTCCGTTGCGCTCTGTCCGCAGCGCACCTTCGCACTCGTGCTATCGCAGCGAGTATAAACCAGGCTCTACACCTGAAGCGCTCGCACTGAAAGCGCCTCTCTTCACATGATCAGTGAAATCTGACCGAATCTGACTCCTGCTACAATGAGACTCCGGCTCTGCAGCGTGCTGTATGAAGCAGATGCTTTGGAGCAGCGCAGACCATGCAATCGCACAAGTGCGACCACGTCAAATTTTTACTCGCACACTCTCAAAAAATGGTCGCATTTGGTCGCAGTCTAGAGCCCTGTGACTGCATGTTTCTCAAGCTGCGTTTCCATTACCCTTCAAATTGCGCAAATTAAAATTGCTAAATGAAAATATGCCTAATGAAAAAGCGTCAATTTCGCAAAAACTCCCATATATCGCAAAAAAGTTTTTACGCTCACATGAGGTGGTTTTTCAGGCAATTCAAAAAAGGAATATTTTGCAAAACTGCAATGGAAACGGTTTTTCCGCATTTACAGGTCACATGGCGTATGTAAAAAGTCATATGATCATTCTTCAATGTACTATAACCTCCAAGAAACACTTCATACATTGCCGCTCTCGAGTAAAAGGGGCTTTCCCTGCCATTAATGCTTAGACAATTTACACTGCACACATCTGCAGTGCAGTGTCGCTCTGATACGGCCACTGAAGCTGACTGCGGCCACTCTAGTCAATGCTTGTGTTTTTACCAGCCATGCCACGCATGTTTCTGAAGCGGCTCTCCGTGCTGCTTCTGTAAAAATACATGCATACGCCTCCTTTGAATAAATATGGCCAAAATCCGTCAAAATCCCACCAAAATCCGTTGCCATGACTTATCGCGAGAGGCAAAAGGTTACGTTTTAGTCGCATAACATTGGTTAATGGAAACGCCGTCATTTCGCACTTTTTTATAGACATTTATAAAATATCGCCAAAGTTTTGCATAAATCTGTAATGGAAATGTGCCTTGATCAGAGTTAATGAGTGACACTGCATGATAGAAATGCTTTGTGTGAGCCGGTTTATGAAACACCTGTAAAAACAGGCCAATCTTGATTGGCTATGCAGTCATATGACATCATGGTGCCCATGTGAAACGTCATCAGCTTCTTTGTCTTCAGGAAGCCACTTGTCTCTGTGTGTGTGTGTGTGTGTGTGTACTTGTTTATGATTTGGTCCCCACAATGTCCCCACAAGGATAGTAAAACCTGAAATGTTTGACATTGTGCACCGGCCTGAAGTCCCCATGAGGGGGAAAAAAAATATTAAAAATAGTAAAAGATGTTTATCTTAACGTGCAATAATGCAAACATGTTTTCTGTAAGGGGTACGTTTAGGGTTAGGGGACAAAAAAATATTGTTTGGTGAAGTGAAGTGACATGTGGCCAAGTATGGTGACCCATACTCGGAATTTGTGCTCTGCAATTAACCCATCCAAAGTGCACACACACAGCAGTGAACACACACACACCGTGAACACACACTCGTAGCAGTGGGCAGCCATTTATGCTGCGGCGCCCGTGGAGCAGTCAAGGGCACCTCAGTAATGGTATTGAGGGTGGAGAGAGCGCTGTACACTCACTCCCCCCACCTACAATTCCTGCCGGCCCGAGACTAAAAGTAATAGAAGTCTATGGAAAGTCCCCACAATTCACAGAAACAAACGTGTGTTTGTGTGTGTGTGTGTGTGTGTGTGTGTGTGTACCTGTTTTTTTATTCAGGTGGGGACTTAAACCTGAATACACACAGACTCATGGGGACTCGTGTCACGGTGGGGACCTAAATTGAGGTCCCCACGGGTAAAGAAGCTTATAAATCACACAGAATGAAGTTTTTTGAAAATCTAAAAATGCAAAAAGTCTCCTGTGAGGGCTAAGGTTAGGTGTAGGGTTGGTGTAGGACAATAGAACATACGGTCTGTACAGTAGAAAAACCATTATGCCTATGGAAGTCCCCACAAGGATAGCGAAACGTGTGTGTGTGTGTGTGTGTGTGTGTGTGTGTGTGTGTGTGAAATCCACTCACTGGGAGCTTAGAAAAATGCAAAGAGGAGTACATCAGGAGATGATGCACTCCTTGTGTGTCATTTGGTCGGGAACAGAGCAGGTTCTGTCAGCACTCAAGAGTGTTTTACAGAAGGGAAGCTCTGGTCGTGCCTGGCTCTCTTCTCAAGGAATGGGATTCAGGCTGCAACCTCGGGTTTGGGTCCCACGTTTGCCGAAGTGGCATGTGGATTACGCTCACAGTTTTAGGTGAGAGTGGGGCATTGCCCTTTCTCTCTCTCTCTCTGCTGCTACATGCAAACAGTTCCTGATATACAGTGTTTCTACTTAAATTGGTAGAAACATGCACTCAGTATATCCTTCAGAATAGGTAACAACTGGTCTGGTTGATTGTACTGACTGCATTTGAATATGAGTTAGAAATTGAATATGCATTTGGCTTTGAGGAGCTAAATGTTATGGCACTTTTCCACTGCATGGTACGGCGCGTTATGGTTCAGTACGGCTCACTTTTGGAGGGTTTTCCACTGGGTACAGTACCTGGTACCTGGTACTTCTTTTAAGTACCACATCGGCCGAGGTTCCAAGCGAGCCGTACCGTTACCAAAACGTAACGTGTAAACTCTGCTGATCACTGATTGGCCGGAGAAAATCGTCACTGCCTGCGTCATTGAACTTGCAACACGAGACACAACAGACCCGCTAGATTTAAATCAGCACAGCCAAGTGAAAGATCGAACGCAACTGTTTTGAATGAGCACACCTTTCTTTTAACAACCAAACAATGGCTGTTTCATTGTCTGTCGAGGAAGTACAGACCGTCCTCTTGTTGATAGCCGAGGAGTGGATCCAGCGAGAGTGTGATGGAGTGACGTAGAATTAAAAAGTTTTTCAGGAGTCACGGTAGTAGAGGCGGCGCAACTATAAGGACACGTGAATAATCCAGAAATGCATCCAGCTCTGAGCAGTTAGACCTACAGTATGGCGTAGTGGGTATTAATGTTCTGTTAGTATCAACATCATGGCACTGCGTCAAAGTTCCCTTGAAAGGGAACATTTTAGGGTTCCCTGAGAAGGGAACGAGACGCTGTGTCTTGTTGCCATACTTTAGGCATGCCTGTGCATCTTCCTTCAGACAAATTGAAGCTGATGATGGTTTATGTGGACACTCTCCATATTCCAGTGACGTCATATGACTGCCATAGCCAATCAAGATAAGTGTTTTTACATGCCTCACACACCGGCTCACGTGAAGCTTTTCTATAGCGTCAATGCCTTTATTGTGTCACTTCACTTAAATAAATAAAACTATCATCAGATACACAGAAATTCAAAAATCTTCACTACAAAACGCCATAATAAACGTCTGATTTAAACTGAAGAAATTGTGACTTGAAGACATATATAGTAGACTGTACTTCTTAAAATAAATAAATAAATAAAAACAGTAGAGTTTATTAAAACATTCTCTTTGTTATTGTCCTCTTGCATTATTTTCCTGTTGACACTGTAAAGCTGCTTTGACACAATCTGTATTGTATAAAGTGCTATATATAAATAAAGGTGACTTGACTTGACTTGAAGAATATCACAATTTTTCATCCATGTGTTAATTTAAACTGTAAACTCTGTTGTGCAGTATTTTGTTTCCCAAAAACTGAAAGGAATTGTTCAAATTTCATTGTAACACTTTAAAAAAAAATGAAATAGTTAATACTTTGTACATTCATTTCATTACCACCATTTTGGTAATAAATTTGTATTAAAACAAAAAAGACAGAATCCAGAAAATGTAAAAAATAAATAAAAAACAGAATGTGGAGGAAAAAAAATTAAACAGATTTCATGGGGCCCTATTTATGCACAACTACCACAGCCAATTCATGTATGACAATAGGTTTCTAAGCTGTTTTGAGTGTTTTTTTTTTTGCTTGTTGCTGTGGTTGCTGCAGTAGGGTGTCAAAAGAGCCCACCCACAAGTATGATATTCTGGACTGGAATGTAAACTTACAGGATATTTCTTATCAATCTTCTATCAGCAAGGCAAAAATATAAGCCTGAAATCTTATAAAAGCAATATCACACTTCTCAACAAGCCATATGATTTGATCAATCAGTCATGTCTGTAGCACAAACCGTGTGGGGTGAGTTATGTCCCAGATGTTACTATTTAAGGTTAGAGATTTGTTTAAATCCCAGTAATAGTGATGTTTGACAGTAATAGTGAGAAACAGTAGTAGTGATGAAATAGTAGTAAAAACAGTAGTAGTGATGTTTGACCTAGCAAATACCACTAATAAAAAATCTTACCAAGGCATAACCCAGGAATGCATTTACTAGCCAAACAGTGCTTTGTGACTAAAAAATAAAAATAAATAATTTATATAATAAAACATGCTAATTCTTAGCCTTGACAAGGTCATAAACGCTATATTATGTGAGTACATATCTGTTCTTTATAGGGTTGAGAATCAGTTCTAATTCACCACAGCAATAGAAATCGTTTTAGCTGATGATAGAACTATTAAAGAAACTGATTCATTGAGTGGAATCAGAACAAGAATCATTAAATTCCTCATGATTCCCATCCACACTTCCTATATGCCTCTGTTAAAGTGAGGGGGAGGAGTGTTTGGTCTGCAGCGCTGCTTTCGCAGGAGGCCAAAGATGTTGATTTTCACCCGCCACATCTGAAAGCTCTGATGAGAACAGCAGACTCACAATCTCCTTTTGGAGATTCCTAACACAAGGTCATAAAGGAGCGCTGCAGTTCAGTGTCAGCTGACACCATCAGAAGAACAGGCCGCTGAGTAACAGACAGAGTGAGCTCATGCCATGGAAATTTTATATGATGACCCATGAGTCTATCAAATGAGATTCCTGCTTAAGTTTTCCACATTTCAAATGTGCTTCTACTGTCATCACAATGTAGCTCAAATATATTTGAGGTTTCAACAGTAAGGATGGCCCTGGGCCGATGTGAGAAGTCTTCAGGAGGAATGGAACAGAATGCAGGGGTCCTGAGACTTTTTTTTTTTTTTTTAACTTGAACTATTTTTAACTTGACACACAGTATTAAAAATGCAAAATGTTGACAGTTTGATGAACTTTTACTAACTTGCTCAACAAGATTCTCTTAAAACAGTTGCTCTTCCATGACTGTAGCTGACCTGAAAGAGAGAACTAACCACATAGGAAGAATGTTAACACTTAGCGGCCCTTGTGGCACTGAGAAAACAATGCAGCTCATACTTGCATTGCATTATGAGTTGCAGACTGACACATTGCAACAACTTACAAAATCGATCTTATGCATTTACATTCATGTACTTGCATACCCTCGTGAAAAAAATTACACTTTAGCATAATAGAGTACAAAAATACAGTTTAAATAAAGAATACACTTATGTGCAAACTGAAATGTAATGTTTTTGAGACAATTGCATGTTATTTGCAAGCAAATAAAAGTGTTTAAATGCAAATGAATAAATAAATAAAATAATCGTTTAAATGCATATTACATGCAATTGGCTGAATTTAAGAGTGCTTTTTAACTCAATTAAGTAGTAATTAAGTACATCTTTACATGTAATCCCATTGTTACTTCTATTGCCTGTGAAATATGGTTAAAGTGTACTACTGAACGCAATGACAGGCATTGAAGGTAAACTAAAACATACTTTAAAGTAATTTTTATTAAACCTTGTATGTCATGCTAAACATATTTGTAAAACATGTAATGATGTTGCAAATAAAATACATTAACTATAAAATATATATAACTGAAGTCAGTGGCACTGTTTGTGTATTAAGGCACATCCTAAAGAAACTTCCATACAATGTCTAACAATCCGATGTGTTGTTTTAATGATAAAACCAGTTCAAGTGAGCATTAAACATAAAATAAAAAAAGAACTTATTTTTAACTGCTCCATCAGACACCATTTTATTCTTTCCACCAAAAGGTGAACCATATGAACAGGATTGTGGGATATTGCATCGAAGGACACATTAATAATGCCTTCAAAAGACAAGATAAAGACGTCTTAGTAGACAGGACATAATGCAAACATTGGATTCAGACATGCCTCAATGTCTTGCTATACCTCTATAAATCAAGAAAGAAAATATACATTTGAAAACTTGTCAAATTGTCCAACTGTCCACTGGCCGATGCTGGACTTTCTAATAAGAATTTCAAAAGTGCGTCTCGACATTCTGTGCGTCTGGCAGACTGGTGAATGTATATCACGCAAAGCAGTTTCATTGACTCGTGTTCAGTGAAAGGCCGTTTGAGAAGGGAATTCACTGGGATGATTAAATAACATCCAGCTGGGGGAGGAAGTGTCTTCGATGAGCGCTTCCTACATGACAATGCAGCGTTCTTCATTGAGTTAAGCACTCTGTAGATGGCCTGTCAGATCACATTAGTGTTGACCTGGAGTAGCCTCAAAAACAGCCTCTGTGGAGAGGTCCATCACACACGCTAGGGCAGGGCTGATAAAAAACATCACCACACCAAAGGTAGCATGACTCGTCCCAGACATTCCCATAAAACGCTGTCATAAGACCGAACAACTTTTTCAGATCTAATCTGTTGGATGGGTGAGATAACATCTAACTACATACTGTCAAATTAAATTTGGGTACAAATTTGTTTGTTTGGGTTGTTTTGCTTTATTCAGCACATTTATTTAACTTTTACCATCCAGTGCACTTAGTATTAAAATGTTTTTTGAATATAATGCAGGGATCCTATTAAAAAAATAAAATAAAATAAAATAAAATAAAATTCTAACCCCCAAAGTCATCCTTAGAGGGAATCATAAGAAATGATAAATGTATGAATTAAACAGTGCTGTCAAACGATTAATCACAATTAATCGCATCCAAAATAAAAGTTTTTGTTTGCATAATATGTTTGTGTTCTGTGTATATTTATTATGTATATATAAATACACACACATACAGAATATATTTTGAAAATATTTACATGTATTTACATGTCTATATTTATATAATTTATATTATAAATAAATACATTTAATATATAAAAATAACATTTTTATGAAATATATACATGCATGTGTTTGTATTTATATATACATAATAAATATACACAGTACACATACATATATTATGCAAACAAAAACTTTTATTTTGGATGCGATTAATCACGATTAATCGTTTGACAGCACTAGAATTAAATAATATGAATTAAATGATAAATAAATGACTCAAGACTGATTGGTAAGACTTTCTAACTATTTCTTTAAAAGTAACTAGCTCATAAAAGTCATTGGTAATCCTTTACAATTAGGTTGTGTTTGTTAACAGCTAACAGTTAACTACATTAGTTAACATGAGCTAACAATGAAAAACACTTCTAAAACGTATTAATCTTACTTAATGTTAATTTCAACATTTGCAATATTAAAATCTAAGGTTGTATATGTTAATATTATTTAATGGACCTCAGCTAACACGAACAGTCAATGAACAGTTGTATTTTTTTTTAACTAATGTTAACAAAGATAAATACTGAAACAAATGCATTAACTAACATTCAAAAATGGGACCTTATTGTAAAGTGTTATGGAGTCATTCAATTGTGAATTGGACAAGTAGACTGTGACTACAGTAGTCGTGATAAATTTGCATATGAGTGACTCGGTTTGCGTGATTTAACGAGACTTCCATAATCCAAAAAAGCAAATTTTAAATAAAAAAGATACCTGTCAAAAAATGCTAAGTAGAAAACAATGCTGTATTTTGTTGTTTGCAAAATTGTTTGCGTGTGGTGATCTGCTGATATCAGCAGCCTTGCAGACAGCAGCAGGAAGCCCAGACTCAGCACTGCCTCTGAGAGATGCAATGACACACCAGCCGCAAGCTCCCTTCAACACACCGAACATCTTCACAACTACACTCCTGCACTCTTACCATAGAGCACTGCAGTAACACTAATGTAAAATAATATTTTTTTTTTCTTCCAGAATGAGTCTTTTTATTCCATTGCTCCCGACTGATATTGATTTAGAAGGTTTTGCTGGGATTCTCTGTTAATATTTAGTTAAGCAGCTAAATCATGCGGCCTGTGTCATGTCTCTTTCCCCCTTTCTCTCCCTCCACTTTCCTGTCATTTCAGAATATCTTGTCTAATAAAAACAAAAATACCCATTCAAATATGTAGTGCAACATTTAAGTATAGTATACAGGTTGTGAATTAAAGTTTATTGTAATCTCTGTCTTGCATAGCAAGAATAAAAATAATATAATACAACAAAAAATAGGCTGTATGTCTTTTTTTATTTATTTGTGGACTACAGGAATAACACACTAACTGTAAAAGACAAAATGAAACTAATTATAATTGCCTATACAGTTAGCATAGCAAAATAAACAGGGTTCCCATATCTGTACTGCTGATGTCAAAGACCACGAGTCGAATCAAAATGTACAATATTTTGAAACAAATGAATCTGTCACCAGGTAGAAACTAGCCAAATTCGGGCAGATGCCAACATGGAGAGGTTGCATGACATGCTTGAAAACCATGAGTAAAACTACACAAAGTTAGGAAAAATACAACCCAGACTACAATAAATACTGCTTGACTTGCAACGTGAATAATCATGGTTTGTGCAGACCACAGTGTGTTCTGTGCCGCAAATTATCAGCTACAGACAGCATGAAACCATCGTAATTCATGAGACATTTGGAAACCAAACACTCTTACTACAACAACAAAGTAAAATTAAAATATCAGTGTTCCTATTAAGGCTATGTCTTGTTATAAGGTTTGCATATTGGTGGGCCTGTGCAGTTAACTGTAATATTAATAAAGTTTAATGTGTGGATTTATTTTATTTATTTATTTATTTTTTTACATTTCAATACCACTTGATTTATAACAAGAAATCTGGATTCTGAAGCAAACCAATTAAGACTATTATATTGACCTTTTAATAATATAAAGTCTATTTCCTGGAAAATATGATGATAAAGCCCATAAATAAACACACTACCTCTTTACCTCTTGCTGGATGAATGTAGTACTGTATAGATGCACGGTAAATACAGAAGTTTATAGAGAGTTACTTTTCTGGCCTTTTATACCTGTTATTTGCAAATAACATTTTAAAGAAAATACTCTACAATATGAATAGTATGAATTTTGCATGTATCCACTGAGACTGCAATAAATTACACCCTTCCTCAGTAAAGCCTGTGACATTCTTGCTAACCTGTCATCAGTAGCACTGCACACAGCTTACACTGTGCTCTCATGTCAATGCATTCTGCTAATTCTGTCATGATATCCATCAGAGGAGGTCACGGAAACAACATCTCGACACTATTGTCCTGCATGCACACTTTGAGCTACTATGCACTGAGGACAACATCAAATAATTTCATCTGCAAGTGAAGCTCAGGAAACATACAAAGTCTCTTCAAAGTTGCATCTAAACATTTTCATTCTGATAGATTACTGTGGCATCTGATCAAAGTCTGCAACAGAGAGCACTGATTAAGTGTGGCCTTTAACTGTTTATCATCTTTACATTGTGACAACAGTATGGTTCCCTATTTTGCAAATAGGCAAAATGCCACATGAAATTATAATATCATATGTAAAATAAGCAATTAATACAATTGTTGTGAATTTATGAGTACAGTTAGGAGCAACAAATCTCTGAAATAAAAGTGGCTAATTTCAGAATTGTGCATACATTATTACTGCAGCTCATATATCTCCAAATGTGTATTTCTAGACAGTAGACACCGAGACTAAAACCACATGTAACATCCAACAAGTCTTGTTTCATTTATAAAAACATTTTAAAGATCCTTCATGTGATTTATACCTTCTAGATCTGCTTATTATGTGATGTAATAGTACTATTAGTAAATGTAGACATATAACAACAGGGTAAATACTGCTACACTGCGCTGACTGGTAGCCTAATCAACGACTAAATTAACCAGGGGAATTTATTTATTTATTTTTACAAACAGGACCACAGTTTAGTCTCTGCATTTCTTGGCTTGCTCCTGCATAAGATTACTTAACAACAACAACAACAACAACAAAAGACACTGGCTAATTTACATTCCAGTAGCCAACAGTTGACTTGTGTCTCCTCACTGTGCATTTAAAAATGAAAGAGAAAATCACAAAAACAAATTCATTCTAACACTTAATTCAAATGATGAGACATCACCATCTCTCAACATGTATGTCCCCACCCAGCTACTGCACTAAAAACTTCATCTAAACACACATAACAGGTGATGACAGACAATTATATAAACAACGTAACTGTAATGACCATAATCATTCACACTATCTTGCAGCCGTTGCGCAAATATTGCCAGTCAAACTTCACGTTGGAAAATAAATTCAAAAGTTTGCCTATATGCAGCCGAAACGCAGTGCAAGTGCGCAACAAAACGTTACATTTTGCAACACCCTTCCTTACTAGTACGCAAGAGAAATAATAAGTATACCTACTTGAGCCAAGGAAACAGTCCGTGAACCTTCGGAAACAGCTTGTGGAAGGCGGACCATCTTCCATGTCTGACCGCAAGCGAGTAATGATAACTCTTGATATGATATGCGTCTAGTTTAATGTCGACCCGCTGTTATAAATGAAACGATCCGACTCTGAACCGCCGGATGACATCAAAGCGCGTCAAGTCTGTATGGAGCGCCGTGTTTTACGCGCCCCGTATGCGCGCGGTAGTGTCTACGTCCAGTATGCAGACGCGCCCGGTGCTCTCCCCCTAGTATAATGTTGGGAAATGAAGGCAAGAGGCGAAGAGGTGCTCGTCTCGAGTGGAGCCGGAGAACGGCACTGAGAGCGGCGGCTTTCGCGTATCTCCTCCCCGGCTGCGCCGCACTCTGGCGCAGCTGCTCTGCTCTGGACTGCTGTAGTGTGTTTTCCCACTGCTCAGGGGGGGAATGGGGGCGTCATTTCTCAGGGTTGGACATCCTCTTATGTTATAGTGTCGAGGCAGGACGTTGGGGAATTAATATGAAAGCAGCGTTTAAGGACAAATGGGTGTTTATGAGTGCTTCCACTAGAGGCCATTCTCCGCTATAAAGACATGTTGGTGCATTTAGGGTTTTTCTGAGTACATATAGTTTGGATTTGTTTCTTTGGCTTCTAGATCTCACAGTCACAGTATTTTGACACAGGTAATACCGTTTGTGCGTAAAAAACACGCTGTCAGGAGCCATAAACCACCGCAGATATTGTGATGAGGCAGGCGGCAGAACTGGAGAAATCAACTGTTTGCTGCTGCGGACTGACGCGCTCTGACGTCAGCAAGCGTCAATGACTCTGTGTGTGTGTGTGTGTGTGTGTGTGTGTGTGTGTGTGTGTGTGTGTGTGTGTGTGTGTGTGAGAGAGAGAGAGCGCGCACTCGTGTGTGTGTGTGAGAGAGAGAGAGCACGAGAGAGCGCACTCGTGTGTGTGTGTGTGTGTGTGAGAGAGAGAGAGAGCGAGAGAGCGCACTATTGTGTGTGTGTGTGTTCTGTGGGTAGAGGACAAACCTCAGTTTTTCGTTTTGGCACAGCTTACTAATGACAAACTACTCCTGCAGCAACGTTTTCCCCTCCAAAAATGTGTATCTATATGAATATATAAGCCACAAATAGACCACTGTACCATCAGATATTGTATTAATCCTCATCTGCAATTTAAAATAGACATTAAAAATACGAATCCCATAATAATAATGGTAGCACTTTATTTTACAGTCCTGTTACTCATGTACATACTATGTTCTTATTTTAGTAATTACAATAACTAGGTAAAAACTAGGTACTTACCCTGAACCTAGCCCTAAACCTCACCCTACCCCATGTAGTTATCTTATATTACCAGTACTTTCTTAGGTAGGTACACTGTAAGTGCATGTACTGTAAAATAAAGTGCAACCATAATAATAATAATTTTATAAATCTGCATAATGTCCAAGTGTAATTTTTATGTTTTCTCAAATGCATAATATGCTGTATTGCTCCTAACCTACAATTAAAATGTTGTAATTAGCTTGTATAGTGGATCTGAAAAGAGCTAAAAAAACTTTTTAAAAAATATATAATTTAGATTTTTACGTGATAGTATGTGATTCTGAGATGCAGGACACACTTATTCATCACTATAGCTATTCTTCCATTACTAAAAATCATTTCTATTCATGTTTATTTCTATTCATATCTATTCAACAGGAACAAAGACTGGAAAATATGAAACACAGACCAGGACAGTTTATGTGATTTCTGTGTTTGTTTGTACATTTTTGTTAGAAACCTTAGTGCATTATTAAGTATCACATCACCTGTATATTGTCCAAGTTTATCATAACCAACACAGTATCAATTACAGCACAGATAATATTTAAAATCCACCAGGAGTTAATAAATAGCCTTCTGAATATATACCCTATATAAGTTAAAAATCTGTACATTCCTTTATATGTATAGTTTGAAATGCTTTAGGTGCTTCAGGCTACAGAAAGGACAGCATTTAAGATGGAATAAAACTGGTTTTCATTTGCCAAAATCATGCATAAAAATAAATATTAATGCTAAATCTCTGTTTACACTGGGATTGTTTATATCATCTTGAGTCAATAATGCACCTTCACCTTTGTGATGTTTCAGTTCATTGCTCCAGTATGGCATGCACAAGTTTGCAGCACAGTTCTTTGTAATTATTACTGGAGTTGGGTTTCTTTTCCAGAATCCTTTTTTACCCTGAGGTTTATTCAAAGGATTTCCTGTATCATTTTGACGTCCCATTGACGTCTGTTGAACCCCACACTTTCCAAAACTTAGAAATATTTCTTCATCTGGTGACTGAGCATTCAGATTCTTGAGTCAGTGGAGAAAATAAGAGCTTGCATATTGTTTCTTCAACTAGTAAGAACTATGCATTTTCAGACATGGTTAATCTATTAGACTTGTAGTTAATTTGTTTAAAAAACAAAGTCAGAGCAACTAGTTTGAGAACATTAGTGTTTTTGTAATGTGAGTCCTGTTTAAACAACTTAGAAAATTATAGCTATTAGGATGCTTTCTGAATTGTATGTCAATGTGAACATTTCTAGAGCAGTTTCTCACACAGAAAAAGTTCATAACATGTCTGCAAGAATTAAAATTCTATCCGATGCTGATTTGCAATGTGATATTTGATCTGTGATGGACTGGCCATCTGTCCAGGGGTGTGTTCCCAATAACATTATTAGCCAACTCTAGTCATTACCCACATAGATCAATGATTTGGTGTTTCCCAAAACCATAGTTCCAACAAACAATGGCAAAACAGCATTGCAAACTTGTGTGGTTAGAACTGCAGCTCTTGACCTGTGTTTAGAACTTAGTATGACATGTGAACTTACATAGAACTTGCTTTTGGGAACAAGAAGCAAATTAATATGCAATGCATTCTATACCCTCCATTCTGTTTAATTCTATGCAATATTTTAGTGTATTAAGAATCAGCGCCATTTCTAAAGAATGCACATGAATGCACATTAGGAAATCCAGGAGAATGAGAGAGAACCTGCAATGAATCAAACACCAAATAAAGCAAAATGCCAGCGAACAAAAATAGTGAAGTAATCCTCAGATTCCTTGTTTGTTATAGCAGCATCTCAGAAAAATTATGTTGTGATGAAAGTTGTTGAATGAACCACATGTATACAGAGATGTATTGCATGTTCAAAAAAAAAAAAAAAAAGAAAAAACAAATTAACAGCTTTTTATAAAATAATCTGATATTAGCTATTACCAGTGTTGGGGAAGTTTACCTTCAAAACATTTTTAAACTCCATGAAAAAAGTAACTAATTGTGTCATTGCGTTAATTTTTGTAGAAAGTAATGCATTACATTAGTTTTGCTTTACTCAGATATTTTGTTGGACATTTAAAAGTAATGCGTTACTTTACTAGTTACTTAAAAAAGTAATCAAATTACTTAATCTTAATCTGATCAGAAACGTAGCAAGGACATCGTTAAAATAATCCATGTGACATCAGGGGTTCAACCGTACTTTTAGGAAGCTACAAGAATACTTTTTGTGAACAAAGAAAATAAAAATAACGACTTTATTCAACAATTCGTCTCCTCCGCATCACCCTGGCGCCATTTTGGAGAGTATCCACTGAACGTGAACAGCGTATGCTGTTCTGTGTCAGCGGATACATTGTCTACGTTGTTTATGCTTTGATATGAATGAAAACAACGTATCTGCGTGGTGCAGCTGACACAGAACAGCATACATTGTTAACGTATGTGATACTCTCTAAAATGGCGCTAAGGTGACGCGGAGGAGATGAATTGTTGAACAGTCGTTTTTTTTTTTTTTTGCACACAAAAAGTATTGTCGTAGCTTCATAAAATTACGGTTCAACCCCTGATGTCACATGGATTATTTTAACGATCTCGTTGCTACGTTTCTGGACCTTAATCGTGGTAATTACATTGCTGTCTATGGGAGGGTCAGAGAGCTGTCAAAAATCTTTAAAAATATCTTATATTGTGTTCCGAAGATGAACGGAGGTCTTACGGGTTTGGAACGACATGAGAGTGAGTAATTAATGACAGAATTTTCATTTTTGGGTGAACAATCCCTTTAACTGCAGTCCTATATATTGTTGAACCAACATGGTTCAAATGATGGACATGCCACCAAGTTACAACTTTTTAGTAAAACAGTTTTGACTAGCTAGTTAGGCTATAATTTCACAGCTGATGTATCGTACTGCACTGGTTGAGCAGTGAGTTACATCACTGTACAGGAAACACACCCCAGGGTGTTTCCCTTGCCTTTGGCCCAAGACACTGAATAGGCTCCAACATCCCTGCAACCCTACATAGAACAAAGCAGTTTGGAAAATGAATGGATGGGTGATTGGACATTGCACTGTATTTATCACAGGACATCTCAGACATCACCATAAGATGATATACTGCATGGGGAATAAGTCCACATCGAGTCAAATCTTCATTGTATGATAATCCTAATGCATTTCCTCTCTGACATTATGAGGGAACATAGTCAATTTAAACTTACATAAACTAGGTCTTTCAAACCAGAGATCCTGTGTCTGTTTGGTTTGACATACGGCAGCTCTCTAGTTCACCACTTCATCGCTTTTATCACGCAACCACACTGTAAATAGCTGTGTATACCCTGGCAGAGCGAATTACAGGGTAATAACCATATGAAGGAACCTGCCCTGTAACACAGTAAGACGCCACATCAGAGGAGACCAACAGTGATGTGGGTGGGGAGCTCAGGGCTGATGAGTGCTGATCCATTAAAAAAATGTAAAGCAGAAATGTCAGTCGGGACTTTGTGGACAAGACATAAAAAGAGTCATTTTACAGCTACCTCTTTTTCCCATTCTAAACACCCTGTGTTTAGAGCCTGGAGGCAGAGGAAATATTCACAGACCAGACTGCGGTTATTATGTCATGCGGCTTTTAGGGATTTCCTAAGCTCTGTATGTTCAAGTGGTATTACTATTAACATCATCGAGCTTAGAGGTGCTGGAAATGAAGATTTGCATGTCACATAGTTTTATTGGAATCCTGTAACAAAATCATTTTTGTCTCAAATGTAAAATTTGAAGAAGAAAAAAAAGTTTTTTGACCAGATTCTTGCTAAAGTATTACATGTTTTTGTATTCAAAAGTGTCTGTCAAATACAGTGTTGTGCTGTGATTTTGTTAATGGGCCAAAGGATTATTTAAAACATTGTGAACATAATGAATTTTGTATTAAATTAGAAAAACGCAAAACAAAATCATTTTCTATATAGTGGACCCCTGTAAGTATGATCTCTTATTACAATTTTTGTTATATTTTGTAAATAGAAAAATTCTGATAACAGGCCAAAAGGATTATTTGAGAAATGGACAATTATTGTAGCTCATCTGCTTGTACTGTATGCAATATTGAAATGTGGATTAGGTAAACAGTAAACAGTGGAAACAATGAGAACATTGTAAAAAGTAATCTTCAGAAAAAAAATGCAATTAAGAAAAAAAGTAATATATGCAAACAATGTATTTATGAGATAGATGCCATAGACTTTTTATCCACTGGAAAAAAAGGAGTTCTCCCTAAATATACATTCTCAAAAGTACTTGTTTACCTTGAGTTTGCATTTCGTTTTCATAGGGGGGCACACTTTTTTATGATCTCAGAAACAGACATTCACCAAAACAATAACAACCTGTATTATTACTTAAATTGATCAAGTTCTATTTTAAAACATAATAGTAAAACAAGAAAAGTCTGTCGATAATCTGTCGACTTTTGTGTTATATGTTATATTATGACTTTTATGTAGGCTATGTTAGAATCACCGCTCAAATCGCCAGAGTTTAGTTCTGCACACTCGCGAATCTTCTCTTTATAACACTATGTAAACAGAGATTCACTGCGCAGCGTAGAAAGAGATTCCTTGATTATAACTTAACTGTGTGAGATCGTGATGATGAAGTAGATGGGTGACAGCTTTTTAATTGCTATAAAGGGAGCTTTCTGTCATATATTATCCATTCAGAATTTGAATATAAGTTTTGTTTATCATGCTGCTAAGAGAACCAAATGCCCTACAAATACTCTACAAAGTAGCCTATTCGGAGTAACATCCACAAATGAAAGATTTAGCCTACTCTCGAAATTGCAATAGCCTATGTAATAACCATATCAATGGATCAGACAAAACGTGTCAAAAATATAGTCTGTGCATTAAGGACATGACTCGCAATTAAAGCTTTTTTAAAATTTCCAACAACACAATAATAATAAAACAATAACAATATAAAATTTGATTCACAATCGCATGTGCAGCTGAGCAAAGGGAGATTTTTTTAAGGGATTTAAGGGTTTTAGGCTATGTTTTAAAGTTAAGACACTATCTTATTTGATTTATCTATACATCATGCTACACTATATGTTACCCTAAAACAATTTTTAGTTTATAACAGTGAATTTGTATTTTAAAATGGGAATACAATGAATTTATAACAATGTTTTATACATTTTACATTTTTTATACAAGTTAATAGTGAAAAGTTCTTTAAAAGCACCTGTAATGCAAAAAAAGTAGGCCTAATTTGCTATTTTTTTTTTGTTCGAGACATTTTTAAAACATTTGCTGCATGGATTAAAAAAAAAAAAAAAAAATTCTGCTATAGCCTAGACTCATATCAGACAAAATTACATGGAGAGAAAAAACAGAAGTTGTCAACAAATCATTTAAATGTTATGGTATTCAGAACAAAGGAACATAAAAATCAGAAAATAGAGTCTAAGCAGCTATACAATTATAGTATAAATTTATATATACAAATCATAAAATAAAACACAAATTATAGCCTAATGACATTCATTATAAAGAACATATAAAAGTCTTGCCAAAACGAATGTATTTAAAGAGAAACTGAATTCGGCACGAATACAAATGTTTCCCACGAGCGGTGCGATTGCTTGGATTCACTTTTATTTGTGTAGGCCTACACTCACAATAAAAAAAACAAAAAAAAAACATTGTGCTTTTGTAAAATAAATAAAACAAATAAGGTGAGCTTTCAGTCCTCTCGGTTTCCTTGAACTTGCGCAGTCCCAAAACTAAAACGAAACTCAGTGTAGACATGTCGCAGTTTTTTTTTTTTTTTAATAATTTTTTTTTTAATATGTTAATTATTTAAGTGAAATAAATTTTTGTTCAGGACTATTTATTTTATTCCTTTTATATAGGCCCATGTTGTTTTATTATGTTTTTCTCCCTACACAGAAGCGCTGCAGGTGCGTGAGGTGACTGTGTGAATCCTTATGTGCTGCTATTTGCGCGCCCCACACTGCGTGCCCGTCCGCTACACCACTGTGTTATTAGCTTCCTAATATTTTACCATTGTAGAGATTAGTGGTTCTTTGAGCTAAATGCTGCTGAATACATGATTTTCCCCCCGCAATATTCATAGACTAGATCAGTAAAATAAACGTTTTTCATTCTCAATATTAAGTTCACTCGTGATCATGTAAACAGGGGGGCACGTCGAGTCATTTGGGGGGGCACTGCCCCCTAATGCCCCCCCTTGGCGACGGGCCTGGTACTAAGCACGAAACTCGCACACTGACAGACTTTCACATGCGCTTTGTGTTTGCTTGTCCTGAAGCTCGATTGCGGCTTCGGTTAAATGCACTTGCATTTTCGAATACTTTTATACGAAACTGATGTACACACAGTCAGTTATGTTTTCAGAGCAGGACAAAACATCTGATATATCGACAGAGATCTGTGCATTAGTCTGAATGCAGCCTGTTAAAGCTGCCACTGTCTATGATCTCATCAGTAATAATCAAACGGCAATAATGCTGAGGAAAAAAAGAAAAACCCATAACTATTGTCTGTAAACTTTCGGATATGTAAAGAACACTTATTTTAAATAAGTAATTGTTTTAAAAAGTAGCCTGCTTATATAATAAAAAAAAAATTTTGCACAAAATAAATTTGATTTAAAATTTATATGAAAATGTAGCCATGTGCAGTAATATTGAAAACTGAGAATGTGACGCATCGTGATATTGAGTTGATAATGATAATCGTAATTGAACTGAATCGTGAAACCAAGATTCACACCCCTACTTTTAAGATGGCAATACTGACAAACAGATATTCCAACTATAAACAAAAAGCATAGAAACTCCAATGTTGGTTAACATGTAAAGTCGTAAAGATGCATTTGCACAGCAGAAGAATTAATTGGGGAAAAAATATAGATCAAGAATCATTTTGGAATCGTATCGTGACTCCCAGAATCGGAATCGGAATCAGATCGGTTCGTGAAGTGCCAGAAGATTCCCACCCCAATGGGTTATGGGCAGGGCCGCATTAACAATAGGGCTAGGCGGGGCTGAAGCCCCAGGGCCCGAGCAAGGAGGGGGCCCGTGATTGGCTGTAGAGTAGATTGACTGGCCATCGGTAGCGCAGCGCGCCGATTGCCAAAGCCCCACCATGCCCCCACTTATTAGCGCTATTATTTAGTGTAGCTTTTCCGTAAATTCCATGCATTACCATTAGATATTGAAACGTCATGTTTGAATTGGGTTTTTACCAATCAAATGCATTTATTCTATAGCCTATTTGATTTTGAACGACCTGTGCACGTATTTATAAGGTGATCGCTGCCCCTGATGTCCGCATTCACCTCTTCACTTCGTTCTGGAGTATATGGTCACGCAAAGAACAACCTTCGATAAGTAAAAATATAAGCTATTTCTAAAAAAAAAAAGTGAGAGAGGGGTTTTAAAAAAGGAAAAACTTAAGAGACATACAGCTGATAAAACGAGTTAGTCAGTAAAATCCCCAGCTATCAGTTCATTTTACTAAAGCTGATGATGGAGTGGAATTTGTGGAATAGCAAGTGGACCGGACAACATGGAGCAGACAGAAACACAGCATCATCGTCCCCACCGATTTTAGGTTAGTTTGATTATTAACTTGATGGATGTATACTGCTTTTTGTGTTTGATCAAAAACTCTATATATTCGCGTAACAGATTACCGGTAGAAATATGTCAATCGTTTTGCACGTCATGGTTATCATTTAAAGGTGTTTTAAGCATTGTGGTTTTAAAACACTTTTAACTGTTCAGGGACATTAAGCAGTGGGGCAGAATTCATTTTGGCAAATGCAAGCGTTAAGACGGTTTTAGCCTGATACGCGTGGCGCGCACCTGCTCGTACAAAACTTGAGTTATTTTTCGTGCCTTGTGCTTAAACGTTCAAATACACATATTTATGTGTCAAAATGCCGTCTTTGCGAGTATCCTCGTCAACACAGTCTTAAATGAACGTTAATAGTTAAAGATAAAGCAGTATATGAGATCCTGGCATTATATGATGAGATTTTAAAGGGATAGTTTACCCAAAAATGAAAATACTGTCATCATTTACTCACCCTCAAGTTGTTCTAAACCTGTGTCAATTTCTTTGTTCTCCTCAACAAAAAAGAAGATATTTTGAAGAATGTTCATAACCAGAAAGTTAATGTTCCCCATTGAGTGTTTTTTTTTTGTATGCTATGGAAGTCATGGGGGCCCTGCAGCTACTTGGTTACCAGTATTGTTCCAAATACAGTATATTCTTTTGTGTTCAACAGAAGAAGGAAACTCTTACAGGTTTAGAACAACAACAGAATTTTCATTTTTGGGTGAACTGTTCCTCCAAAGCAGCCTAATACAGTGCGTGCAGAATTATTAGGCAAGTTGATGTTCTGGTCATATTTTTTTTCCAAGCACATTTTACCAATTCCAAACCACATCAATCTTAATAACTACTATTGATTTTGTATTTAATCATTTATAAGTCATATATAATCGTCCATGAAGGCTGGAAGTGAAAAACGTACTCGGTTACTTTCGTAACCTCGGTTTCCTTAGATATGGGAACGAGTACTGTGTCGTAAGACGCTTGTATGGGAAAAACTCTTTTTTCCTCTTCAACTGAAGCCTTTTCAATCACACAGTGAAACTGCACGTCCATTGGTTCGTGCAGTGCTATAAAATCAAACCAATGGCTCGGTGGCGGCGCTGAGCGAGCCTATGGTTATGCAGCCCGCCATAGCCCGCCGAAATGGGCAGAGTCTCTGGCTATATAAGCGGCCGCTTCGCCGCCACATCTCAGATTTCTTTGAATGAAGCGACTGAGGCGTGCAGCTCATAGCACAGCCAGGAACGCAGTACTCGTTCCCATATCTAAGGGAACCGAGGTTACGAAAGTAACCGAGTACGTTCCCTGTCGACATTTTCACTCGTACTGCGTCGTAAGACGCTTGTATGGGAACCAGTACAATCACGCCGTGCTATGATGGGGAACGACTCAAAACCAAGGCTCACATGGGAGAAGACCCAGGGGAGTCAATAGAATACACCAAGCACAGGCTGAGCCCTCAGGGTCATCCATGGCCTGGGTATCGTACCGTAAGTATGCCTAGTGTCCATATAATATGGACCGCCCAAGTGAAGGAGGGACTTGAACAATGTTGGTCAAGTGAACCCATAAGACTGCTTAACTAGCTGGAGGCGGCGAACTAAGCAGAAAGGACTCTGGCCTGCAAGGCAGGGACGTCCAGGTTGTAAAACCTTACAAATGTGGATGACGAGGACCAGCCGGCCGCCTCACAAATTTCCGAAATGGACACCCCGCTGGACCATGCCCAGGACGAGGCAATGCCTCTGGAACGGGCTCTGACTCCAATGGGGCACTGCAAGCCCAAGGAGGAGTATGCCAGGGTGATAGCCTCCACTAACCACCTGGAAATTCTTTGCTTTGTAACAGGGCGACCCTTAGCGCGGTTTCCGAAGATGACAAAAAGCTGTTCTGATCTCCTGTATGAGGCAGAACGCTCGATGTATACCCTCAGGGCCCTGACGGGGCAGAGCAGGGACAATTCCTGGTCATTCGTCAAAGGGGAAAGCACGGAAAGCGCTATGACCTGGGCTCTGAACTGAGTGGAGAGCACCTTAGGTACATAACCCAGCCTTGGTTTCAGGACGACCTTGGAGTCGTTAGGCCCGAATTCCAGGCAAGCAGTGTTGATGTAAAGGGCCTGTTGGTCCCCTACTCGCTTAACTGACGCCAGCGCTAACAGCAGGGCGGTTTTAAACGAGAGTGATCTGAGGCTCGTGGATTGCAATGGTTCAAACGGGGGGCCTTTCAAGGCCCTTAGTATGGTTGGTAAGTCCCAAGGTGGAACTGTACGAGGACGCGGGGATTAATTCTCCTGGCACCTCATATAAACTGGACCACCGCACTATTTCTGCCCACTGATCGGCCAGCAAGAGGGGCATGGAAAGCCACTATGGCTGCCATGTAAACTTTGATGGTGGATGAGGCACGCTGATTATCCAGCCTCTCCTGCAGAAACGAAAGAACCACTGATACATCAGAGGTAACCGGATCTAAGTCGCGGTCTTGGCACCAAGCCGAGAAAATAGACCATTTCAGAGCATAGAGGCACCTGGTAGACGGGGCTCTAGCTTCTGCCATAGTGTTCAAGACACGCTTTGGGAGGTCGAAAGGCTCCCATTGAGCGGCCACACATGCAGGGCCCATAACTCGGGTGGTGGATGCCACAGCGTGCCGTTCACTTGAGAGAGGATGTCCTGTCTCAAGGGAATTGGCCACAGGGTTGCTTCGAGCAGCTGGAATAACTCCGACACCCACGGCTGGTTCCTCCAGAGGGGTGCTATTAGAAGAAGCCTGTGCCGTTGTTCCCTGACTCGTCTGAGTGCCTGCGGTAGCAGAGCAATTGGAGGGAACGCATAGAGCGAGACGTTGTTCCTCAACAACATGTTCGCTCCTTGGTTCATTTTGCCCGGCACATGAATCGCCTTCAGTGGGCGCAGATTGGTCTGAGCCCCAACAAGAAGGTCATTCGCCAGCATGCAGAGGCCGCCCTGGTGATTTATATATGACACCATGGACCTGCTGTCTGAGCGTATTAGCACATGGTGTCCCCTTATGTCCGGCAGGAAGAATTGACAGGCATGGCACACTGCTAGCATCTCTAGGCAGTTGATGTGCAGACCCAACTCTTCTTCGGACCAAAGACTGAAGGTCTCTTTGCCTTCGCACAGCGCTCCCCAACCCTTGTTGGAAGCTTCTGTCATGACAACCTTCCTTCTGTGCACCGTGTCTAAGATCACACCCCGCTTCAGCCAGAGGGGGTGCCTCCAACGGGCCAGGGCTGATACATAGGCCCGAGTCACCGTTATGCGATGGCGACCATGACGCCAAGCCACAGACGGAACCCTCTGCTTCAGCCAGAACTGGATGGGTCGCATGTGAAGCAGGCCCAACTGAAGTACTGGCGAAGTTGCTGCCATAAGGCCCAGCATTTTCTGGAAAGCCTTGAGTGGACGGTCCCTTCCTTGAAGGAGGCCGCGCGGCGCTGAATCGTCATGGCTCGTTCCACTGAGACAGCTACTGTCATCTGCACTGAGTCGATAACTGTCCCCAGGAACGACACTCACTGGCTGTGTGACAGTATGCTCTTGGCAAAGTTGACCCTGAGCCCCAGGCAATCTAAGTGGTTGAGGAGGGGGGTCTTGTGCGATGTTGAAACTGCCTCTGACTGGGCCAGAATGAGCCAGCCGTCGAGGTAGTTGAGGATGCGGATTCCTATCTGTCGCCGAGGGGAGAGAGCCGCATCCATGCATCGCATAAAAGTGCAGGGAGCCAGGGACAGCCCAAACAGGAGGACGTTGTATTGATATGCCACCCCCTCAAATGCGAATCTCAATAATCGTCTGTGATGGGGGGCTACCTGGATGTGAAAGTATGCATCTTTCAAATCCAGAGACATGAACCAGTCCCCTGGGCATATTTGCAAGTGGATCTGCTTCAATGTGATCTTCCTGAATGACCTTTTACCAGGGCGTGATTCAGGAGTCTGAGATCTAGAATAGGTCGCAGGCACCGTCTTTTCTGGGGACAAGGAAGTAGTGGCTGTAGAAGCCTGACTCACTCTGGGCTGGAGGAATGACTTCTATGGCTCCCTTTACCAGCAGATTCATCACCTCTGCGCGCAGAACCTGAGCGTCCTCGCTGCACACTGTGGTGGTGACCACACCGCGGAAGCGTGGTGGTCTTCGAGCGAATTGGAGTGAATAACCTCGTCTTATCGTAGCCATTACCCACTCTGACACACCGGAGATGGCCTGCCAGGCCTCGGCCCGTGTGGCAAGAGGTTGAATAGGCTCTAAAGACTGGCTGCATAAGGGCAGGACGCTTATGGTAGGCAGAAGAGGATATTTGCTCTCTTTCCGAAAATGTATGTTTTATTTTGTCCGCTATCACCGCGGTTGGACACCCGGGCGCTAGAGTGGGCCCATGGGGAACCAATAACACACTTCCCTCTGCACTCAGTGCTGACCGGGGTGACAAGAGACACATTAAAGGCTGCTTACGGGGTGGTCCGGCGGTAGCGAGACTCGGGCGACTCGGGAGACTCTTTCTGCCTGGCTGATCAGGAGGACTTCAGAGGCGCCGGATCCAAGGCGACCTTGGGCCGGGGTCCTTGGCACTTCAGGAAGGGGTCCTTGGCGCTTCCCTTCATCTTGCCGAGCGGGAACGCCCTCTATCCTGTCGATCCTTAGGTCAGGGCTCGGTAGTGGCTGGCGTTGGCTTGGCGGGCTGCTGAGTCGGTGCAGGCTTGCGGTGACTAGAAGCAGCAGAAGAGCTGGCGTGTTTCGGGAGGAAGTGTCGCATCGCTTGAGACAACTTCTGAGCCTCCGTAAAACGCTCCGCAAAGCCCTCCACAGCTGGCCCCAACAGGCTGTTCGACAAGACCGGAGCGTCGAGGAAGGGAACTTTATCCGCCTCTTTCATCTCCATCAATGTGAGCCAAAGGTGGCGTTCCAACACTACCAGGCTGGACATCGACCGCCCGATGGCCTGGGCAGTGGCTTTGGTGGCGCGCAGGGCCAGGTCCGTCGCGCTTCTCATCCCTGAGTGAAGCTGCATCGAGACCGGCCTCCTCACTGGCAAGCATCTTGGCCTAGAAGACCTGGAGCACAGCCATAGAGTGCAGTGCCGAAGCCGCTTGTCCAGCCGCTGAGTAGGCGCGTCCAGCGAGTACAGACGTGGCTCTGCACGGCTTGGACGGATGGCTCGCCCTCGCTTTCCATCCGATAGCCGTGGGCGGGCAGAGATGCGCGGCCACGGACTCATCCAGAGGGGGCAGGTGCTCGTATCCCTTCTCTTCAGTGCCGTCAACAGAGGTGAGGGCAGAGGAAGCAGAAGGACGGATGCGAGACGAGTAGGGGGCGTGCCACGATATAGTGAGCTCGTCGTGGACTTCAGGGAAGAAGGGGGACGAGCGTTGGCAGGGGGCTTGCTGGCGCAACGGGAGAAACCACTCGTCCAGCCTGCTGCGAGACGGCTCCTCAGGCAGAGACCACTCGAGCTCGAGCTCACTGACAGCCTTAGTCATCACACAGACAAGCTCCTCGTCCGTTCTGGGTCTGGCGCTGTGTGAAGAGGACGGTGGCAAGAGGGCAGGGTCAGACACCGAGCCCGAAAACTCCTCCGTGTCTGAAGCCGCCAGAGAAAGGCTGTCATCCATCTCATCATCACTCCCATCGAACGAGATCATGTCGCTCGCAGCCGCGGCGGGACATTGATCAGGTTGAATGAAGAGGACCAGCGAATCCTCTCTCTGCAGTGACGGCGAGGCACGCAGGCACTGAGCCGACGTGAGCTCGCTCGTCTCCGGCCACTCGAATCCTCTGCCCCGCTGTCTTTTCCTCGCAGGTCCCTGGGTGGAAAAAGACGGGAGGTCGCGAGGGGCGGAGTTGCTTTCTGAAAAGAAAGCTATCTGCGAGCGTAGAGAGGCGAGACTAAAACTCTCGCAATGAGAGTGAGTAGTCAGTCCCGCCGAGCTCAGCGTCAGCATGGGATTTCCCCAAGCATGACACGCACTCAGCGTGACTGTCATCAGCGTGCAGGGGAGTCCTGCACGTCTTACAATGACGGCGCGGTATTTGAAACAACGCCGTCAAAATTTGCTCTTTTGTGAGGCTCTTTTAGATAGTTGCTGGATGGCGGCAGGGGATAGCCCGGGATCTGCGAGCTGAGCGCTGCAAAAGGTCCAATCCGGCTGCTGAGGCGTTTCAACGGCGAATCTCAGTGTCAGCGAAGAGTAGAAGAAATCTGAGATGCGGCGGCGAAGCTCCCAAAACTTACTGGCAGATTCTAGAAGATAAATTCTTCAAACAGTGGTACAAGAGGATGTGATGCTGGTCCTTCAAAAGTCACTCTCAACTTATCTGTCTATAAAGCTTATAAAAAATAAATAAATAAAAAACAGTCTTTGTGTATTTCACAACACTACAGCATGTTATTCTTATTAAGTGAGGGTCATTTTTTTTAGGATTTTTTACCCAAGCAAACTGTCTGAAACCTGACACATTGCACTTGTGGAGACTCCAGGTAGGTTGCAGTTCTGGAAAATGATGGCGCTGGAGACTAAATGGTTCCTGATGCTTTCACACCTAATTCTTCACCTTAATTCTTAATTCTTTTGCAGTTAACGTGTCTTTTCTTCTCCACCTGTTTTTCTGACCATGCTCACCCAATGAGCATTTCGCTGCCCAATGGTCATGCCCTAACTTTGCAAATTCTATTATTGCATTAGTATTGCATTCTTCTCATGGGCATGTAATCAACTTTTACTTTTAGTCTGAGTTAAATCTCTTTTTTGGCTCATTTTATCTGTAAAAGTAAACATGCCTAATAATTATGCACATCTGAATATAAGTTATTATTAATGTGATGGGGGGCCCTGCAGTAAGTCATAGCCCCGGGGCCCAGTGAGGTTTTAATGTGGCCCTGGTTATGGGAATAGAGTTTAGAGTTTAGAACAGAATTTAGAGATATCATTTTTTTGTGTGTGTTCATTTGTAGCAAATGAAGCTTCTTAAGTGATTTGAATTTGAACTTTGAAATTCAAACCCAATATCAAGAAACAAAAGTAATGGAGACATTTCTGACATTTTCTGATCTTCAAAACATGTAACAAACATAATTTGTCTTAGTTAAAATATGTTAAGACTGTCCATTTTGAGAGTAGCCTATACTGCGTAATACACTATTATGCAAACACTTATTTTTGAATTTTGAACGTAGAGCTCTAGCACTTACTGTAAGTTTTAGCATCATGATTAGTGGTGCTGTATTTGATTGTATCAGACTGCACAGAAAAGTTACTTCTTGCTTGTCATTTATTTAAAGAATAGCATCATGAAACTCTGCAAAAGGCTTTCGGAGAAGGAGAGTGATGTTAATTTGGTTAAAACATTTCTATCATGTTTTTTAATTGTATTTTTCCACTCTCACCCTGCCAAGTCTTTTACAGCATGGTTTCTGAATTTGAACTGAGGTAGCAAAGAGGATGTAGAATTGTAAATAGTGTTTCAGGAAATAGAATTAAAATTCAAAGAAACTAAATGATAAATTATGTATTATGCATTGCACTGTGTTGTGTTTGAGGGTTAAAGGAAATGTTTGTACATTAACAGATAATTTCTTGGCAGAAAATCTTCAGTACCTTTTCTGTTATTCTACTTGTTTTTTCTTACAGTGTATATTTAATTTATTCATTTATTTCATTGTATTTTAATGAATCAAATTTCCCTAATTTTACCTAATCTAATTTTAAGATACTCCAACTTTAATGATGTAATGACAAAACATTTAAAGGCTTATTGCTTAATGAATTAGGTCAATACCGAGAAATTATTTGTTTATTAAATAAATCATAATTGCATTTCTTTAAATTGCAGTAGAGTTATTTCCTCATCCTCCCATTCTAATTCAGATTCCAATTACACATCCACCACTGTAAAAAGTGGTAACCTCCCCTTAAAAATTTTATTTATTTATTTATTTATTTTTTTTTTTTTAACCTGATTTAACCCATAAAAATAGTTTTGAAGGTATAAATAATGTATTCAGGTTGATTCAGTGATGTTTTTTTTAATGTTAGATTTTACCATTTGTAGGTTACTTTTTTTCAGGGTGTGGACAATTCATTTCAAATGCACATTCAAATGCAGAATTTTGCCCAAGCCCTATTTACAGATACAACCACATGCACATGTACTTAAAACCCACAAACACAACACATATGATTTTGAACTCCTCCTCTACGTATTGCTTTGCAAGGTTACAGGCTTCTGCTGCAGTCTTTAAACACACACATTCTCTCTTTCTTTAAACGTCTGCTTTGACAATCCACAGGACAGCCGGGGCATTGACGTCAGAGACAGGCCTATGAAAAAAAATGGTTCCCTGGAGGCTTGAGGGAACTTATACTCATCTTCACAGCTAGTAACTATTTCAACAACAATGATAAGAGGCAAGCATTTAGCCCCTATTTACACAGCGCCTGAAAAGAAAACCTCAGAAACCACCCAGACTACAAAGACATGCATGACGGTGCTTTCATACACACACTGTTTGTGGTTTTCATATTATTTATGTACTAGTTTCATCTGATCGTGACTGCAATTTTTCCCTGGACAGTTTTGTCTTTGTAAATAAGCTCCACATTGCTGCCTGTGTCATCTGAATTATGCTTTATGCAACAAAAGAAAATCAATGCTAGGCAACCAGCAAATACAGATAAAACCCTGTTTTTTGAAATGCGTATAGCTGGTACTGTATGCAATTCTGAAGCCGTTCAATCTCAGCGATCATTGGTTAAATGAGATTCACTGACATGCGGTGATGCATACTGAGATTAGAGTGACGTTAGGGCAGCGTTATAGTGTTGCGTGAGCAGTGCCGTAAAGAGAATATGAGCGGAAGGTGCCACAGTAGCAGAGCACGGGGGGAGGCGCCACATTCATCTCTTTTGGCCCACCGTCATTAAACCGATCTAGGACAGGACCAACCTCAACATTTGCATCCTATGAAAAGAATACTTACATTTTAAATATTTGTCACAATCAATATGATTCATTTTTCTTGGGGTTGTTTTTTTTTGTTTTTTTTTTATTTGGGCCAGTAAGCATCTGCCTAGCAACCGCCAAGAATACCCTAGCAAGTGCAATGAATTTTGGAAACACTGATACTGTGAAACTTTGCAACATTGACACTGTTTCTGAATTAAATTAAATCAACTCTGAACTCAATTGAGATGAATAAGGCAACTATTGTTCTCCCTAGAGCTGTTTTACAGCTGAAATTTAACTTGATTCATAATTTCTACATTTTGCGATATTATTTTCCTGCAATATCATTTTCCACACACACGGAGCAGTGGGCAGTCAATGCTGTGGCACCCAGGGAGCAGTTGGGGGTTCAACTGCTCCCTGAGACCCTCGCTCAAGGGTCTCACCTCAGTCATGATATTGAATGTGAGAGCACTGGACATTCTCTCCCCCACCGATAATCCCCGCCGGACCTGAGACTCGAACCCACGACCTTCGGGTCCGACTCTCTATCCATTAGGCCACGACTGCCCCCATAGTTTGTAGTTTGTAGTTTGCATACTTATTACAGTAAATTATGCAAATTACAAGCAACTAACCATAACCCAAATTTACAGTGTTAATTAATATTACTCAGTACTTATTTGTGTAATTACACTGTAATAATGTCATCTTAAAATAAAGATAACCATAAAAAAACATCTAATATTTGTATTTATTCATGCAATAATAACAGCTAAGGCAGACAAGAATTAGACCCCTGGAGTAAAAGGTGAAACAAGGATAAAACATAAACCATGTCTTAAGTAAAGATGGTCCAAGATTTAAATGAATGTCGTAAGGTCTGAAAGTGCTGTTAGGTTGAGCTGAAGGCTGCAGTGAGGAGAACTGCAGAAAGCACATGAATCAAAACACCATCTAAAAAAGTAAAAAAAGATAGAAGGGAGGGTGTTTATCTGTATCAGAGCTCTATCCAATACAGCGGCCGGGTCCAGCACCAGACACTGTTTCTTCCACACCACCTATCCTGTCCCCCCCACCACTGAACTGCCAGGAATTATTTGCTGCAATATCTGGTGGAACACCACATACACACTTGTAGTCAACACGTGCATAGCAATAGAAAGGAACAGTAGTGTTCCAAAGGTAAAAGAGAGCTCAGAGGTTATAAAGCAATGATGTATACTTCTGTAGAAGCTGTACGCCAGTGTGATTTCTACTTTGTTCTTAAAAAAAATCTTGTTTAATTGACAAATTTACAGTGAACTACACTACCTATAATCCTGAAGAGAGATCCACTAATCTTCCATGTGAAAAGATGGATCTCAAAATCATACAGTCACTGTTGGAAAGGGTTCAAATATGCAGAAGATGCTGGAAAAGCAAAGAATGTGCAGGAGCTGGAGGATTTTTCTGAACTGCTCAGGACCAACAAGGGACTCATGAACAACTATCACAACACAGAAAAACAGTCATGGATCATCCTGGAAACAGCGCACATTATTAAGATTCAAGGGTATGTAAACTTTTGAACGGGGTCATTTTTATGAATTCAGTTATAATTTTGTTTTGTGGAGTATATATAAGCATGTGTTATGTGAAATAGCTTATTCAGGCGAGTACTAAATAAAAATAACATGCAATTTTCATAATCCCTCTTATTTAGTTAAAATTATTAACATATTTGCATATTCTGCAAGGGGTATGTAATCTTATTAGCACAACTGTATATAAATATAAATAAATAAATAAATAATAATAAAAAAAAAAAAAAAAAAAAAATATATATATATATATATATATATATATATACACACACACACAGTTAGGTCCATATATACTGTATTTGGGCACAGGCAAAATTTTTATTATTTTAGCTGCTGACCAAAACTTATTCAAGTTACAGTTATATAACAAATATAGGCTTAAAGTGTGCACTCTGAGCTTTAATAAGAGAATAAATATTAAATAAATTGGAGGAAAGGTTACAGCTTTTTACATTTTTAATTTCTTGTTTAAAAGTATAATTTTTAATCATTTCATATTTCAATATTAACAATTTCATTTTTATTACAATCTTATTTTTATTAATCTTATAATGACTTTATTTATTAAAATATAATTATTTATGCTGTTGTAGTTGCAGTGTAAATGCATTCATGCCATCTCTCAGCTGCAGTAAACTGTCTGTGTAAAAACATCCAAATTCCTCCCCAGATGCAGCTTCTGCAGAGCAAAAATGGCTTTTGTTGATACTGATTTCATTTGATTGGTCACAGCCCTATAGTGTTTTATTATTCTAACTGAATTTATTGATTAAATGTAAGATTTTAACATAATATATGACTCATGCATTTGATAATTTAAGAAAAAATTGCCCTTATGAAGGTAAAAATGCCCCAGAAAAAGAGAACTAACCACCTCACAGAATATGAAGTATATAAAAAAGGGAGTCAGACTTAGTCCATGACAGGCCTAAACTAACCAAGGTACCAGCACAAAAACACTCAGCAAAATATGTCATCTGATTTATTGTAAGTGATAACATCTGAAAAAGTATTGAGATCTTTTTTTTTTTTTGTGCCAATTTCGTACAACCCAAGTAGTAAATATTTCATTCTTTACAGTTAATTTCAATGTTACCACACAACACATATGTTAGTTAGCTTGACAAAAGCATTTTACAGTGTATGCACAGCTAAAATTTGTCATCGCTGTCTTAAAATGTCCAACTCTCTGTTGCTGCTTTTTGTCTTTGGCCATTTTCTCACTATGCTTCTGTCTTTTTTTTTTGTTTTGTTTTTTTTCCATGCTGTTGGAAAGCGTTAATTCCAAGTGATCTTGCTAACTTGGCTAAAGCCAATGAACATAAGAAAGGGCTTTGTGGCACATTGGCTTCATTAGGCAAGTCGAGTCTGAGCATCGGAGACAAAGGACGGAGGAGTGGGGCCTTGCCTCTCCCATTATAGAGAGCTTCTGTGCTTTTCCATACAGACTCCATAAATTTTGTATAAGTGGTCTGGAGGATAAAAAGCAGAAGCTGCTTTCTTGGAGTTCACCTCAACAAGAATTTTGTCACCACCGATTTGAGCTGAGACCTGAACCCACACATAATGGCTGAATGTCAGACGATTCTCATAATCAATCAGCCCAGAACACCTGACACCGTTTTCCCTAAACATTCCCTGTCTACGTCACTGTGACACACTCTGAGGACAATATGGAGGACGACACACACACTTACACTCCCGCATGTGACATCCATTGAGACCAGTGACCTGGAATTTCAGAGAGGCCGTTCTGAACCTGAATCATTGCCCTCATTAACTCCAAGAGCTGATTACGCTGATAAATATAACACACGTCACCATCTCCTGGGCTCTTGTGAAGAGGGAAAAACACAAATGATGAAAAAATAAAACAAGCACTGAATTTAGGCACTATATATTCCACACTGTGGTCTGCTGACGTCAGTGAGGGACGACTAAAAGGGCTCACTGTGCTGTAACATCAAAGCTTGCACAATTACGTCTCCACACATTCTCTTTCTTCACACTTCTTCTTAAGCGTGTGTGACATTAAACCAAGCACACATACACACGTAACACACCCCTGTTCGCTGAAACACATGCATTATGCGCTTTTCACGTCTTCTTTCCAATAGAATTCATTAACACAGCACGCACAATAGTTTTGGATCGTACAACAATTACAGAACCATACAATCACATTATTTAATTTGTTGTTTTTTTTTTTTTGATCATTCTTCAATTTAATTATTAAAAAACACACTACAACTACTGATATGAAAACATGATATATAAAGAGCAGTTCAAAAATCTGAGAAAATGCTTTAAGTAAAAATAGCAAAAATGCTTTTATTTTGCATTTTCTTGTTATTTGTTTTATTGTATTGTATTTTTTAAATTGTATTTTTAGTGTATACACCCACACACTAAACCATTATTTATGACTTTTAGCTTACTCAATTATTTGCAGTTTTTTAAAAACTGCTTACACACTAAAACTTGTACTTGAGGCACACTCAGTGAAACCATTCACTCATATACTGAATCTTCAGACAAAGTGTCCAAAACTGCAAGCACATTATCTGCTCTACACTCAGTTTGCAACTGAAAAACAAACATTTGCAAATTTCGGTAACACTTAAGTATAAGGACCGATTCTCACTATTAACTAGTTGCTTATTAGCATGCCTATTATTAACATATTGGCTGTTTATTAGCACTTATAAAGCACATAATCTGCATGACCATATTCTACATCCCTAAACCTAATACCTAAACTTAACAACTACTTTATTAACTATTAACAAGCAGCAAATTAGGAGTTTATTGAGGCAAAAGTCATAGTTAATGGGTTGTTACAGTAATAGCAAGAATTGGACCTTAAAATAAAATGTGACCCAAAATTCTAATCACTGTTCTATTCATTAGACACATCATTCAGAATGAACAGCTTGTGTTTAATTTGGGAAACACTACCATTTACAGTTTTTTTTTTTTTTTTTTTTATTGTTTTTTTTTTTAAAAATGCTTACACACAGCTGTTAGTTTTGAATGATGTATGTAATGTGTTTATAGTTTTGCAAAAAGTTAGTTTTACAATAGCAAACTGAGTTTAAAGCACATAAAGTGTTTGTAGTTTTGCCGACTTACCACTTACCACTTTTAGTGTCTAAGCAATTTAAAAAAAATTATAAAATTGTAAATGACATGCTTATTTACTGATTACCTACACCTAATGATCATGTGTAAAAACATTTATACATAATTTGTTCACTTATAAAAAACAAATTAGTTTTTAGTTTTGAGTAAGAAATACATTATTTCTACCCCCTTTGCATTTCTTTTTATTGTGTAAATATACCTAATTTCATCACCCAAAAGCAGATAGTGACATTATAAAGCTCAAGTCAGTTCAGTGTTGATTAGTTCAGTTCAATAACTGTAAAATTGATCAATTGTGCATACACTCTGTAAATACAGTGTTTTTTCACTTATATGAACATGTGAGTGCTATGACAAACTCCACTGTGAAATAGAGAAAAGAGCTAGAGAAAAGAAGCCATAGTTTCAGAAATTGTGCAATCAATTATAAAAAAAAACTGTAAAAAACATAATCTTAAGTATTTGTAAATGTATAATGATTTTTTAAATTATCTTAAACTTTTAATACAAGCTATATTCTTATTAAATTTTGGAACAAAGAAAAATATATTATTTTGTGCTACTGTTACTACAATGTTTGCTTTTTCTTTTAATGAGTGAGAAATTATTGTCTTCTGGAATCAAGTTGATACATTTTGTTTATTGTGTACTGAATCCGGAACATTGCTTTAATTTAAAATGACTGAACTCAACTTGATATGTAGGTTTACACCTAAAACACTAAAATTCAAAAGTCTAAGATTTATTTTACACTCAGCATTTATTAATCAAAACATACCAATTTAAAAGAACTGTTTTCTATTTTGATATATTCAAAAACAATTCCTATGTTCAAAGCTGAATTTTCAGCATCATTACTCCAGTCTTCAGTGTCACATGATCCTTCAGAAATCATTCTGATATGCTGATTTGCTGCTCAAGAAACATTTCTGATTGTTATCAATGCAGTTGTGCTGTTTCACTGTTTTATGCTGTTTTCGGGGTTATTTGATGAATAGGAAGTTTAAAGGAACAGCATTTATTTGAAATATCTATTTTTTTTGATAATGCAATGTCTTTACTGCCACTTTTAATCAATTTAATACATTCTTGCTAAGTAATAATGTGCCAACATTGTTGATTCTTATTTCTGTGTATTGTGTGGTACACATGTGTTTCATGTGCTCAGAGATTTCATTACATAATGCATATATATATATATATATATATATATATATATATATATATGTGTGTGTGTGTGTGTGTGTGTGTGTGTGTGTGTGTGTGTACATCTATATATGAGGCTTTACAGTAAATGATAAATGCTAGCACCTCTTTTTTCTTAATAATTTTATCATGTTTTTTCTCAATCTGAAAAACGGGAAAAAAGACTGTTACATGCTCACTACAAATCTTCAAGAGGAAGAGTCTGAGGCTGTCAGCAGCACTCAGCACTGTATGTCCTGCACAAAAGCATCCGTTTCAACCCCCATCTACATCTGCAGCCCTGCTTCACACACGAGTGCTGTCATATGGCCTGTCAGGGGCCTTTCTGTCGGCTTCAGGATATTTTGTGTACGCATAAGGGCTCTGAACAGAGACGTCGTACGGCCCCCTCTATCTTTCTAATGCTGGCTCACAAACCCCTGGAAAGTACATGCCATTCTCGTGGAAGGGTGCAGTGTTCTGTGCTTGGGTTACAGGACGATCTCAGAATAATGCATTTATTCTGCAGAAGTGAATAGCCTCTGTCTAAGTTGAATTCCTCATGAAAATAGGCCAGCACAATAATTGCAATGAAAATACACACAGATAATAACTGTCCTGTTAATGCCATTAGGTGTTTCCTCAAATGTGGGCACTTTTATGTTCCATGGGATCATCTTGGAAACTTTTCACTTCGCCTTCAGCATTTATTTTTTCAACTTTTAAAATGTTCTTTTTATACAGAGATTTTATTATTTTACCACAGATCCAGATATTTCATCTTAAAATATGAAGATCCATTATTTTAAAAAAGAAAGAAAATTACATTATGAAAGCTATGAAAATTGAAGCACAATATGAAATTTATTGTGTAAAAATTATTAACTCAAACTTTTAAGACAAGACAGTACAATTTTTTTTATGTTCTGGTAAACTTTAAGATTTTGGGCTATTTGGCTTTTCATTATATACTGTTTCAAACTAGCTGATATAAAACATCCAAATACACTTTATTTTATTGCACTTTACCTATTTGCTTCTGAATATTTCAGTTACCATACATATATTTTTTTAAGGCCGTTTTCTCAAAATGAGTTGTTTTTCTCTTTCATTGAGCCAAAAATCTCCCCTTTGGTAGCATTTACCCTAAACTTTACAGTTTTATTCTCATCTACTGTATATTCTTAAGGTTTTTACAGAGGTGTTTGTTGATATATCATTTGACTGATTTTATTTTAATCCTAAAACATGTGTGACTGATTTAGGGAGTGATAAAAAAAAAAGGTAAAAAAAAAACCTTTGACTCTAATATGTCAACAAAATGAAAGGAGAATTTCTTATCTGCAAATGTTTGCAAATTAGTGCACATTTAATTAGATAATTCCTCATTTGCGCATTTAAACATAAAATTTCAGAAAACTTATTTGCAATTATTAATTAACAATCAATCAACCAACTATGGTTTACTCTTGAACTTCAATAATGTGGCCCAAATTTTTGGCTCTTGTATAATAAATTGCTTGTGTATTTTCTCTTTTGTAATTCATTTTAGACAATGTGCTAAATAATTTCAAAAAGTAAATTCAATCAACTATGAATTTTTTGAATGTAGAGTATACAATATGTAGATTCATAATTTAATAGTAAAACATGCAACATCTTTCGAATTAATCAGTAAAAACGTGTTGGATTTGAATGATCAGAGATTTGTGTTTTAGTCAATTATAATAAACAGACATTCTAAAATACCAGCTGCAAGAAACTTTAAATTATGAATCTAATAATAGTGCAACTGTATAATCCTATTAGCAAAAAAATAAGATTCTCATCTTACAGGATGGAAATTGGTCAGAGGGCAAAATATTACATTCTTCATTAAGAATATGGGATGAGTCAGATATTATTTTTAGGCTTCACTCGATGAAACCCATATATTGTCATACATTGTTATAATATGTATACATATTATGTGTACATATTACCATTTTAAAATAATATTCATTTTAAAATAGAAAAGAATATAAGAAATGATAATTAGAGAAGGTGTTTACCCCTACAAACCCATAAGCAAAGCTCAAATATGACACCAAATGTGGTCAGACATTGCAGTGTTTTAACTGATATTGTACTGGATATCATTAAAGGATTATTACTAATACTATTTAGTTTACTAATCAGCTAAATTTACTTATATTTTTCCTTTCCCTTTATTGAGACACCTAAGCTTGACTGTCTGTTACAAGGTTTGAACAGTTCTGGATACAAATGTATCTGCCATCGTAATGTTTGAAAAGAGAAGTTTAAGCGATTACACAAGACTCAATATTTTTATTTCTTGACTACACTGAATTTTAATTTATTTTTTAAAAGATACTAACGTAACAAAATCAAAATCTTTTCAAGTACCCCTGGAACATACACCTGGTTCACCAGGATCACTGATTTAGAGTGTCATAACACATTTTGTCTGAGCTTGTTTTAGTAGTAAAAATATATATATATTATATATATTAAAAGAGAGTATTTAAATTCAAATAGAAATATTAAAACTAGTAGTATACAGTATATCTTGGTGTTAACCAAATTTATTTGATCAGAATAAGTATTTGGCTATGCCTCATTACCATACCTCACCTCTCTTTTCAATGTATGCATTCACAATTTTTAGCCTATATAACAGATCACCATATAACATGCAAATGTTTTTACATTCACCATTTTGTCTCTGTCTGTCTGTCTGTCTGTCTGTCTTTCTTTCTTTCATTCATTGTTATATTTCATGGTTATATTTTAGTCGTCTATATTCAATTTGTGTGTGATAAGTGTGATGATGGATGGATGGCATTGTGATCGCTGCTACACTGCCTAACTGATGTGAGACGCAAAACTTTAACGCCATCTAGTGGTTATAAGTATTAACTACGACTTAATTTTATTTATCATTTATTTATTTTCTTGGTAAGACTGGATAATATCTTCTATTGATAACATAAAAAAAAAAACATTATTGCATTATGTTATAAATTACTAGTTTCTCATTTAGCTAGCCTACGTTTAATTCTTTTACGTATCCCGGGTTTAATGCACTACTGAAGTGTCTGACAGATAGAGACTTACATTTGTTTAATGATGGTTTCATGCATTGCAGAATCAACAACAACAACAAAAACTATATATTGAAAAATTAAAAACAAAGATTATTTTTAAAGAAATTTCTATATGTTTATCTGTTCACAGACCCTCTGTGGTACCTTCAGAGAAATCTTTTTTCATCATCTAAACAGATGAAACTATACATCACACTTACATTTATGCATTTAGCAGACGCTTTTATCCAAAGCGACTTACAGTGCATTCAGGCTATACATTTTTTTTATCAGTATGTGTGTTCCCTGGGAATTGAACCCATGACTTTTTACGCTGCTAACGCAATGCTCTACCACTGAGCCACAGGAACACCACTTAAATGTAATGTTTTTTTTACTTTCATTTTATGTATTTGTTAGTGGTGTTTTTATTCATACAAACATGTCTGTTGAGATCCACCATGCTGATATGCATATATACCACTCAAAGTTTGAAATATTTAAGATTTTTGAAAGAAGTTTCTTAATGCTCACCATGCTGGCTACATTGATGGCAAAGCAGAATTTTCAGCAGTCATTGCTCCAGTCTTCAGTGTCATATGATCCTTCAGAAATATGCTGATATGCTGGTCAAAAAACATTTCTCATTATTATCAGTGTTGAAAAGTAAGCATCAAAGGTCTGCATGGTGATTTAGTGGGCAGCACTGTCATTTCACAAGAAGACCCAGTTGGAGTTGTTCTTTGTGGAGTTTGTTTGTTCTCCCGGTGTCTGTGAGGTTTTCCTTTGGGGTGCTCAGGTTTCTCCACAATCCAAAAACATGCAACATAGGCGAATTTGATACACTAAACTAGCTGTATAGGTGTGAATGTGCATGTGAGTCCCAAGCCGTGTAATGGGGAAGGTTGGGAAAAGACCTGGTAGCGTACCCCAGAAAAATCACTGGCATGAAAATTTGTGGACAGCCTCTTATATATGGCATGAAATGGCCACAAAATCACCAAAAATTCAGATATGATTGAATGGGTAATGGCTGTATAGATTCATCAAAATCTGGGAAAAGAAAAAAAGTATCATGGATTTCACTAAAATATTAAGTGGCAAAAACTGTTTTCATCACTGATAATAATAATTACTATAATGAGAACCATTTTTAATAAATGAGCACCACATCAGCATTTTTAAATCATGTAACACTGAAAACTAAAGTAATTATGCTAAAAATTCAGATGTGCATCACAGGAACAATTTTTTTAAATATATTGAAGTAGAAATTATAATATTTCACAATGTTACTGTTTTTACTGTATTTTTGATCAAATAAATGCAGCATTAGTGAAAAAATCTTAATTATTCAAACTTTTGACCATATACAAAATAATATACATTTTATTTTTAATGTCATCATAGTATATTAACCTTATAGCTATTTACAGTGGGTACGGAAAGTATTCAGACCCCCTTAAATTTTTCACTCTTTGTTATATTGCTGCCATTTGCTAAAATCATTTAAGTTCATTTTTTTTCCTCATTAATGTACACACAGCACCCCATATTAACAGAAAAACACGGAATTGTTGACATTTTTGCAGATTTATTAAAAAAGAAAAACTGAAATATCACATGGTCCTAAGTATTCAGAGCCTTTGCTGTGACACTCATATATTTAACTCAGGTGCTGTCCATTTCTTCTGATCATCCTTGAGATGGTTCTACACCTTCATTTGAGTCCAGCTGTGTTTGATTATACTGATTGGACTTGATTAGGAAAGCCACACACCTGTCTTTATAAGACCTTACAGCTCACAGTGCATGTCAGAGCAAATGAGAATCATGAGGTCAAAGGAACTGCCTGAAGAGCTCAGAGACAGAATTGTGGCAAGGCACAGATCTGGCCAAGGATACAAAAAAATTTCTGCTGCACTTAAGGTTCCTAAGAGCACAGTGGCCTCCATAATCCTTAAATGGAAGACATTTGGGACGACCAGAACCCTTCCTAGAGCTGGCCGTCCGGCCAAACTGAGCTATCAGGGGAGAAGAGCCTTGGTGAGAGAGGTAAAGAAGAACCCAAAGATCACTGTGGCTGAGCTCCAGAGATGCAGTCGGGAGATGGGAGAAAGTTGTAGAAAGTCAACCATCACTGCAGCCCTCCACCAGTCGGGGCTTTATGGCAGAGTGGCCCGACGGAAGCCTCTCCTCAGTGCAAGACACATGAAAGCCCGCATGGAGTTTGCTAAAAAACACCTGAAGGACTCCAAGATGGTGAGAAATAAGATTCTCTGGTCTAATGAGACCAAGATAGAACTTTTTGGCCTTAATTCTAAGCGGTATGTGTGGAGAAAACCAGGCACTGCTCATCACCTGTCCAATACAGTCCCAACAGTGAAGCATGGTGGTGGCAGCATCATGCTGTGGGGGTGTTTTTCAGCTGCAGGGACAGGACGACTGGTTGCAATCGAGGGAAAGATGAATGCGGCCAAGTACAGGGATATCCTGGACGAAAACCTTCTCCAGAGTGCTCAGGACCTCAGACGGGGCCGAAGGTTTACCTTCCAACAAGACAATGACCCTAAGCACACAGCTAAAATAACGAAGGAGTGGCTTCACAACAACTCCGTGACTGTTCTTGAATGGCCCAGCCAGAGCCCTGACTTAAACCCAATTGAGCATCTCTGGAGAGACCTGAAAATGGCTGTCCACCAACGTTTACCATCCAACCTGACAGAACTGGAGAGGATCTGCAAGGAGGAATGGCAGAGGATCCCCAAATCCAGGTGTGAAAAACTTGTTGCATCTTTCCCAAAAAGACTCATGGCTGTATTAGATCAAAAGGGTGCTTCTACTAAATACTGAGCAAAGGGTCTGAATACTTAGGACCATGTGATATTTCAGTTTTTCTTTTTTAATAAATCTGCAAAAATGTCAACAATTCTGTGTTTTTCTGTCAATATGGGGTGCTGTGTGTACATTCATGAGGAAAAAAAATGAACTTAAATGATTTTAGCAAATGGATGCAATATAACAAAGAGTGAAAAATTTAAGGGGGTCTGAATACTTTCCATATCCACTGTATATGGTATATGGTTATATATGGTTTGTAAAACTTTTAGAGTTTTTAGTCTTTGATAATTGTTTGTTTGTGAGTTTATGATGGACATGGAGCACTGTGTACAAGCCTGCACAGTTACGCAGATGCCACGCTCCACAGGCTAAAGGAAGTGCCCGCTCCCCCGTTCGTGCTAGCCAAGGGAAACTCACGTTCTGGCTCACACTCACAGAACGCGGCCAGCAGACCTGCTGCTGGGTCACACAATGTGTGTAAACAACATGACAGTGCTCTCCCAGTCACCCTGATAGAGGCCTGACCTTCACATAGATTTGACACAGCAGCACAGAGCCATGCTAGCAGCAAAGCTGAGCTTGTGTGTTTGTTTATTTGGTGTAGGGATTAATATCAAAGATGCTTATGGTGAATTTGGTAAGATGCATGCAGCAAACACAATATGAATTGGGATAATAAATTTCCATGTAAATACCATGTGAGAGGCTTACATTCTTAAAAGGCTCACGTCAGTGCAGTGCACTGCATGCATGGACTGCTATGCTAATATGATGCATTATAAATGCAATGTGCTGTGATGCCATGGTACTATGAAAGAATTCAGTGTTTATAATTTATTCAAGCAATGCTTGACATTTCGTGCTTGACAACGAATGATTGAATTCATGCTGTGGGAGCCAAAGGATGCACTCCACCACTCCAAGTCCTTCTCTTTTTCATGCATGCCATGTGGCCTTAAAATACAGTGGTTTACTCGAAAGTGTTAGGACTCTGACAGAATAACGTAGCTGAATGACACAATTTAGCACAAAATCCAAACCAGTTCACTTCTACCTATAGTCTATATGAATTACCAGTAGTTTTAATGTAGTTACAATGTATTTATGCTGTTACTATATTGGACAACTATATGAGGAACGTGTTTGTGAAAGTGTGTGATTAGAAGTATGAGTTATGTGATTTTGCATGCAGCAAGAGGCGAGTTTTTGAAGTCAGCATCTGTGTTTCCTCTCACTCCTTCATCACTCTGAGCGGGTTTCTCTCACGAGTGAGTAAAGGGAAAACATGTAGTGGAGCTGGAACCGAGCGATCACAGAACATTATGCCACTCGACTCCTGTATGCTGCTCCAAGCCCAGCTTTCAGTCAGTGAATTGCTTGGTGACAAGCAAAGATTGATGCTGATCATCATCAATCAGTACAACAACCCTCTTGCCAAAAATGTGATTAGAAGCTGTAAAATACAGTTTTCCAAAAAGCAATCATACAACGCTTGGCTTGTAACATTATTACTAAAAAGTCCTGGCAACCACAGTTACCTGCGTTTTACTCTATCTATCTATCTATCTATCTATCTGTGCTGCAGTTCACTCCTGTCAGTTCATTTGTTTCCTAAGTTGTCCTTATTATTTATCTAATACAAAATGGTGTTAAAGTATCAGTAATTTCTGCCTACTGGATTCAGAGGAACATATCTGGGGTAAAATAAGAGGTTAATTTTGAAAATACTGTTATGTTTTGGCTTGTACGTTCTTGGGGTCTCTGAGACCCCAATCATGACACTAAGTCAATATCAACAATGAAATACTGCGTAAGCTGCATGTTAATGTATGTGCTGGTGCAGTGCAAAATTTTCTGAAATGACCCCACCATGAGAAGCCAGTCAAAGGATGGAGGAATTAGCTCATACCTTCTTGAAGGGGATCCTCGCAGCCGCCGTCGTCGTCTGGAGTTTTGCGTTTCTTCGACATTGGCGGTGTAATGTGACGCGTTCTCTGTTGTCTGTTTGTTCTTGGCTCAAAACGGATATAGTACGAATGAGGACGATAAACACTCACTTGTCTGGACAAGAACATAAAATTGGCAGGATGTCGACAGTTGAAATCTTCACAAAGCACGATCCCCATTCATTCAGGCGTCCACAGTTTCCAATTCTCTCCACTACGAGACAAACGCAACGCGAGCAAAAGTTGGCATGGTGCGCGAGTGATGATGCTGGTAAAGCAATGTGTGAATTACAAAACAAAAAAAAAAGAAAAGAAAAACGAGAAACCCTCAAATATGTTAGGCTCGGGTTTAAAGCATAAGAAACACGCACGGATTTTCCTCTGATGTTGCTACAAAAGTGATTTGCGCATCACGTGTTCCCAGGATTATACTGAAGCAGAAAAGTACGCATCCACGACAGTTTGCAACTCAAATCGCGCACGAACACCCAGGGTGTTGTTAACCATTTTTTTGTGATGCGCATCAGCAGTAACATTTTCAGATATGCTGGATAGCTCAATAACAGCTGTGTCCAGCTGCCAGCCAACCGAGATCGCCTTACAGCCGGTGAACTTCTTGTGAAGGAGTTGCAAAGAGTCACCGTTGTCTGCCACTCAAGTCAGCGCATAAACAAGGGTTATCTAGGGAGAATTTCTCTTTTTCTGTCTGGGTCCAGTTTAGAGCGCTAATAGACCACCAACTCGTCAAACACTGGACGGACAGAACAAAACACTGTACCTTTGCTCTTACACAGAGATCATCTGTCCAGCGATGCATTAGCGATGGTCGCCGTATGTTGAGCGCGCTCTTCTCAAAACTTCTTAATCCGGTTGCTAGGAAACCACGGAGTGACCGAATGTTCATGATTTTAGCGCTCTCTTGGTTTTTAGTGTCTTAAACTTCGCGCAGAGGTAGTTTTCGTAGCTTTTCGAGCGTAAACGTGCTGTGTGTGTTTTGGTGGCACGAAACAGTTCAAGAGTTCTGTATAAACAAAGGCTCCATCAGCAGCATCAGCATCAGCATCAGCATCATCAGGGCTCTCGCGTTTCCATTCAAGAGACAGATGACGTCAGTAGCCTCCTCCGCAAATGCTAGAGTTTAGATTGACTCAAATGATGAACTCGCGTGTTTTACGCAAGCAACATAGACTTTGACATTCGAGATGAAACGGTTGTCTGTAAACCCGTGCTGACTCCAAAAGCCAGAATCTGGAGGAAAAAAAAAAATAAAATAAAAAATCCAAGAAAAGTAAAGCAAAGAAAGTTACCACCAGTCAGTTACTTTGTTTGCAATAATTACACTGGAACTATAATTTAAACATGTTTTAGGTCTCACGTGAGGAACTGTACAGTTGCATTGAAACGACTTAACAGTTTTTGGATAGCAGGTAGTCTAATGCTTAACCAGAACAAATCTTAAGGCAAGGCATGAAGAAGAAGAAGAATTAAGTCTTGTAAACACATGCACTCATAATTGCTGCAGTTTCGAGTTTCTGCTATTCGCTGTTTTGTTTTCTTTCCCAGAAAAAACGCACAAGAAATATGTATTAATTGATTTGCATTATATCATTGCACCCCACCTCACCCCAGGATTTTAGTGACGTGAAATGACAGCTGTCAACTGAGCTGTTGCCATTTTTTTTATTGTCAAAAATTATCCTAAACTGTCTTAAACGTGTTGTCAATATTTGCATTCCTCAGCATAGCAATTTAGACAAGTTCGCCAGTTCAGTGAGCGTGAACACCTGTTGAGGCGCAAAGCAGCAAGCATGTTTATCAATAATTCCGAAACTGCATATTCTTACGTTTTAACAGGTGTGGCTTATTCTATGCAACTGTTGAGCAAATAATTTTTGATCTTTAGCAACTGTCTAGTCGGAAATACACACATCCTATCCTTAAAAAGAAATACAATTCTAATAAAAGCCACTGCTGTGTAGAGTAAAGTGGACATAATACACATTTGTAACTCTAAATTTTGTGTTTAACAGGTTGCATTGTCATTTTCTGCAAGAGGACTATCGCAGATCACTCCAGCACTGTGAGTAACATTCGCCTTCAGTGTTTTCTGTGGGCAAACAGGCTGCAAGCGCTCCCCCCATTCACTGCAGCTCTACTGACGTCAGAGCTGCTTGCGTCAATGCTCTCTCTTTCACAGAAGGAGTTTTTCCCCCTTGGATCCTAATAGGATTATTATAGAAAAATGCCCACAGGCCTTTTCAATGCTAGTAAAACGACATGTTCAGCCTCTCGTTTGAAGCATTATTAAAATGTGAAATATAATGTATAGTCTATACAAATGTGATATATAACTATAATGTATCTAGTCTGTGTGGAATATTCTCTAGATCCACGTGTAGATAAGACATCTACTATTCACAATATACAATATAATACAATTAAAAAGCTAAGGCACATATTAAAAAACATAAATATCCTATGAGTTTAAATGCTTTATGTGTTTAGTAGGGGGTCAGATATTTCCCCCACCCCCCTTTGAGAGCACATTAGAAAGCAGAATTAATCCTTTCTGTGTTAGCGCAACACAAAGCTATGACGTCAGTTGGTTTTTGAGGCTTGACTACTCTCCAGCACCATACTCTTGTTTGCTATATTGACCAGTTCATTAGTTATTTGCAAACTAGTCTATCCTTTGTTCATAGTTCTTAACAGTAGCCTAATTAAGTTCATATTCTGATCCTAAATACTACACCACTGACAGTTAGTTCATTTTACTGATTTTCCAGACAGGCTTGTTATAGTTTATAGTTTGTTGTTGTTCTGTCTTTTTTTTTTTTTTTTTCACTGTGAAACAACTGGTTGGGTGCATGTGCAAGCTGAGCTTACAGAGAACACGTGGTCATAAAAACCTAATGTACATCACGCACATTTCGTGCGTACTATGCTCACATTTCGTGCGTACTATGCTTCATCTTGCTCTAAAAGCCTTGTTACCGTTTGTATGCCACAAACATGCACTGATAAGAATGGACAGTAACTCTATAGTTTACCACATAAATCACCAAGGAGGGGTGAAATCACTAAGATGCCTTCAGGTGGCAACAGATATTTTACCATGGGCATGGCAATGCCTGTCCTCACTGAGAGCAATCCACATTCCAGGTGCAGCATTCATGCAACAGTGGCCACATTCTGTCCAATGGGGAGTGACTGTTACACACGGAGGTGGTTGCCCAAATTTTGGCCCTATATGGGATAGCCCTGGTAGATCTTTCTGTGTCCAATTAAGGAAACAACCCACTGCCAGAGATGATTGTCTATCATAGTGCAAGAAGGCAGCTTGGACCTAGATGCTCTGTCACAAGAGTGGCCGACAGCTTTCCCCCTCTTTCCTCAGAGCCCTCAATTCCCTCAGAGGGTCACAGAAGGTCATCACACAATTCTGCTAGTTGCTCCATGCTGGCCAGGAAAGCCATAGTTTCTATATATCATTTAGGTGATTCGTAGTCATCAATGGCAGCTATCATCACGAGTGGATTTCCTGTTACAAAAAGAAGGGCAGATTTGGCATCGAAACCCAATGGCCCTGCACTTGTGGGTATGGCCCCTGCAGAGCCTGTCCCTCAACAGCTAGATGAAACTGTGCATGAGACTCTGAACAACGCTAGAGCCCCATCTACTCCTGCTAATTATGCCACTAAATGGCAACTATACCAAGGCAAAGCAGCCAGTACAATCAGGGTATATACCTCATCTATTTCTGCATTTCATGGCGAGGGGAGGTCGATGGCCAGCCATTAGGCCAACATCCCTTAATATGCCAGTTTCTGAAGGGAGTTCATAGTTTGTGTCCAAACCGCACTTTACAGGCACCAAATTGGGACTTGCCTCTCGTATGAGACTCTCTCGCTAAGCCCCCTTATGAACCAATGGCTGATGCAGATTTGAAAACTTTGTCCCTGAAGACGACTTTCCTCATGGCTATTTACTCTGCTAAAAGGGTAGGAGAATTGTGTGCTCTATCCATTAGCCACGACTGTCTACATTGAAAATCAGATTGCACAGGGGTGTCTCTCTGGAGTAACCCTGCCTTTTGCCAAAAGTGATTAATCCTCAGTATAAAAATCAAGTGCTAGAGATGGTTCAGTTTCAACCCCCTTCTTCTTCACAGACAGAACAGGAGGGTTTGCTCACCCTTTGTCCAGTAAGGGCATTATGCACTTATGTAAGTGTTACTCTCATTCTCAGCTTTTTGTTCGCTATGGAAAGACAAGGCTAGGGTCAACACTAGTCTAACTACTTTATGGGATGCACTAAAGTGAGTGCAGGTGGAGCATGTTTGTGTGGCAGCATCATGGTCTACGGCATGTACATTAACAAAATTTTACAGAGTTGATGTGACTAGTGCAACACCTGCGCCATTGCCTCGCTGTTCACTAAGTCCATAAGTGGAGCATGTAAGGCTGGGCAAGGTTTAGCAATCCCCTGGTTACGAGTAGGATATTAAGGGGGCTTGGGGCAAATTAATGGCACAAAATTGGACAAAAATGCCCTGGCACAATTAAACTAAATTTATTAACGACTGTCGCAAATAAAGTGAAAATGAAATAAAAAAGTGTTGACTGCATTAATTTTAGATATGCTCATGTAGCATCACATATTTTTATGTATTTTTTATGGGTGTAGTTTTTTACGGGCAGCAGAGAAAACTGGTGCAGAATTAGGGTGTGCTAAATATAGAAAGTCTATAAAAACAAAATCTTGATGTCTACTCACATGTTCAAGGGAATGTCTCAAAACACTTTAAAACTAATTATTAAACATAATAGAAGCATGACTTAATTATATATGCTACAAAGTTTATGGCATTTGATCATTAATAAATCATTAAACGTGAAATCATGTCTTTGAAGCGTGTAAAGTAGGACACTTTGAAATTTTTTTAATGTTAAATATGAGTGCAGTTTTGTTATTTCCGGATATGTTTGCTTTCCTGCCATCCTGTGGACAATCATGATAATTAATAGAAAGATTAGAAACACCAATTCATCATTATCTGTAACAGAGCTTATGTTACTCATATTGCATTAATTTTAGACATCATTACAATTATTATATTTAACTGAACAACACAGTTACTATTATTACTAATGATATTTTACTGCCGTATTACACTCGTAATATAATTCTGATTGTACTATAATTTGTTTAGACAGTGAGAGAACAGAAGTAATCAGCTTGATTTAATTTTTCCCCTCTCATGGATGTGTAAATTAAAATCACTTACTTAGTTCTTAGAGACCACAGTATTTTTCCTGTGTTGACATTGGAAAGGTTTGGCAATCAGTCATGTTTCCCTCTGGCCCAACTGTTAAATGAATGGAGTGTCTGAAGATGGATGCAATTTCTCACCTAAGTGAGGGGAATTTTCACATGAGAGAGGAGAACACAGCGTTGACTTGCTGGGTGCAGAATCACTTATAAAAGTCCTGGGGAAAATAAACGTCTGAGTATCCATGAGGTCTAAGCAATCTCTTAAGAAGGATCTAGGTCCATTTAAAAGAACTGCTTGTTCAACACTTTGTTTAAAGCTGAAATTAAGCACAATACATGCTTATTAACAGATGTGATGTCTGCAAAATGTTTTAGATAAAACATGTTTATAAAGATAGGTTTAATATTTAGTTTTGAAGGACACAACATAACTATGTTGATGTTAATATAAAAGTTTTATCCATCTATGGTATGCATTAATTTACATGCATGCATATATTAGTTCTATATTTATAAAGACAGGTTTAATATTTAGTTTTAATTGGACACAACATAACTATATTGATGTTAATATAAAAGTTTTTATCCATCTATGGTATGCATTAATTTGCATGCATGCATTTAATATATTAGTTCTATATTTTTCACTTTTGGTTTTTGGACAGAATAATAGCTCTAATAACTGTTTTTTAATCAGTTGACATATTTATACACTTAGAAAAAAAAACTGAAGTATTTTCTTTTTCATGATTATTAAATGTTTGTTTTTTTCACAATGATGTTCATGTTTCATTTTTATTTATTTATTTTGTAAAAATCTGTTAAACTTTAGCAAGTTTTGTAAAAACTTAACTTTAAGTTTTGTAAAAACCTTAAATTAAATTAAACATGCAGCAAGAAAAATAACAGTTGTTAAATAAATGTACAGAAATGTGTTTAATAATGCAAAGTACTTTTGCCTTTTTTATGCATTTTTAATTCCAATCCAAAAAAGAAAAAATATTAACATTTACACTTTTTATGAAAGATTGTCTGCTCAACTGTTCACATACAGTATCCTTCAAAAAATATATAAATAACTGTTATGTACAATATGCCATAAAATAATGACTTGCATTTAAAAGCCACACATAGTACTTAATGGCATAATCATATAACATTGTTTACAATTGTGAGTTTTTATAGGAAGATTTTGGTTAGGACAACATATGTTTTAGTTTTGAATACAAGTCCTGAAATTAGTTTTGTATGTAAAGCGATGTTGGTGTCAAAAGCTATTGCATGAAACCAATAATAGATGTACATGGCTTTAATTTAATCCGTAGGGTGGATGTCCTATAAGGAGGGTGATGTGACTTGGGTCCAGGCTGTAGGTATGCGTACATGTGCTGAACTGTCATATTGTGAAGCCTCGTGCACCTCAGGCACAGCAGTGGAGTCATACAAAGGAGAGCCAGAAGAGGGCGCTGTAGCTGGGTAAGCCAGGCTGCTGCAGTGACCGGCAGAGCCGCGGAGGAACTGGGAGCCCAGACTGCTGCTCATACTTCCAGTCTGAGACACTGGGGTCAAAGGAGAGTTCCCTACGGACCACAGGCTGGTGTACTGACTGCAAACAGGAAAACAAATAATAATAATGAACTTTCAGTTCTATACAGCATTCCATTAATATGAATTTAACAACCCAGAGGAAAATAGTATTCATCAGAATAGGGGCTTTCAAACTAGAAACACAGGAATCTGGAAAGTGTGCTTGGGTGTCCGCAGAAAAAAAGAGTTTTTACTAGAGCTTCATTTTTAACCTAATGTATTAACCCTATAAAGCTTATACTTTATCATATTTGATACACAACTTTCTAAGGCCTCTAAATTATCATCATGTCCAAAACCTTGCTGAAAAACCTATTGGACACATATACTCCATGACTTATCTCATTGACAGCCTTTTAGTATACAGTGATTGTAAAACGTCCCCCTTCAGTCAGTGGTACATGTGTCTTTTTTATTTTATAAAGTAAACATTAGAATAACTTTTGCATTGTTAATAAGATGAACATTTACTGGACTGAAGCAAAGTAGATTTACTTGATTAATCATATATTATTTATTTATTTTTATTTTTTTTTTTAGAAAATATGAGCATCAAATATGATACAGTTTGGGCCTCTGAATAAAATGGCGATGTTTTTTTCCTCCTCAAGTACGAGCTTCATATTCTCCTAAATCATGCTATGAGCCATAAAAGCCTGATGAATCAAATACAGGGAAAAAAAGAAAATCATTTTTCATTATGCTTTTAAAGACTGGTCTAAAATCAATACATTAGTCACAACTAAATTGTTGATTTATTATTATTGATCTATAGGTTGCCTGGATTATTAACTGTATAAGAATAATAGAAAACAAGCGTTATACATTACATAACATTACTCAGATTTTGTCTTGAATGAATTTGAAATGTTTGAGTACTGAGATATTTTTGCTCTTTTGAAACTCTAGAAGAGAAATATGTGAGATTACTGGAGTTTTTCTTAAGGGAAAGCAGGAAACCTAAGTAAAAACCTCTAGTTAATCTGTTGTTGTCATTTAGGAGAAACAACTGGCACACTTAAGAGATCTTATTTGTGGTTTTAGCCTACCTTCTTATGGAAATGTTTAAGACCTCAAGAAAGAAATAAGGAAATTCATCTGGTAGGTTGTTAATTACTTCATAAATGATAATAATAATAATAAAAACACTTTGTTGCAATAAAGTTGTAGTGGAAGTGTGTGATCTCACCTGGAGTTTGAGTTTGGGGGAGAGCTGTGGCTCATCGGGAGCACACTGGAGTGGGAGGACATCTGCAGACTGGACCAGTTATCATGAGACGACAGCATGGACAGACAGGTGGAGCTGTCAGAGTAACCAGCTGCAATACAAAAAACACAGAATCAGAATCCAGTCGCACAGAATCCAGGCTGAGGCTTCAAAACCCAGTGTGGGTCAGCATTCCACCACCAAACTTGCCCTGTTTATGAGCGTCAACTCAAACACAAAAGCTGCAGGAATGTTGGACGCTCTGCAGTGAGTAAAACTTGCCTGAGTGGCTCATTAAAGGAACAGTTCATCCAAAAAAGAAGATACTCATTTATAACCCTCATGGAAGTAGTTTAAAGGATAAACTTCAAGCAGAATCTCCAACATTTAATTTCCATTCACCGAAATCAAAGAGGGGCAGGTGCTGTCAGGTCCAAATCTTGAAATAATACTAGCAATATAAAAGTTATTCCTATCTAAAAATCTGTAAAGATTTCACAGCAAAAAGACACTATCCCATGACCCGAAGGGGCATATTTTTAGAATTACACTAAAAGGCATTTTATTTGCTAAAAATGCCTTTATAGCTGATAAAACTATAAACTAAACTCTGTGGTTTTACAGTATTTGCATGAGTGGAGTGACTGTAAGATCTGGGAGGGGGTAACTTACTCGGAGAGGTCGTCCGGTGGGCATATGGGCTGGGGTATGGTGTGGATCTGTGATTTCTCAAAGAAGAGTATCGTTCACAGCCATGGGATGAGGACAAAGACAGCGGGCTGCCAAACTGTGCGTGAGGGTTTGCAGAAGGGCAGAGAGACCCTGTGGCTGGCAGAAACCAGCTATTCACTAGACCAACAGTAAAATAAGAGTCAATGGGAAATTCCTTTTGCACATAACTGTAAGAAATTATTAGACATATACAAAACAGCTGCACAACATAAATTTTTTTCAAAGATTTGTTTTTGCCATTTTTGCCTTTATTTGATAGGACAGTAGCTGCACAATATAACCTGATGAGATCAGCCATCATTTTATAAAGAACTGTGAAATAATTTAAATCCAAATGAATCACACTGATGATTATTATTGTGATGATTAATAGAAATTTGCTCTTACATTGAGAATAACCAGACTGTTGACTTTCACTGACATCCTCTATTATGTCCTTATGATCACTTCTGAAAAAAAGAGAGTATAAAATTATATATTGTTTTTCTTTCTTCTTTTCTTTCTTTCTTGCTCTTCTTCTTCTTTTTTATTTTTTATTTATTTATTAATTTTTTTATCATACAAGTCCTCCTCAACAATGTTCAAATGGGAAAGTTTTTTTTTTTTTTTTTTTTTTTTTTTTTAGTTAAATGCTTGTTTTGTTGGTTTCAAACACCTAGGACATTTTTACTTGAATTTTATTATCTTACAAAGTGAAATTTCAACATATTCCCATAAATTTGTTACAATTATAACAGGGTAAGTTATGTGTTTTATACATTTTTATTTTATACTAAGACCACTAAAAGTATGTTTATACAAAACATTTATTTCAAACATCTTAGTTGGAGTAAAAAGTGACAACTTATTTATGTACAATAGAGAATAGACATTTAATAAAAAGTTTTATGTATTTATTTATTTTAACCATACCTTTCTTTGACATCCAGGAAAGCCTTGGCAAATGGGTTGTATTTAATTTTGAGAGCTGTAATCTAAAAGAGAAAATTACAGATGTCAGTCAGAGTGTTATTAGGCTTTGCACTTGTTCATTTGTTAACAAGCTTTATAAAATCAGAGGTCTCGTGAAAATGCGTATAAGTAGTACGCCAAATAAAAATGAAAACTCGTGGTACTGATATGCAAAAATTGACTTTGGCGTATATATGATACGAACGTGTTTGGCGTGCATATAATACGCAATTTTTGCGTACATATGATACGCATCTAACCCACAACCCTAATCCTACCCATCGCGTAGCATATACACGCTAAAGTCCATTTTTGCGTATCAATACCACGAGTTTTCATTTTTATTTGGCGTACTATTTACACGCACTTTCATGAGTTCGGGTTGAATCCGAGTATAAAAAGACGCGTTACCTCTTCATTCTGGTAGGCAGTAACTGCTATGAATTGTGTCTCAGGGAACGAGTGAGTGGTGATCATCCTCTGTGGACCACCAACGCGCACGATATGGATACGGGGCTCATACTTGTGCAGCGAGTTCAGCATAATCTGTGAAAAACGGGATATATTTTCAACTTTCAGTACTTTCTCTGGTAGACAATTTACAGGACATTTAAATGAAATAATGAACAATATATCTGAATTACGCACAAAAAATGGTGATTAAACTTTATTCCACATCTTATTTTAGATTATACACTATATGAATGTCCACGAACCTGACCACCTCCGTTCAGTTTGTTGGTAAGTTTGACTTTGCTGAAGGAGACTGATGATTTCATCCAGTGCGCACCGAAGTTTGGCGAGTCTGGATGGATGTAGACGCAGCTCGGCGCTTGTGGCTCGGGTTTGCCACCCGGTACCCATTCACCGTTCACATACTTCCACCTGTGATTGTCTGCTGCCACGAAATCCAGTAAGAAGGAGTACATGGCGTTTGGGTCCAGACCGGACACATTCACTTTCAGCACTGGGAACATGCGCCTGATCACAGCAATAAACAGAGACGTTTAATAAAGCATCATCACGTTTCGCTTTCAAATAAATGAAACAACTCCCACTAAAATTAATTGGGTTAAAAGTAGAAGGAGAAGGAGATGGGTATCTGATGTAGAAGTATCTGGAACGTAAAGCTGGATTTGGAACTGTTATAGGCTAGCTATATATGGAATTAAAAACAAAGACGTTTGTACGCTGAAAAAAAAATAGGAGCCTATTTTTCATTTATTTATTTTTTAAATGTTGTAAAATCTAAATTAATATATTTTATAAATATTATTTGACATGTTAATCAAAGCAAAAAGTAAAAGTTAAGGTAATTACAGAACATTTTTACTTTATTTGAGTGTAATTCTACTGCTTTCATTACCAAAATAAATTTTCTTCTGTGCAGCGAGTTTGTTTGTAAACATGCTGAAAAAAAATAAAAATAAAACTAGGCTAATAATAATAATAATAAATAATAATAATAATACCTGCCATTCTTGGTCACTATCATTTCATTAGTCAGTTCTTTGAACTTCTGCCAAAGTTCATCTTCATCCAAACTGACTTTAAGATCCCTTTCTGTTGGATCTCCTTTCTCACTGCCAGCTTGAAGCTCATTCTCCACCGCAGTTAATAAATGATCCACCCGATACTGGATGCTCTTTTCCGAACAGTCACTGGCCTCAGATGCCATTCTGCTATCCAAGTGGCTCCAACAAGAAAAAGAAAAAAAAAAAATCCAAACTACGCGAGCTCTCCAGTCAGAAAATGCCCAAGACTGGAAGAGATGCACCCAATTAAATACTCCCCAGGTAAAACTTTCTCCATGCTTTGCTCAGGAAAGTTCTGATTGGCTGATCTCCTCTTTGATGTGTGCGTTCCGGCCAGTTATTGGTTCAGAGATCCAGTGTAAGGCGTTGCGTAAATATTTACACATATTCATAGTCACATCGGCACATTTTAAATGTGAAATGTCGACAATTTCCTCCTAACAGAAACCTAATAAAAATACTGCATGTCAAATTGTAGGTTTGCAATGTTGGAAAATGTATGATTCATACACTAATTTTTTTTTTTTTTTTTTTAAGTCTTAAGTCTTAATTCTTAAAAAGCTCCTTTATTTAGCCTAACTGTTAAGACGAAGAACGTGTGTAAGATGCATTATGCTATCTGCTGAATGCCACTGGGGAAATGCTAAACAAACAAACAAACAGAAATTATTACATTTATTTTATCAAGTATTATTTAAAAAAAAATTAAATCATAAAAAATCGATAAAATTGTTATTTTACTTATTTTCACAAAAAATAAAATAATAAATAAAATAATAATAATGATAATAATAATAATAATAATAATAATAATAATAATAATAATAATATCGATACTCAAGGGGTGTAATGTAAGTCCATGGCTAGGTGTTGATGAAAGTTAGATGTTTCTGAGTTTAAAGCCCGTGGGAATCTTTCTCCAGAGGTGTCAAAAGTGGAGGAAACGCCATCCGACTCGACGCGTTTCAGGACAATGGGTGTTCATAAAATACCGTCATCTTGGCGACAAAACTTCCGGTAAAAGTTGTTTATGTTTTCATAGGAACAACAAAACTTTTCTAAAATTATTTTCATCTAAAAAGCATTTGAATATCAAAATATGTGTACTGAGTAAAAAGACAGGCTTCAGTTTTTAACATCTGCTCAGAGACGATGATTAAAATAATAAATGTGTAAAGCGTGCAGGCTATAAGAAATAGATCCTTTTAACAACTATCATTTTGTTGAGTAAATATTAAGTAAATTAAACAACGTGATAAAAAAAAAATGCATTTGTGGGTTAAGCAGGAAGTTTCAAACTTCCATCCTCTTCATCCAATAACTGCATCTTTGGCTTGTTTTAAAATGACACAACAACACCTCTATGTATAATTCGTCCACATCTTTACGTCACAGTTTTTCACCTGAAACAAAATAAAACCGCAGTTAACTGTTTTATTATAGAAGTCTAAATTTGAAATATCATTGTTGTTGTATTATTGTGTAGTTGATGTTTCTTTGTATAGTAGCATAGAAACAATATGGTTTATAAAACGCATACAGTACCTTAACAGCATGACTAGTAAAGATGTCAGCTACACATAGAGGCACATCTGTATATGATAAACGCATATCTCCAGCTGAACTATATGGGGATTCGGTGTTTTTCCCAACTGGATGGAGACTACATGCATGAATAAAAAATGATAAAGTTTTAAAGCGAAATGATTGACACGTTCCTCAGCACTTTCATTCACAGTAATTCCTAACCTTGGTGAGAAATGTGTATGTGGACTCTCAGTGAAGGATTCTGGGCTCTCAGATGTACCCTTATCACTCAGGTGTGTAAAGTCAGGCTCCTTGGCACATCTGGACATTTGAGTTTGGATGTTGCGAGGACATTCATGCTCCATCTCCTCAAAATAAATGAGCTGATGTTGAATAATAAATAATCTATAAAAGCACATTATATGTAAAGGAGTAGATGGCCCCAAAATGATTTGTCATCATTTATACTTCAAAAGGCATAATTTTTGGAAAAGAACAAAAGTGTGAATGGGATTTAAACTTTGGTGAGAGACCATTATAGTGAACAGCTTGGGTCTAAACTCTTCAAAAGGTAATGTTTGTTAGAATACATAGAGTATAATACATTAATCTTACAGACTACTTTACTTTTTATGATAATTAAATGTTATTTTTTCTGTTTATTCTCACATTTCTCAGGATTAATCATCGTACACTATATTGCTGGATGGAAAACTAAAGCTTGGACATTCTGTCTTAAATCTCTTTTGAGATTCATGAAGGGTCTGAACTACTCCTACAAAAAATAAGTTCACTAAAGTAAGTTTTTAGTGTTGAAGAAGCTTGTTGTATTACTAACCAATTCTTTAATGCTGAAACCCTCTGTAAATTGCAGACTGAGTCCATTTTTTGCCATAATTCTGCACAAGAAAAAAAAAAAGGCTAAAATGCATATATATTTTTATACATTTACATAAGATGCCAGACATTGTCACATTTCTCACCTCTGGGTGTCAGCCATATGAGAGAGCGAAAGGTTGTGCATTAATCTAATTCTGTGTTTAACGTCAATGGTCTTTGACCTGATCAGTGGCTCATGGCTTCTCTGTTATAATGAAAACAGAGAAACAACAACAGTGCTGAAAATACAAAACCAAACCCTTCTTTCAAGAAAAAGCATGCATATCCAAAACAAAACTTCAGATTCACCATTTCATGAATACATAATCCAAACATGTGCACCAAACTGGTAGCACTTACTTCTATTGTTTTCCCTGGAGAGCTTTGAATAAAGGTGTCTGCTAAATGAATTCTATTAATGTGAATGTAGGATGATAAAAATGTCCTGTACCATAAGAAGCATCTTGGAGCTGACTTCTTCCAGGAAGGTGGACTGCAGACTAGAAAATTTAGGCACTTTGATCTCCCGAGTGAAAACCTATAAAGACAAAATGTACTGCATGTGTTGTTTGGTCTAAAGGCTGGTGTAGGTGTTTTATTAGTATTAGTGTTATTACTAAATAATATTTTTCAGGTAATATTTTACACATAATAATTTTATTTTCACAGTATAAATGTGTCATTCTTTATGAAACTGTATAGAGCTGGTTTTAGGAAGGGGATAAACATATTTGGTACAACATTCTGATATTTAACGCCCATGTTCCACAATCCTGTCCTCTTTTTCCCCTTATGGAAAGTCTTGTTCCCTTTGACATTACATTAAATTATGCAGCATAAATAGGGTGTGAACAGTGTTTTGTGTATTCCTTCAGTGGTGATTATTTGTCACTTCCATGGGTTATATCATGACAGCGGGATGTATCAGTCAGAAGACAGAGGTGACAGCACAAGTGTCATCTCTCACAGTTGCTGTGTTACTCTGTGCACCTCACAATCTTTCAGGCCACACAGCGTGTTAACTCACACCCTGAGGTGACAGGACGTGACTGAGGGAGCCATCTGACACAGTTGAACTGTTGACATACTGTAGGTGCTTATTGGCACAAGTCACTGTATGAATGATGTTAGGTGGACCTCACGTCTACAGCTCCTATACAACAGCAACGATTGCAATGGTAAAGCTCTGTTTGTATGCAAGCACATTGTAATGTGAAGGGAGAACAGATGTAACATTGTGTAAAAACCCTGTAGAACGAAATGAAAGTGACATTAGATCACACCAAACTGTTTACACGAGAAGCCATGACTGATTTTACATGCCTGAACTCTTTCAGTCCAAAATTGGCTATTCCACATATGATAAAAAAAAAAAAAGTGTATATATATATATATATATATATATATATATATATACACTACCAGTCAAAAGTTTTTGAACAGTAAGATTTTTAATGTTTTTTTTTTTTTAAAGAATTCACTTCTGTTCACGATAAACAGTGCATCCAGGATTAAATTCATTATTTTCTCCAAAATTCTACAAACAATACCCCATAATGACAAAGTGAAAGAAGTTTGTTTGAAATCTTATCAAATTTATAAAAAAAAAAAAAAAAATCGCATGTACATAAGTATTCACAGTATACTTATAAATATTTATATAGCGCTTTATTGTGTATTGCCATACATCCAAAGCGCTTTACAATCATATGGGGGGGTCTCTCCTCAACCACCACCAGTGTGCAGCATCCACTTGGATGATGCGACGGCAGCCACAGCACAACGGCGCCAGTGTGCTCACCACACACCAGCTACAGGTGGAGAGGAGAGAGATAGAGCCAATCAAGTGGATGTGATTTGGAAAGGCACACACATCTTAATAAAAGGTCTAACAGCTGAAAATGCATATCAGAGCAAAAACCTTAAAAAAAAAAAAAAAAGCCCTGGGGTAAAAAGAACTGCCTGTAGAGCTCAGAAACAGGTTTTCGTCAAGCCACAGATCTGGGGAAGAGTTCAGAAAAAAATCTGCTTCTTTGAAGGGTCACAGAATCATGTAGTCTCTGTTTCCTTTAATGGAAGAAGTTTGAAACAACCAGGACTCTTCCGAGAGCTGGCCTCCTGGCCAAACTGAGCAATTAATGGAGAAGGGTCTTGTCTAGACTGGTGACCAAGAAGCTGATGGTCACTCTAGTTGAGCTCCATGATCATATGTGGAGACAGGAGAAACCTACAGAAGAACAAACATCACTGCAACAGTCCACCGATCTGGGCTTTATGCCGGTGTGGCCAAACTCAATCCTCTCTTCAGTGTAGACACATGAAAACACACTTAGAATTTGCAAAAAAGCACCTAAAGGACCCTCAGATTGTGAGAAACAAAATTCTCTGGTCTGATGAACCTCAATTCTAAGCATCATGTTTGAAGGAAACCAAGCATTGCTCATCACCTGCGGAGTACCATCCCAAAAGTAAAGTGTGCTGGTAGCAGCCTCATGCTGTGGGGCTGTTTTTCAGCGGCAGGGACTGAGGGACTCATCAGAGTAGAAGACAAGCTCAATGCACCAAAATATAGAGATAGCCTTAAGAGACAACTCTGTGAATGTCCTTGAGTGGCCCAGCCAGAGCCTGGGACTGAACCCAATCAAATATTTCTGGAGAAACCTGAAAATGTGCGTTTGCCCCCGTCCAACCTGACAGAGCTTGAGAGGTGAAGAGAAGAATAGCAGATAATTGCCAAATGCTGATGAGTAAAGCCTGTCGCATCAAACAAAAAGACTTGAGACTGTAAAGGTGCTTCAGCTAAATATTTAGTTAAAGCTGCGGTCCGTAACTTTTGGCGCTCTAGCGGCTAATAAACAGAACTGCGAACATTGAACATTGTAGCCGGAGCTACTTCTCTCTGTTTATGTCTATGACGAATCACGCAGGAACTGGACTACTCCGCAGTGGTACCTACCTACCTGAACCAGTCTAAAATAGTCAGAATATAAACACTTATTAAAGGTGTACAGTAGTGATTCAGGACAAGCCAAAAACACGGTTTGGAAAATAGATTCATGGTGTACTGACTTATATAAATTTTGAACACAAAAAAGTTACAGACTGCAGCTTTAAGGGAATGAATACTTATGCAATGTACTTATTTGAGTTTTTTTTTTTTTTTTTTTAATAAATTTACTAAGTTGTGACAATCCTGTTTTTGCTTTGTCAATATGGTATATGGAGTGTAGATTGATGTGGAAAAAAAAGTAATTTTTTAACATAAGGCAGAAACATAAAACGTGAAAAAAATGAAGGGGTATGAATACTTTCGCAAGATACTGTGTATATATGTGTGTATATATATATATATATATATATATATATATAGTATATATACTACAACATTTTAAATAATTAGATACATAAGGTGTGTTCTGGGTGCAGTTTTATCCATGTGAATAATTTTTTTATGTCTCCCCAAATACTGGTCAGATAAAATGTTTTGCTTGAAAAAATGAAATACTTATTCTCTAATGCAATAAAGTATTCAGCTCAAAGGCTAATACAGTCAGGTCCATAAATATTGGGACATTGACACAATTCTAACATTTTTGGCTCTATACACCACCACAATGGATTTCAAATGAAACGAACAAGATGTGCTTTAACTGCAGACTGTCAGCTTTAATTTGAGGGTATTTACATCCAAATCAGGTGAACGGTGTAGGAATTACAACAGTTTGCATATGTGCCTCCCACTTGTTAAAGGACCAAAAGTAATGGGACAATTGGCTTCTCAGCTGTTCCATGGCCAGGTGTGTGTTATTCCCTCATTATCCCAATTACAATGAGCAGATAAAAGGTCCAGAGTTCATTTCAAGTGTGCTATTTGCATTTGGAATCTGTTGCTGTCAACTGTCAAGATGAGATCCAAGAGCTGTCACTATCAGTGAAGCAAGCCATCATTAGGCTGAAAAAACAAAACAAACCCATCAGAGAGATAGCAAAAACATTAGGCGTGGCCAAAACAACTGTTTGGAACATTCTTAAAAAGAAGGAACGCACCAGTGAGCTCAGCAACACCAAAAGACCCGGAAGACCACGGAAAACAACTGTGGTGGATGACCGAAGAATTCTTTCCCTGGTGAAGAAAACACCCTTCACAACAGTTGGCCAGATCAAGAACACTCTCCAGGAGGCAGGTGTATGTGTGTCAAAGTCAACAATCAAGAGAAGACTTCACCAGAGTGAATACAGAGGGTTCACCACAAGATGTAAACCATTGGTGAGCCTCAAAAACAGGAAGGCTAGATTAGAGTTTGCCAAACGACTTCACAGTTCTGGAACAACATCCTATGGACAGATGAGACTAAGATCAACTTGTATCAGAGTGATGGGAAGAGAAGAGTATGGAGAAGGAAAGGAACTGCTCATGATCCTAAGCATACCACCTCATCAGTGAAGCATGGTGGTGGTGGGCATGTATGGCTACCAGTGGAACTGGTTCTCTTGTATTTATTGATGATGTGACTGCTGACAAAAGCAGCAGGATGAATTCTGAAGTGTTTCGGGCAATATTATCTGCTCGTATTCAGCCAAATGGTTCAGAACTCATTGGACGGCGCTTCACAGTGCAGATGGACAATGACCCAAAGCATACTGCAAAAGCAACCAAAGAGTTTTTGAAGGGAAAGAAGTGGATTGTTATGCAATGGCCAAGTCAATCACCTGACCTGAATCCGATTGAGCATGCATTTCACTTGCTGAAGACAAAACTGAAGGGAAAATGCCCCAAGAACAAGCAGGAACTGAAGACGGTTGCAGTAGAGGCCTGGCAGAGCATCACCAGGGATGAAACCCAGCGTCTGGTGATGTCTATGCGTTCCAGACTTCAGGCTGTAATTGACTGCAAAGGATTTGCAACCAAGTATTAAAAAGTGAAAGTTTGATTTATGATTATTATTCTGTCCCATTACTTTTGGTCCCTTAACAAGTGGGAGGCACATATGCAAACTGTTGTAATTCCTACACCGTTCACCTGATTTGGATGTAAATACCCTCAAATTAAAGCTGACAGTCTGCAGTTAAAGCACATCTTGTTCGTTTCATTTGAAATCCATTGTGGTGGTGTATAGAGCCAAAAATGTTAGAATTGTGTCGATGTCCCAATATTTATGGACCTGACTGTATGTGTAAAACAGAGACATTTTCTCATGAAAATGTAAATGAGAGATGTTTAGATATATTGTATATATATTCTCACACACAATGTTTGTCCATGTGATAGATATCTAGTACCTTTCTCCCAGGTGGATCTGACTGTGTTTTCTTGTGTGTTGCAGCTTTAAGTGGGCCACAAGGCTAAGTAATACCCCTGACTGCTGATTCTTCCCAACTCTGTCTGCCTGATGTTTGCCATCACCCTCCCTCCTCCAGACCAATGCTCTGTTTGCACACATCCACAATGACAGGGAGGTGTGAGAAAAACGTGTCTTTCTACAGGTTCCACTCTCATCCCAGCCTCACTGCTCCTTCTCTTCATCCTCTTCTCTCACCTCCATGCGGTCTGGACTCTGGCAACAACTGGCGTCTTGCAGTCAACTACTTTAACACCAGTTTTCATATAGCAGACAGCCAAAAATTCATAATATCTCTAGATTTTCAGTAAAAATGTTTGACTCCAACAATTCCCACAGTTTTCAGTGAAGCAACATCAACCACTTGGCACACCTTCAGCCTGTATGGCTTTTTCTAATCAAAACTTCAAATACCCCAAAGAGTTCTATTGAGGCAATGCACACTTGAGTTGAGAGATATCTTTAATATCTAAGTATTCCAATTAAATAAGTCTTCCACAAACCTTTGAGGCTTTAGTTTTTTACCTTTAGACTTTTTGTGATGGATTACTTTCTAGACTTCACAGACCAACACTATAACGTATACAGGTCCTTTACTGGTTCTTCTTATCAAAAACATTTTGCATTGTATATGTAATGGAGGCCAGGTGGTCCGAGGTAGCTGCGCAGGTAAACCTCACTTTTTATAAACATTAATTCTCATTTTAGAAGTTCACTTGTCTATATGAGTGTAGATGAAAGTGATGGTTATGTATGTTTGTGCGTGAGAGAGTGCATGAGCACATGACTGCTGCAGGTGTGTTTATCTACCTGTGTTGCTTACTGGGATCAGAGACGCTGTGGTTTGACACTTACCTCAGGAAATATGAGCTCAGCTTCGTCTTGTCCCCAACTCTGTTTGCCCTGCTGTTGGAAAGCGTTCACCCCTCCTCCACCCACTCTTACTGAGACTGGCATCTGTGAAGAAAGTAGACATGCAAACAGACAACAGTTTATATCACTACAACACCATTTGAGAGCTATTTGTCAGAAAGTTACATTGATTAGCTTGAGTTGAACACACTGTTCGACTACAATGCTCAAGTTTGTAAACTTTCCTTATGTCGTTCCAAACCTGTGCAATTTTCTTCTTTTCAAAACACAAAAGAAGGTTTTGAAGAATGTTTCAATTGTTTTACCAATACAATGGAAGTCAGTCAACCCTACTAAGTTTTTTTTTTTATGTTCCACAGAAGAAAGTCATACAGTTATGGAATGACTTGAAGGTGAGTAAATGAACTGTCATTTTGGGGTGAACTAATCTTTTAAAGCTGCAGTCTGTAACTTTTTTTGGTTAAAAATTATCCAAAATCAATATTTGAGCAAGTACATAACCAGCCAGTGTTCAAAACTATCACCTTACTTTAGCCCGATTCACAACGGTTAGCTTATAATAAAGTTTTCTAATTTGAGTGGTACGGGTAGGTTTTCACGGGAAATTTGAGCATGGCACTGCGTCATTACGTCACGTCTGTAAACATAAAGAAGTTGTCCCGGCTACTAGGCTCTGCACGTGAGGATCCTGCAGGTGACGGATCATTTATAGCCTTTTCTCACAGAAGCTAGAATAATTAAATGTATCATTTTGATGGCGGATTGCGATCCAGAAAGAATTATGTGTTTATGAAACACATGTGAATAAAATTAAATTATATTCTAGTTTTAAATGTGCTTCTGATTACAGATAGCCTGGGATTACACAAGATTTGTATTTTAAAGAAAACCAGTTCGAAGGGAGCATAATTTGCTTTTTGGGTTAAAAGAATTTCTTAATATGAAATTCGAATGGCATGACAATTAGATTAGACTGTACAGAAATTTAAATCTACACGTTAATACACACTATACTCATAGTCACGCAATGCTGATGTTGTTAACATTAATAATTTGAAAATAAAGTATTACAATAATAATAATTTGCATGGTTTGATGTAATATGAGCTAACTGATCATTAGATTTAATCACCATTGGTAGCGCAATTTATTGTAATGCTTTTTTCCTCAGTTGGTCAGAACAAACGTGGCAGAGTTGTTACTTACTTGTTCAGATGACAATATACAGTGAAAATTCTTATTTGGGCCATATATTCAAAGACGTAGGCTAGAATCTGGGATTGCGAAGTACAGTAAACACCCACACCGGTGCGTGACTGACTGCCACACATTCACATTCCGTGCCGAAGCACATCCCACGCAAGCAAGATAATTCCGCAAGCAGCTGCAATTCCAGGTTTTCAAACAGAGATGGCGACAAAGAGGCAAAACTTACGGACTGCAGCTTTAAGTTTACATTATTAAAAATGGACACAATAAACACAGTGCCTGGTTGACAAGATTGTTCTTTTCTACATCTCTCAGATTGAGACGGATCTCCACCTTTTTCCCACTTTGCAACATGGCCAAGACTGAGCGATACATGTGAGCAACCAATGGAGTGAGCGTAGGATTGGTAATATATTACTAATGATGTGCTACTTCTCAAGAAGAGCCTCAGACACAGCCCAGCTCACACCCGATAACACTGCACACCCGGGTGAGGACACACTTTGTCTGCTGGGTGCAAACTGGCCCTCCAGAGCGCTGCAGTGCAGGACAGCATTTCCTCACAGCACTGTGTAGCAGCTAACAGACATGCAACAAGCCTGTAAACCGGCCGAGAGAATGAGAGTAAAATTAAGATTATGTTGATGAGTGGTTTTAGCTATGGGTAGAGCCCAGTAACATTGGATTTAAAATAAATGTTCTGGGGAAAAGAAAAGAAAGTGGGTGTGTAAGTGTACATAGATGTTGGAACAGTTTGTTCCGTATATTTCGCCTTTCAACTCAGTGATGATGGAGCGATGTTTCTCAGACATATTTGACTGTCCATCCTGAAAATAAAAAGGTGTGAAATTCAACATGGCAGATAGATATTGTGACTCAGCATCTCTCATAGAAACCAAACAATCTGAGGTAAATATAAAAAGAAATAGACTCGGATGTGTAATTTATAGATCTCAAATATCTCTATTTCTGGGCTCAGCTGTAATTATTGTGGCTGAAGTTTGACAGAACTTATTTACCAGCCAGCCACAGAGAACTATAAGTAACAGTGAACCAGGGGAAAATTATATTGCTCAGAGGTTGCTCTTTAATAGCTCAGGAGATGTTCCAAAGTTCTCAGTTAAAATGCCTTAGGAGAGATAAAAATAGGAACAAATGAGACAATTGTTGGTGATAAAGTCAATGTGGATTAGTACAGTTCAGATAATCTAGTCTTTAAAAAATACTCAATAACTGACATGCGACTTTGGTCTACAGATCTATCTATCTATCTATCTATCTATCTATCTATCTATCTATCTATCTATCTATCTATCTATCTATCTGTCTGTCTGTCTGTCTGTCTGTCTGTCTGTCTGTCTGTATCTATCTGTCTGTCTGTCTGTCTGTCTGTCTGTCTGTCTGTCTGTCTGTCTTTCTGTCTGTCTGTCTGTCTGTCTCTATCTATCTATCTATCTATCTATCTATCTATCTATCTATCTATCTATCTATCTATCTATCTATCTGTCTGTCTGTCTGTCTGTCTATCTGTCTGTCTGTCTGTCTGTCTGTCTGTCTGTCTGTCTGTCTGTCTGTCTGTCTCTATCTGTCTGTCTGTCTGTCTGTCTCTATCTATCTGTCTGTCTGTCTGTCTGTCTCTATCTGTCTGTCTGTCTGTCTGTCTCTATCTATCTGTCTGTCTGTCTGTCTGTCTGTCTCTATTTGTCTGTCTGTCTGTCTCTATCTATCTATCTGTCTGTCTGTCTGTCTATCTCTTTCTGTCTTTCTGTCTGTCTGTCTGTTTAGGTAGATCGATAGAACGATAGAAAGATAGATAGATAGACAGACAGACAGACTTTTTCTTTATTCTGGGAAAGGTTGTTTAAGGTCCAGAGATCTCTTTTCCAAACAGTTTAACTCATTCCCTGACCTCTGGCATGATGTGACATCCCAGGCCAAATTGGTCAGTCTCTTTTGTGTGTGAAATGAATTAGACATTCTCCCCTGGGTGATGTTTGTGCTGACTGAAGGAGATCCTCCTCCACTACTGAGCAGGAGGGGGGTCCTGTTTGGTCATCTCACTGCTACGTGAACAATCAATTCTCTTTTCCCATAAAGTTGAGGTTAAACTGGCTTCCAGCAGAAGGTGTGTTTGTGGAAGGCCAGCAAGGCAAATAGCATGGGAAGAAAAGATAGTTGCAGGCCTTTTCAACCCAGCATTTTAAATAATCTAAATAGAAGTTATTTTTTTTACTTTTCATTGAATGAAATGAACTGAAAGGTTTTTTTTTTTTTTTGTAAGAATAAGTAAGACATGCAAAGCAAAGAAAGAAGGGGTAAAGGCAACTGAATCCAACATTCAGCTGAAGTGTTGTGGCCAGTGACCGATTGAATGAGCATAAGCTTACATGTTTGTGTTGTGCTGTGGAGTCACCAGGTGTGATCTGAAGTTTCGGGAGAGACCCAGACTTGTGTTTCAGCAGATCCTCAAGAGTCACATCTGAGCTGGAATTACTGCTGTGTTCTGCCAGCATGAATGACAATGACAAAAAATGAGAATGTAAAAATTTTCAGATTTAAACTTAAGTAGCAAAGTTTGATCAATTTCCATGAATCAGTACAAAGAGTCAATTTCAGTTAACTGATCCACAACTCTTTCAACTCAATTCAAAATTTTGTTTAGTTATCTCTCTCTATCTAAAAAAAAAAACAAAAAACAAAAAAAAAAAAAACAAGAACAACAAAAACACATGTAAAATATATAGTAAAAATATATGTAGCTAAATATTTCTGTTTATTGCTATTTATTGTTGCATTAGCACATATACTGTATATATGGAAATTATTAACATTCCTCTTCGTGTTCATTTAATGCCTTGATTATTTTTAAAATTAGGTGTGTGTGTGTGTGTGTGTGTGTGTGTGTGTGTATATATATATATATATATATATATATACGGTATTTATATATGATATAAATTATATGAATATAAATATATATACATGTAAATACATGTAAATATTTTGAAAATATATGCTGTATGTGTGTGTATTTATATATACATAATAAATATACACAATACACACACACATATATTAACAAAAACTTTTATTTTGGACGCGATTAATCGTGATTAATCGTTTGACAGCACTAATATATATTTGGTTAAAATGATGGCACAAAAATATTTTTGTTATATGGCCCAAGTTATTACTGTGGCCCCTTGTCTATTAACAAAAAATAAATAAATAAAACAATAAAACAATTCTAATAACATGGCACACTTTTTCATTTTTGATATCTTCAAGCAAATAGGTTTTACCTTCTGTGAATTGATAATGGATTTAGTGTGGAAACAGCACTGTTCATAACATCAGCTCTCACCCACTGCTTGTAGTTGCTTCTCAAGTTGACGTGTGCTTCTGTGTTGTTCTGTCCAGACCCTGAACACCTCCTGTTCCCTGTGGCTCTGAAGACACCCGAGTTGTTTTAGCTGTTTCTGCAGTTCCAGAACCTCATGAAAGCCAGATTAGAAATGATTAATCATATGCATTTTAAACACTTAAAGTCTAATAACTTAAAGTCCTAGTGAATATCTACGGAGAGAGAAAGCAGGGTATAATGCTGGTCTCACCAGGTAGTAGCGTGTTTTAGGCAGACACCTCAGGTATGCATCATCGTGTGTGAGGGTTGATCTGGTGGCCCTCTGAAGGCTTACAAGCTTCTGTGACAGAAAGAGTAAACTGAGGATGCAAACAGGATCTCTAACTGTTGATCGCAGACTCTTATATTTTGGCAAATCAATGCACAGCTTGAAACATTAAGGAAGAGTTGAGATCTTGAAACAATTGAGATCTCATTTGAGGTTTCGTAACCATTTGAGGTCTCTTAAGGGCCGCTATCTTTTAGTAGGGCTGGGAACCCCCAGCATACAAAACCAATGAGAAGTAAACATGCAACCACAGGAAGCCATTAACCCCAACAGGGACCAATTAGGCCCCAGCAGGTGTCCATGGTTCAGCCTGCTTTGGTCCTGGCTCAACATCATGAAGTCTGGACAAAGTTTTTGGCTGGGCTGAGGAAACAACAGGGCAGTTTCATTTGCTCAGCAATTTGTACCAAAGGTTTCCTACTGGCAGCCCATAAAGTCCTTTATAGCTCTCCCTTTGTCCTCCCCTCCAGTGCTGGTCATTAGAGGACACAATTACAGCCCGCTGAAGAAGTCTTGCTTTTATAGGAGGAGATTGATAAGCCAGTGACCCTTCCCCCACATCCTTACCCCCCAGTCTCTAACTCTTATTGTCCTCAACCCAGACAGCCAAAATCAAAGTCAATCACAAGTCCACACCAACTGCTTCCCCCATATTACAACGACAGGCTTCCTCAATCTTCCAGACTTCAGTAATACTTCAAAGTGTCTCTGGGAGACACACATCTACTGTCCTGCAATGAGTTACACTACAGCGCAATTGAGACACAAAGAGACCACTTTTGACAAATAAGAGTATAGAGTATACACCTATAGATATTACAGATTATAGATTATAGGCCGGATGATTTGGTTTTTTCGAGATTTAGATGATAATTTTTTGAGGGTAAATGATCTCTGACTTTTGCAGACATTTTTGGCATCTTGGAAAATTTGAACACAGTCTGAGACATTGTTGAGATTTCTTCTTAAACTAATTAAAGATGTTTCACAGGTGATTTTTCTTTCCTATGGGAGTTTAGCAAGGTTAGGACAAAAAAAATTTCAGGGCTATGCACTAAGACCAGCCATGTTGAGGAAGTTTACACTTGTATACTTGTTGAAGCTGTTGCTGGGGAGATTTCAGTGGGGCACTGTCATGAATATTTCAGCACAGAGACTTCCTCTAATGCTCTGATGGAGAGAAAGGAAATGGTCAACTTTACTTGAAATGCTAATGGCTACCCCACTGATGTGGATGATGTGTTTGTTACTACAGTAGGTGGTGTATGGATATGTGTATGTAGTACGTGTTGGGTGGGTGTGCTTTGACCCAAATGTCCAGGACCTCATCTTGGATGTTAAAGGAAGTTTGAGGCTGACTTGTGAGTTTGGTGTAAAATATTAATTGATTAATTCGGTTTTTAAGTAAAAAAACAAAAAACAAAAAAACCTTGTTTGTTCCTTTCAGAGAGAGAAAAAAGTAAATTCTAAATGACCTACTTCACAAATTATTCTAAATCAAAACAATAAATTTTGACTTCTGTCCTCCAATATTCTTATATATATATATATATATATAAAATATAAAGAGGCCCAACAGAAAACAATGTAACACTTTCTCTAAAAGTTTTCTCAGCACTGCCTTCTACTGGCGAGACTCTTTCTCTCTCTCTCTCTCTCTCTCTCTCTCTCTCTCTCTCTCTCTCTCTCTCTCTCTCTTTCTCTCTCTCTTTCTCTCTCTCTCTCTCTCTCTCTCTCTCTCTCTCTCTCTCTCTCTCTCTCTCTCTCTCTCTCTCTCTTCAATGAACACACATTAGTAATAATTAGTCATTGATTCCAGGAGGCTGTATATTCTTAAGGGACTGCACATTTGCAGAGTTCAATAAAGAACTTTAAAATGCAAATATGAGCTTCTAACTATCAAAAAGTTTCAATGTTGATCTTAAAGGTTCTATAATGTTCCATTGGTTATTTGGTAGTTATTTTTTAGAACCTTTGTTGTTGTAAAAAGTTCATTTTAGAATCTATCATATAGTTAAGGTTCTTTCATGAACCTTTTCTAAGATGTATTGTAAAGACTAGACTGAGTAGGCCTATAGTTAGCAGAGGCGGACAGTAGTGAAGTATTTTTACTTTACTCAAGTAAATTTAAAAAGTATCTGTAGTTTATCTGAGTGTTTTTCTTTGGAAAACTTTACTTCACTACATTCCAAAGCATAAAATGTCATACTTTTTCCTGCACTACATTTCATAAATATGTAAGAACATTAAAAATGTAGCATATTTCTTCTACTCTAGTAAATCTTTGAATTACTTTTACTTCAGTAAAAGAAAGTAATAGATTTCTAATGTAATTAAGTATTAAATGATATTTAATATGAAACGTAGTGCAGTAAAAAGTACATTATTGTGCTTTGGAATGTTGTGAAGTAAAGTTTTCTAAAGAAAAACACTCTGATAAATCATTAATTCACTCTTTTTCAGTTATTAATTGTGAAGTAAGGTGCAGTTGTGACCTCCATCAGTTTAACCCAAATGTTTAGGCCTTGACACATAGGATTTTTCTGTGAGTACAGATGATACAATGTGTTTCGTCTGTGCCCCATGACCACCCCACATATCTCCAAATTGCACAATAACATTGAAGGGCACTGTGTGGTTGTCCATTTTTAGAGCACAAATTAAAGATCACAAAAATCAAAGTCCAGTTTTATGTTCATGAATGAACAAGAAGCTATTCAGTGTTAAACTGAAAAGGTGAAGTGAAATTCTTACTCTTAGAAATAGAGCATACCTGTTCTCTATGTCCTTCTGTAGGTCTGGAATCATGGAGCTTCATCTCTTGTCTCTGTCTTTGAACTTTTTCCCTCAGTAATGTAGCATGCTGATGTGACAGCACGTCTTTCAAGCGCTGTAGTCTGTAGTATGTCTCTAGATGGCGCTAGAATGTAAGAAAAAGAGAACGAAAGCATGAGAACATAGAAGAGCAAAAGAGAACAACAATTTGTTCATAAATAATTCATTTATTCATAGAGAATATAGCATATGACTACCAATAAATAATTATATATGCAGGTGGATGCTGCACACTGGTGGTGGTTGAGGAGAGACCCCCCATATGACTGCAAGCAATACACAATAAAGCGCTATATAAATGCCTCAATCATCCATTCATTAATTTAGTTGCATTGTTTAAATAATGTTATTATAAGGCTATGATTGGGCTGATTAAATTAGCTATTTTTATATTTATTATAAACAACATTAGTATAAATTGCTATGGTAAACACCTGTTAATTGGTTAAATTTACCTATTAAAATATATGTAAATTTCCTGTAAAATATTTTGCAGTAAAATGCCTACAGTAATGTCTAAATATTCTAACTGTATTTTGGGGGTACATTTCTGGCAACCACAGCTGCCCCCCTTTTTTTTAATGAGTTTGAGTAATTAAACTGTACAATATTTTATTATTATTATTATAGTGCAGCTAGTAAATATTAACACACTATAAAGTGAAAAACAAAACAAAAAAATATATATCACACTGTTTGTGGTCCTTTTCTACACAGGTGGGGTTTCTATGGACTTCACTTTGTGTCTATGGTAATCAGTCTTGTCTTTCACTGACAGTGCCTAGTCTTTAGTCCATCAAGGAATCCTGATTACGAATTGGGTTTATTATGTGCTGCAATGTAATGCCTATTTAAACAGACCACCTTCAATTTAGGTAGAAAGCAATATGACATTATACAGTTCATATGAAGCACATTCTGATAAGAGGAATACTGATAGTACCTGATCTAGAAGAGCTTTTCGTTTTCTCTCAAGCACTTGATCAGAATCCACAGCACGAGCAGAAGTCATCGCCATCGGCCCTGTTCTGCTAGGGCTTTGTTGTCTCCTCTGCCTCTGACATTCAGATAGACCGGCTGCCTTTCAGAGAGAAAATCACACTTGGATGACAAGACCCAACAGCAGCTGTGCTCTTGTCTTCTCTTGTCACAGAGATCACAACACAGCAGTGAGTAATTGCATGGTTTTTCCTGAATTGGCCAGTAATCATTCTTAAATGCCAAAGAAACTGAGCTTGTACGATTACTAAAAGAGTGTAAATTAGAGTAATAATCCACAAGATGCTGATGATTTTATCATGGGTAAAGGACATGGGTCTTTCCTACTCTTCGGTACATTTTCATGTCTCTGTCATAATATTTTGGATAAAATATCTCACTCTAGAAAAAAACATCTGGCTTGTTGCTTTTGAAAATAGCAGAGCTATTAATATGATACAATGTGTTAATATCTAATAAATACTTTATTTATTATGGTAGCTGGAAAAACAAACAAACAAGTACTCCAAGTAATAATATATGCATATTGAAGCTTTGATATAGAATGTGTTTATTGTAATTTTTAGAGCATGTGTGACTCAATCCAAATTTAGAGGTGGAACTGTTTTATAATGTCACTTAAGTACACTGACAGCCAGTAGATTTTTGTCAGTCTCTGTTCAGTTTCTCAGAAACCCATTTCATAAGGCTGTCATTTGTCAGCACCTCAATATGCGACTGTCCAGGACAGATAATTCCCTCCTGCTGGCACTTCTTATGCAATACTGGCCTCTTATGATGCTGGGCACTTATTATTACACAACTCTTCCTGTGCACCACTGACTAAGGAATGCACAAAAAAAAAAAAAAAAAAAAAAGTGCAGCACTGGTTAAGGTTTGACATGAACTGCATAGCTTACATTGTTTCAAAGGCTTAAGAACATATGCAACTGGTGTCCTGTAGATATAGAATAATGTTTAACAGATGGTATTTAAGAACATTTCCCACCAATTCTTATTACAGTTATGTATGGGAACAGATGCTAATGAAAATGTTCTTTTTTTCCTTCATGGAAAAGCACCATCAAATGTCTACACTAATCAAGTACTGAATAATCCAATAAGAATGACAGTATGAGACATATATGTGTTTAATAAGTAACACAAATAGGAGAGCTAACTGTCCTTTTTCTTGTGTAAGTACAGGCACTTCATCAGTTCATGGTGTGTCCATCTCTGGAAAAGGCCAGGCTGGCTGGCAAACATTGCTATATTTTACAGGCTCGGGCTGTTCAGGAAGTGGATGCTTTGTGGCCGTTCACAAAGAGCATTAGAGGAGAGCAACATTAATCAGTTTGTTTCCACAGCAATAAGAGAAGGTGAAGGGGCACACAGTTATCTTGTCTGTTAAATAAGGAAGTGCCATTGAAAGATGACTGGAAGTGGTGCTTTGTCAGCTAGCGTGAATCAAGGCTGGACAGTTTCACACCACAGCTGAGCAACAGGATTTCAAATATCGACTGGTTCTGATTTTGATTCCCATAAATGATTCTGCTTCCTTGATTCCATTAACATCCTTTTGAGAAAGAAATACAAGCGACTTAAGCAATTCAAGCAGCATAACAGACTGTTTTGTAGAGCTAAAATAACTGAAGCGGATGACACCGGAAGCCTCGCACATTTAAGTTACTAATAGCTGTGCACAGTCACTCTTAAAAATAATGTGGGTAACACTTATCTCTATGCTAGAGCTGTCAAGATGGCTTTCCAAGACCAGGTTGCTATATGCAGTGGAAGGTGTTGAAGCCACAACTTCAAACCAAAAAGAGCATGCACTCTTAAAAATAAAGGTGCTTCAAAAGATTCTTCAAGCGATGCCATAGAAGAACCATTTTTGGTTCCACAAAGAACCATTCAGTCAAAGGTTCTTTAAAGAACCATCTGTTGCTTACCTTTTTATAATCTGAAGAACCTTATTTGCCACAAAGAACCTTTTGTGAAACAGAAAGGTTCTTCAGATGTTAAAGGTTCTTTATGGAACCATTTAGACAAAAAGGTTCTTCTATGGCATCGTGAAGCACCTTTATTTTTAAGAGTGTGGCATCAAATTTCACTAGGTTCACAAAACATTATTCATTTTAACAATCTCTAAAGCAGTTACCACTTTGAATTATTTGGCAATAAATAGCATTCTGACCAATTTACAATTCTTTATCTGATATGAATAACAACGTCTCATGTCAAACTTTTGTAATGTTATTTTAAAACAACTGTTTTCAAGGTGACAAAGATGGATATTTTTGGATCTCCATCTTTTCATATTTCTTTCTGGAACTGGACTACACTACACACTGAAGGTTCTTGGCTCATTATGAACCAAATCATATGTCATTGTTTGTGTCTGTTTTTTGACTTTTATGTTGACATTTTGGTCTGTTAGTTTCCTGTTTTAGTTTCATGGTCAAATTTGAAGATTCTTTATGGATTAGTTATTTCTTTGTCTCCAGGTGTTATATATATTGAGTCCCATTGTACTTTTTAGGTCTTGGTTGTGTTCTCTGGCATTTAGTTGGTGTTCTCAGCTCCTGTTCTTGTTTGTTTAGTATGTTTGCTGTGTTTCTTGCATTTCCAGTGTCTTGTTTTGCTTTATATTTATTACGACATTTTGTCTGCATTTGGATCCAATCCCCACTTACCTGAGTACACTCTTGTACAATTACAAGAGCCATTTGTACACTTACTGAAAGTTTAGCACTGTATAAATTCATTATTGTGTTGCAGAGCTACAAAATATAGTGCAGGAAAAACTGTTGGAATATTTTAGTGCATATTTTAGGATATGATCCATCCACATTGGGGGAAGAATGTAATTGGTAATGGAACCAAACCCTGTGAAAATAATTTCTTTGTTGTTTAACATGTGTCTCTTTTCCAGTCCCCAGTAGGGCTATACCTAAATTACAGCCACACTGTCAGACACTGAGAAATATGTTGGATAGGGTCAAACAAGAGCCCATGTTACACTCCTAGATTCCCTTTTCCCCATAATAACAACTTGTAAGCCCCTCCTGAGCAAGAAAATTGGGACAAAATATAAAAAAGTGCTCTGAAGTATGGGTACAAAAGAATCTAACAGAGTGTGGTAAGAATAAGGGCCTTTGACTAATAAAAAGGACTTGTGAAGCCGACCTGGGGACTGTGTTGCTAGTTGTAACCAGGGTGACCAATACTAAAGTTGTTCGTTTGTACTTTGCCTTTTCTACTATTTTCCATGGATGAGGATGAGGACACAAAAGAATAGGATTTTATAAGGTTCAGAGATGTTGTAAGATGATTACAGACACTTTGAAGCCATGCAATATACCCCATAGAGGGAACTGACATAAATACAGAAATGTGTGGCTTGATTGTGTGTCTTAGGAACAATACATGAACTCAAAGTGCACAACGGTTATGCATTTTTTTTTTTTTTTTTTTTTTTTAAGATCTTGTGCTTTTTCCCCAAGATATTCAATGTATTAATGAGATTTTTTTTTCAGTCTCTACACACTTCCATTTTTTTGAATGTATGTCACGCAAAAAAAAAAAAAAAAAAACTGCCTCAATTAATTGCTTTTTGTTGTGGACATTGGTAGCATTCCAAGAACTTAACTTATAGAGTAAATGTCCATATTAAGTATTTTAGTGTTATATTAAGTGTTATAACTGGTGTCTAAAATATAGCTGATGTGAAACTTCGCCTTAGAAGTGTTTTATTCTGTTAATTATAATGCATGCTGTTAGTCATACATACCTTTTCTGGATATTGTGCTGATTTGTAAGAGTGCAGGATAGGTGGCAGTGAACTGACATGATAAATATCTTCACTTTTCATTGTCATAATCAGGCCAGTGAAGCTATGAAGATGTAAAAAAGGTAGTTGACAAACTACAAGGAAATTCACTTTTTGTTTGTTTGTCTGACATTTGAGTTGAAAAAACATATAGATCTACCAGAGAAATACATATTTGATTTGTTTTAGCTTTAAGTTTTCACCATAATAATAACCTTTTTACAGTTGACTTAAATATAGTAGGATAATTAAATACTGTACCTCTCAACTGATATGAAGTCAAAATGCATATATTATAAAGAAACAGTAATTCTGGATAGAGCCAGCTACCTAAATTCATCATTTTAAATTTTTGTTGTTGTTATTATGCATGAAAATACATCTATCAGCATTGTTATTCCCATAAACAATTCAAATAATTAATCCAGTAAAAAATAGACTTACCAGTAATTGAAGCTTTCGATATGAGGTACTAAACCAAACTAGTGTTTTTATACATTTCTAAGCGTCTTTGAATTTGAAGAACCGCCCCACAAGCAAACAGCTCTTCTAACTACACACAGTGTGTTAATTGCTGTAATTTTTCGTTGTTAAACTCATCTCCGCAGTTACAGCTACTCCACAGAAAGAGCTCAAAGCGAAGTGTGATGAGTTTCAGGCCTGATCTGTGTTTAAGGGGTCGTTGCCATGGCGCGAGCTTCACAACCTCAGTCCTTTTGATAGCTTATAGCCCATTCATTTCACATTGTTCATTGTAGGCGCGTTGTGCTCAAGTTCTTCCTGCTTATATTAATATTTGTAAGAAATCTCCCTATTTAAGGTTTGTTAAAACTAGCAACAGAAATTGGAAGGACGCGCGATCTGGCGTTCACATAAAATGTTTGCTAGCTTTTTTATCTGTTTCTGTTTTATTTTCATATTCATCATATGTTTTGAAAATGTAAATAATTTACACTTAGAATTGTAGAATGTTAGAATGTCTAGAATTGGAATGTTCATAAAATCAATGCAACACCTATAGGCCTAGAGAACATTCTGTACCGCATACGCATAACCATAACCAATAATTCATATAGGGCCTAGGTTATATAGCCTAAAGTTGTATGCCATTTTAAAGCTACTGGTTGTTCACAGATGATCTTCCAATAATAATAATAATAATAAAAACATGTATTTTCGATTTTTATTATCAGAACCCTTAAAAATGACTTGGAACAACACACAGCATATAAACACACCTCCACATTGCAAAATAAATACTGTACACGGCTGGCTCGTCGATCAAACAGTCACCGAGTCCATATTACACACAAACTTTTAACAAGTCTCAGATATTAAGTGTCTATTCTAAGGCTTTCAGACAGTGTCGCCTTGATGGCTATTGTTTTCTGACACAAAGGAAGGACCATGGCCTCTGGATGCATTTCACCGGTCGACATTCGCATCCTCTTCTCCGTTAATTCTCCGCATTAGGCTACTTCCACAGATTGAAACAAACATCTGTCATTCAGCCCATCAAAGTGAAAACAATATGAATGTGCAAAAACACTACTGCTTCTCATTCAATGCGTAAAGGTAACCTGCAAATTCTCTGAGTGATCAGTAATACCTCTCAATGCAGAAAAAACATTCCAGTCAGTTCATTAAGAAAGCTGAGTGTGTGTACGTAAAGGACGCGTTCTTGCGTTCAGTCTGACATGTTTATTCATTGCTTTATGTGCGCTGCGTCATATGGACGTTTTTGGCCAGCGCATCGCGTCTTGCGCCATCAGGTTTAAATGGCGCGTCAAGGTGAAAACATTCGATTTTTAGAACACCTCTGTGTTCAGTTCCATTCCAATAACTTAACATATAACTTCTGCCTTCTTTCATTAAATCTTCTCTAATTTGGTCTAACTGTTGGTCTATGTAAACATTGCGACGCATTTTAGTTTTTTTTTTTTTTTCAGCGCCTTGTGCGTATATGTGCCAAGATTTTAAGTCGCACAGTCAAGTTAAAAACAGTCCACTGTTGCGCTTTTCAGGTATTTGCGAACACAACAACGCGTCCTGTGTGCGAGAGCCACATATGCATACAGGACGCGTTCTTTCTTGTCGTTTGCGCTGTTTTTAACTAATTGTTGCTCTATCTACACATGAACCAAACGCACATGAGCCTTGCGTTTAAAGACGGTGTGTCCATTTGAAAATAGTTCAACTTACAAAGGCGTCTCTATTTTATATACACTGCGCTCCGTCCAACGCAAGAACGCGTTCTGTGTGAACCACCCTTTAAACAACATTATTTCTAAAAGCATATTAGGTGACTTTTGTGTTTGACACATAACTCGTGAACTGAAGTCTTCACAGTGGACCTTTCGTTGTGGAATGAAGTAGGCCTAGTTCAGATTATCAGCTTTTAAGATGAGGCAGAGATGACATTTTATCCACTTTCCCAAAAGCAGCAGCACTTTCCACACCTTTGAGCCACTCTTTACATTTCCTCATGACAGTCTCGTCCACGTCTCCATCCTCCTCCTCGTACTCCACATCATCATATTTGTACTGATCGTTGAGGAGGGAGATCTTCACAATGGTGCTAATGTCATTGGAACCGTCCAATTTGGCAACAGGTCCGGAGCTCTTATTACTGGAGCTGCCCTGAGCTCTCTTGGATGGGAAAACCCGCCGGTGTCTCAAGTCCGCCGAAGCGCAGCACTTCTGTTGCTTGGCCATCATCTGCTTTTCCAGATTGCGCTTTTGGATGACCAGTATGGCTTCGGGGGTCAGGCTGAGGGAGAAGTGGATCTCTTGCTCGCCGCCTTCTTTTGCTAGAGAGGTCCTGGAGGCATATTTATGGCTGGACTCTCCGGAACTGGACCGCGGGACGCTTTCGCATGAGGTAGCCAAGGGTTTGGGGACGCTCAACCACGAATGTTTGCTGTCAGTCTCGGGATCTGGAGGAACTCCGGTCGGCTTGCTTCGTGCCAGCTGCTTTAGATTGGCCGATGGCCACGATGTGGATAGTTTATCTTTCTCCGATTCCTTGTCGTCTCCTGTCCTTTGACTGAACGTGGCTTGAGAAGGCGCGACATTGTCCCTGCTCTTCTTTTTCCTGAACAGCTCCTTTCTAGGCGATGATATCCGTGAGTGCAGGTTTATCGGTGGAAAAGGCATTTTGAACGCTATCGGTGCGCGAAATAATGAAAAATCTGTGCGTGAATGATGGGAGAAATACGTCCATTCGCCTCGGTCCACCGGATCTTTGGGTATTAGACGCAGTAGTCCATTGCGCTCCGCATTTCACTGCTAGACTGACAAGGGGCGGGGCATCTGCGGGCTTTATGTGGTGTCGTGCAGAAGGGGCGTGATCACAGCATAAAGATCAAAACAACAAAGCCATGCTCACACAAGTGCCTCTATGAGTGTATCCCATAAAGGAAGTTCATTGCATTACACACTATACAAAATAATACAGCCAAGTTCTCGCTGCGTAACCACTTGTTTAGTTCATCATTAACCATGAATGTCATGAATGTTTTTAAACTGTAGCTATATCTATTGCTTTATTTAAACCAAACAAAAGATTTGCTTAAAATATTGTGCTTCTAAATAAATGTCTGTTTAATATTGTTCTTCTATAAATGTAATGACATCCATACCATATTCTTTTCTTCTTCTTCTTCAAAGGAAAAACAAAACAATAATAATAAGAAATGGGGCCAATCTGTTAACATTACAATTATTTTAACATGATTTTAGTCAAATAAATAAATAAAAATCACTATCACTTACCAACCTTTTCATTGCAGTTATATTTTATTTTTGGCTTGAATAGATTAGAATAGATTTAAAGCTTAAGCTAATACACACGTTTTAACAGAAAAAAAAAACGGTAGGCTATATTTGAACATTTTTGCGCATTTTTGCTCTCCATTTACTTCTACAATTCATGTCTAACTGTAACTTTTTTTTTTTTTTTTTTTTTTTTATAAAGAAAATAAGTTTACAAAGATATTTTTTGTGGTAGTCAGCATCACACAACGAATGCTGCTATATTGAATATTGAATCTGAAATATTCATTTGCACTTAAGTGTCCGAATAGTTTTGGGACACTTATTATCTGCACATCACCATTATTATTTAAAGAATTAGAAAAGGATAACAGATTTGAGATAGCGATGTATTGGAATGCAGATATAAAGCAGATGCACTTTTATTATTTTTATTTTTTTGGCTGATCATCAATATTTTCTCCTTGGTGACCTTGGCATAGCACAGAGGAGGCTAAAGACAAGCAGCCTCCATCGTTATTGATCCATCGCCCTCCTTTCCTGCGATTCGTAATTTCACAATGACAGCTGTTCTGTCACCCAGCCACTGTGAAGTGTTCCAGCCCCAGTCAAATGAGGGGAAAAATCAATAGGCTTATCCTTACTATTAAACAGCACACAAAGAGAGCTTCATTCTCACAAACAACGTCCAAAGATTGCCTTCAGAATTAAATCACAGAGATTACAGTCAAAACTTTCATCTTAATCAAAATGAACCAAGATGGAAACTGATGGTTTGCAAACTGATGTGCTGCCAGATGTGAAACAGCCTACATATTTTCACTTTTTGGAGTGTAAAATCTAAAGCATCTTCTCAGCCATAGGCTGGAGGGTCTATCGACAGTTATACTCACAATCTCACCACGGTAATTACTGACACGTGATCAGCATTGTGCATAGAAGTGTGCTGTGGAGGAGGGATGCTCAAGAAAACAGAGCACTCCCACAGTTGTCATGGAAACCGCATCCGTGGAACCACAGTCTCCTTGCTTAGGCAGTCTAAAAACAGACCAGCCGCTCGAGGTTATTAGGTCATGTGAAGAACACGTGATGCTCGGCGGTAAGGAACAAACCTGTACAATGGTATAGGTTTATTAAACTGAAACATATTGTAGATGAAGCACAAAAAGAAAGCGCAGGTTAGACGGATGGAATACCATCAGCTGGTCTCCAGAGACTCGGTGCGTGGTGAGACAGCTGTCTGAGTTGCCTTGGGCTCAAACAACCAACATTATACACATCATTATTCTGAACACATCAGCCAGAAGATTATAACATTTGACACGTTAACTCTCGGTTAAGCAGACAAATGACATCACAAACCAATGAAACAATACATTTTGAGTATTGCATTTATTCATTTGGTGTGTGTGGTATCATACGAAAAGGTTTTTCTCTCATTTTTTGTTAATATATTTGGTAGAAATGCATTTTTTTCTGTACAAAAGTGAACAGTAGTAATCGAGTTTATTCATAAACGTCACATGTAATAAGGCACTTCTTTTGTTTTTTACTGGCAGTATATTAAGCATTTATCCACCACACACAAAATAAAAATAACAAAAAAGCCTTAGAACGATTAAAAAAAAAAAAAAAAAAAAAAAAGTAAGGCTCGTAATAAATGCAAATAATACATATTCACCCTTAATATTACACAATGTTCATTTAAAATTATTATATTAAGACAAAAGAGGAAATGGTTTAAGGTCATGGAGGACAGTGTGGTTTGGAGATGAAAGAGAAAAATAATTCTTTTTTAAAGATATTTACTATGCAGGTCTGGTCGTCAGATGAAATACTGGATAGTTTAGCTCAAACAGGAGGTGAAACACTTAATAACAGCATCCCTGTGAAAACAAAAAGACATTTATGTTTACAGCTGACGGCTCTATAAAGAGTATTACGTATGGATGGGGGGCTCACAGCAAAATCCAGAGAAACAGATGGATAATGAAAATACTGATTATGAAAACCATACTTAATCCAAAATAAACCCATAGCTGCATGTTAATGCGCTTTATTACCTTAACATTCAATTTAATTTTTTGTTCTAAAGGGGGGGACGGCTTGTTTTGAACATTTTTTTTTCCTTTGTTGTAGTCGGGTGGAGCTCTTGCATATTTTATTGTGTTTTGGCGGGAAACCATCACATGACTAACCCCCTATTGCATTTATGGAGTGAGGGTTATAGATTTTGATGACTGGCATACACTTTTTGGGGCAGTAATTTTCCTTAAGATCATCTGGTAACACTTACGATAAGGCTCCATTTGTTAATATTTGTTAATTGCATTAGTTAAGATAACAATGAAAATAGTTCTAAAGTATTTATTAATCTTAATTTCAACATTTATAAATATTCAAATCAAAAGTCGTATCTGTTATTATTATTTAATGGATTTTAGCTAACGAACTAACAATTAACAGATGTACTTTTATTAACTAATGTTAACAATGATTAATAAATACTGTAACAAAAGTATTGCTTGTTGTAGTAACTTTATTTTAAGGTGTCCTTGTTACACGTTACATGTACTTACTATTATAATAACAATAAATTATGCATAATTACATGCAAGTAACCCCAAGCCGAACCCTAATCTTAAAGGGATAGCTCACCCAAAAATTAAAATTCTGTCATTGATTACTCACTCTCATGCTGTTCCCAACCCGCGAGACCTTTGTTCATCTTCGGAACACAAATTAAGATATTTTGGATGAAATCTGAGAGCTCTCTGACCCTCCCATAGACAGCAAGGGTCAAGAAATTACGGTTGAACCACTGAAGTCACATGGAATGTTTTGACAATATTTTTGGTACCTTTCTGGACTTTGAATGACCCTTGCTGTCTATGGGAAGGTCTGACAGCTCTCGGATTTCATCCAAAATATCTTAATTTGTGTTCCGAAGATGAACAAAGGTCTCACAGGTTGGGAACAGCATGAGGGTGAGTAATTAATGACAGAATTTTCATTTTTGGGTGAACTATCCCTTTAACACTAACCATATAGTAAGTACATATAGTCAATTAATATTACTCAGTACCTAAAGGTATATTACACTGTTACAAGGACACCTTAAAATAAAGTGTAACCCTTGTTGTTAGTAAATGTAAGTTAATGTATTAACTAACATCAACTAATGGGGCCTTATTGTAAAGTGTTACAGATCATTTTATTAAACTGCTTCTGTCATGTTTTTAGGCATGTTTCTTTGATGTCTTACTTATCAGACTTCTGTTACAAGAACTGTAAGTAATTTCTGTAAAATAATAAAATAAAAATAATATATATCTATATATCTATATATATATATATATATCTATATATATATATCTATATATCTATATCTATATCTATATATCTATATATCTATATATATATATCTATATATCTATATATATATATATATATATATATATATATATATATATATATATATATATATATATAAATTTACAATAATGGCTTTTTGGTCAAAAATGATGGTCCTGTCTTATTAGGAAACAAGAGCAAATGCATAAATATTGAGATGAAATTATTAGGCTGAAAAATATTTTTAGCGATGTCGCCCAGTCTTGATATGGAGCTAAAAGATGAGGTAACCATCACGGTCTCCAAGGCAACAGCAGAACAAGGTCATGGTGCCTTCTCGTCTCAGCCTCCACCCTTTTTCCTCTCTCCTCCGCCTCTGCCTCTGTCACCCTCTCTAAATGTGTTGCTATGCAGACTTTGTCATGCTCAAAATTCACAGGAAGTGGAGGCGGCGTGAAAGCAGTCAAGGTTAAAAGAAAGAGCAGAGAATCAGAGAGAGAAAGAACGACAGAATAAGGAGGGAGACTGACGAACGTCTGCAGATCTGTTACTCATCCCTCCTGCATTACACGCACCCACACAGCAGCGCGATCAGGAGACTGTTTAGTGTTTAGCCTTAAAAGCTCTGCACATACAGCACATAAATAAATGATGATTAACTCCCCCTGCTTTCTGATGAAATATCAGAGCAACGGAAGCCCCGGCTCTCCAGCACAGCGAGCGGATTTCCTTCAAAATAAAAAAAAGCTGAATAAGCCGGAACTTAATGACCAGAGAGCAAAAAACATTTTGGGCTAATACAAAAGTAGAGACATTAAGAGATTATTTTTTAGCATATTATTCCCACAAATATAAATATGTTATGTTGTTACACATAAGAACAATACAGAGAAGGAGGGGTAGATATTAGGGCTGGGCCATAAAGCAAAAAAAAAAAAAAGGTTTTATTTATATATTATTGATATGTTATAATTAATGGAGCCATTATTTCAAGCAGGCATACATTGTTGCCAAAACCTTTAATGCAACATTAGCTTCATATTAGTGCTGGGCTGATATGGCTAAAAATATTTTTCAGCCTAATATTATCGGTGTGTCAATTTTTCGCTCTCAAATGGTGAAAAAGAGGAGTTTTGTTTACAATCAGTGAGACATTTCACACAAACAAGGATTATTATACTTAAACTAAAAACATTTGTTATTATGGTAACACTTTACAATAAGGTGTCATTTGTTAACATTAATGTATTAACTAACATGAAAAAACAATGTACAATGCATTTATTACACTATTTATTCATCTTTGTTGATGTTAATGATGATGGGGGAAGTCGTGGCCTGATGGTTAGGGAGTCGGGCTTGTAACCTGAAGGTTGGCGGTTCGATTCTCGCACCGGCAGGAATTGAAGGTGGGGATTGTGAGCAAACAGCACTCTCTCTGCCTTCAATACCATGACTGAGGTGCCCTTGAGCAAGGCACCGAACCCCCAATTGCTCCCCGGGCGCTGGAGCAATGGCTGCCCACTGCTCCGGGTGTGTGTTCACTGTGTGTGTGTGTGTGTGCGCGCGCGTGCGCGTTTGTTCACTACTCACTTCTGTGTGTGTGCACTTGGATGGGTTAAATGCAGAGCACCAATTTCGAGTATGGGTCACCATACTTGACAATACGTCACGACTTTCGACTTTCACTTTAATGAAAATACAGTTGTTCATTGCTTATTCATGTTAGTTCACAGTGCATTAACTAATGTTAAAAAAAACACAACGTGATTTTAATAATGCATTAGTAAATGCTGAAATGAACATGAAACTAAGATTAATAAATGCTGTAGAAGTATTGTTCATTCTTAGTTCATGTTTACTAATGTTAACTAATGTTATCTAATGAACCTTATTGTAAAGTGTTACCGTTATTACTTGAAATAAAATAAATATTAACTAAAATTGAAAATGAAATAAACTTAACTTAAAAAATTATTTTTATTACTTGAATTAACATTAACTTACATAAAAATATAAAACCTTAAAACTTATTTTAATTTAGTTTAAGTTGAAGTGTCTAAAATAACTAAAATGAAAACAGAAAATGTATAAAGTAAATCCTAATTCAAAATATTAACAAAAACTAAAGTAGTATAACAATGATACTAAAATAACTTTTTAGTATTTGAAATGTTCAACATACGAACGTCACGCAAAGATTTCCATGAGATTTTTTGAGGGATTCTACTCTAAATCGTAGAATTAGTTTTGAATCAGTTGAAGTGAATCATTTGTCCATTTCAAAAATGTACTTGGAAATGAATAGAACCTATGATTTGTACTGTGAAACACACACATGCACGCAAGCACACACGCATTGTGTTTCTATTTTTATGGGGACATTCCATAGGCGTAATGGTTTTTATACTGTATAAACTGTATTTTCTATCGCCCTACACCAACCCTACACCTAAACCTACCCCTCACAGTAAACTTTCTGCATTTTTAGATTTTCAAAAAAGTTAATTCTAAATGTTACTTTGTTACCTATGTCCCCACAAGGTCAAAATTTACTAGTATTACTATCCTTGTGGGGACATTTGGTCCCCATAACGTGATGAATACCAGGCACACACACACAAAGATATTTAGAAGACTGTTGTGATCCAAACTTTCCTTATAGCCCAAATAAATAAATTAATGAATTAATAAAACTCAAGAAAATCTTTTTTTTGTTTGTTTCACAGAACAAATAAAGTCATACAGAATTCAAACAAGATGTGGCCGAACTGTTTAAATCACTATGTAAACATCGTAACACTCCCATACTCGAGAGACAAAGAACAGTGAATCTAATCTAATGATGTGGTCTTTAAGAATCCTAATTGCCAAATAAAAAGCGCATTCAAATCATCTCGATATTAGATTGCGGATATGCAGCACGCTCATGAAAAAACATGTGCACAGCCCAATGTTCAAAACCGAGATCAGTGGGATAAACAGCTCATGACGTGGAGCCTGCTCATGCTAATCCAGCAAAAACACAATGAAAAGAGCCCTAACCCATGATTCCCAGCCGCTCAATAACAGCATTACTGAGCTTGTAAAAGGTTGCGGCTATTTCTAGGAAAACAATCATCAATGAAACAATGGTGAGAGGGGCATCTAAAGATGAACATCTACAGATAAATGGAAAGATGAGCCAAGGGTTTGGTCTTCGAATGAAACTAAAGCAGCAGGTGGAACACAGAGGGAATCATTCAGGAGGAATTGTTTTCTGAAGCAGGCAGGGCGCCAGGTTGGGGGGATGGGGCATCCTGGCTGTCAGAATCCATCAGAAACATGCACCCGCACCTCTGGCAGGAAAGGAGGGGGTTGTCGGGTTCAGCAAGAGATGCTATATGTTATAAAGATTATTTTCTATTTAGAGATCCAATGATGCTCGACATTCCAGTCAAAGCCCCTTGAATGCTTTGTGTGTTGTAAGTTGTTTACAATGCCTTTTGTTTAGTTTAGAGTGTTACCTCAGGCTAGATTTTACGTTAATGTGTTGCACCACCCCTTTTTATGATTTTCACTTGCAATTTTCTACACCACATTATTATTCTTGTTGCTTTCTGTTGTAATTTATTCATTCAATGGAACACAAAATAGGATATTTTGTATGTCCATGCTGCTCTTCTCTTTTTTTTTTTTTTTGATAAACAGACCAAAATTCATTTTACACTGATAACCTTCTTCTCCACTGAAATTGCACTACAGTCTAAATACAAAATATTGGAGAGAGTTGTTTCTCCCCACCCCTCCTCCTCAGACTTAAGCCCCGTTCACACCAAGGACGATAACTATAAAGATAACGATAAATATATAGTTCTGAATATCGTTCTCAATATTAAAGAATAGCAGAGTCCACACCACAACAATAACGATAAAGGCACAGAGAAACGATATCATTGAAATCATTTTCAGAACGATTTTTTCCAGCTGATGAACGATACAAACATTGACATCCAATCAGAATCCATCCTGCTATCACGAGCTCGAAAATTTAAAGCGGCAGACGAGTGTGCGCTTAGAATAAACAGACATCATTCGTTGGTGTGGATGCTAATATTGTTATCTTTATAGTTCTCGTTCTTGGTGTGAACGGGGCTTTATCCTGTATGGTATGCCATAGAAGTTTATTTTTAGGGTAGAACCTGCGATCTGTGACCCAGTTCGTTTGCTGGATTCCATGGCTACAATACACTGTGTTTTCCACCATCTGGCATCCCAGGGTCTTGAAATACTATTGGGTAAATTAGAAGTGGGTGGAATCACACAGACCAAAATAGAAACAGACATTCTGACACAACACGCAAATTTTAAAGTAGAATAACTGGCTGTAGCATTGTTTTTCGGAGAAAAAAAGCATGTGAACCTGGCATGTTTTCTAAATATCCACGAACATATTATGGTATTTTTATTCTTTAGTACAGTCAAAAAGGATGACATACAGCACCCCTAACAGTAAAATTATGGTACTTTTATTCTGTCTGTTTTGGAGCTTTTTGCAGCCTATTCACTCCATTGTATGGAAAAAGAGCAGCACAAACATTATCCCAAATTTCTTCTCTTAGTGCAACACAGAAAAAAAATAAAGTCATGAAAGTAAGCAAACCATGACAGAATTTGCAGTTTGGATGAACTACTCCCTAATTTTACTCCATATATATTCCTACCCTTTTAGGAGTCATGATACATGCTTATAAAAAAGATTTCTAATGGATTGATAATAATCTTTAACTGCGTAATAACTAACATTGTCTATCCAAGATATAACAAACTTTCAACAGGTAAGAGCATACATTCTTTAATCAGTCTCAGTATACTCTCAGAAAAAAAACAAAAGCTGTCACTGGCACGGTAGCTTTTCAAAAGGTACACCTTTGTACCTAAAGTTTCCATATTGATACCGTAAAGGTACATATTAGTACCTAAAAGCTACCTAAAGTATACCTTTTGAAAGGTACCGCCCCAGTGACAGCTTTTTTCCTGAGAGTGTAGGTTGCCACAACGTCTTTGTTAAGGTATCAGATAAAGAACTTTACTGGGCTCATGATTGCAGTGGAAAAACAAGCAGCCGTCTGCATGGCACCGGGAGAGCGGCGCTCCAGCAGGGGATTAGTGCCATATGGTGAAGGCCAACAGCCGCAAGGCCATGAGTAAATAACAACATGTTTTCATTCAGGGTATTCAGCTCCCCATGTGTACACAACCCAATCCCACCCAACAAACATGAACTGAGAGAGAGGGTGTCACAGTCTGACACACTGCCATTTGGAGACAAACTTCTGACTTCCACCAAAGTTAACTGGGATTTAAACTGGAGTATGAGCTAATCTAGTTTGGCTGACTTATCACACAGTTAACTTTGGTGTCACACATGACAGATAGAGCCCATACAACCTAGGCTACACCATCAGACTTAACTAGCTGCAGGACTACAATAACAGTGTAAACATAGTTTCTGTTAAACTTTTTTTTTTTTACCAGTACAACTTTTACAGTTGCCAGGCAACACTGCAGAATTCACTGTGCTAAACTCATTGAAATAAATTGCCTTAACTTACAACATCGACATGGCTTATTAAATCATATTTCAGTGATATTTCATTATCTAAATAATAATAAAATGCACAAAATTTTAAAACGTAGGCAAAATCAAATCAATTTTGAAGAACACAGGTGAGGAGGTGTTTACTTACCGTGCAAATGGAATGTAGGAGATGCTGTACCTAAAAACACACAAACACACAGTGTTAATACCTAATGTCCCAATAAAATCTTAGCAGATTCAAAAACAAAACAATCTGAAAATAAAGGAGTAAATCCATAAGTACGTCATAGATGCCAGTTACAGCTTGCTTTTAAAGTAATGAAATGACGTAATAGTAGATGTGCCTTCCCTGTGAGTTCAAGTGTTCAGGCTTTTATGCTCACCAATGCTACATTTATTTGACCAAAAGTACAGTTTAAAAAATAATAATAATAAAAAAAAATTAACACTCAGGGTTTTCAGTGTACTTTGATGAATAGAGAGTTAATATATTAGAAATATAAATATTATGTATTTTAGTAATATTTTGTATTTAAATGCCTTTACTGTCACTTTTGCTCAATTTAATGCATCCTTGCTAAATAAAAGCATTGATTTACATTTCATTTCATTTCTATATAAATAACAATTTACATAATGTATGCATTTATATATAAATTATATAAATAAATGTATAAGACAGACACATGCAAAGATAGACAGACAGACAGACAGACAGACAGAACAACAATACAACAATCCAAAGTATAAAGAATATACAGTCTAAAATATGTTCCAAAATAAGCCCCGTGTTTCAGTTGATTAAAAAACTGATTATGTTACACACAACTGACTTCAAATGAAATGCTAATGCACTGACAGCTTCTCAGAAATGTCTAGCATCAAAGAATCCTCCCTACAGATTTCCCAGTATCCTCTTCATATATGCGGTTAAAGCGGTTGCCAGAGCGACTGCTGTCAGAGGAAGGCTGGCGGTGGTCTGTGTCACAGTGTGAAGGAAGAGAATGTCCCCACAGTGAAACTGACGGCAATTACATGGCCAATAAAATCTGGCCCATTGACGTGTGAAAAACTGGGCAGCCAGGAGCACTCAAATGGCCATCCTCACACACACACACTGTTTCCTCTCTGTTCCTCTGACTATCTATCACAGCGGTTCTCAATTCCACTCCTCGCATACCCCCGCTCTGCATATTTTGCATGTCTCTCTTTGTTAACACACCTGATTCAGATCATCAGCTCGTTAGAAGTGAGCTCCGTGCATGAACTGTGTTCTGATCGACATGGTCTCTACACAGTGTTCATTGCTCCCTACTCCCTGAGCACGGGAAATTCGTTGAAGTTTACTTCACTTCGGAACATTCATTCACGGATTTGCGCTGCGCCACAGCCTGCAGCGTCTTCACACACAGACGAAAATTACTAGAGAAGCGTGAAGTGTGACATAATATACCTCTGTAAATAAATACAATTTAAATTCATGTCTCGAACACTTCAATGCCCTTTGAATGTAACATATACGTTCGCTTCGAACTGAAATCATGGCGGAATATCCGGTGATGTCCACTTCGCAGGGCACTAACGGTCGAATAGAACAAACGTCTGAAGAGATAAGAGAAACATAAAATGTGCAGAGCGGGGGTAAGAGAGGACTGGAATTGAGAACCGCTGATCTATCATAGCAGAAATGCTGTGTAAAATATAACATAACATTCAAAGTTTAAGGCCTACTGAAACTTTTCTTAAACTTTCAGGCATAGCTTTGTCAAAGCAACATCCAAAGTTTGTTTTGAAGAACTTTTCTAGTTGTAAAAGAGAGAAACCATGTGTGTGGAATGCATATAAAGTTAAGACATTTAGGTTTAATGTAGCAAATAAAAATCACTCCACAAACACACAACATTTCTCTCGTCTCATGGAGTTTGTTTCAGAGTAGTGAAGCGGTGAGCCTCGTCCACCTGGTTCTGCACCTGTGCGCTGCTCGTGGCCAAGTGAAAGGGTCAGTGCACGCTTAGAGGATCAGATTATTTCTGCTGCCCAGTTCCACTTAGCTGCTTTAGTGGCACGGGAATACTGCCCGTCTCTCTACCTATCATTCTTGGGCAGTGAGCAGCCTTTAAGAGCTCACTCATGTAAGTCAAAGCGTGAACAAACTTACAATTGAAAAAAAAGATACATTGAAATAGATGTGGTTGCTAGGGTAGTTTCTCTATTATAGTCTCTAGATATGGCCCTCCTTCAGTACAGGTCTACGATTCTTTTTTTTTTTTTTAACTTGTTTTAACACCCAGCAGATGAAAATCGTTTGATTGCTTAGAACAGAAATAGCGCAAGCCACACAATTTAAGACATCATTTAATTTCTTGGCCAAAACAGTGCAGACTGAATTACGTGCAAAGTTTAAAAGCGTTTTGGGATTTTGCTCAAATCCCTAAACCTAAAGATATAGTCACATTTACTGCTGTTTTGCAAAACTTTGCGAGCAAAATCCAGTCATTTCAAGAGTATAAACTTGATTGGGAATTTCCCATAAGGACAAAATATTTCCACAGTCAACAGTTTGTTCACATGGATTCACCGCAATGACCAACAGAAAGCTGATTGGTTTGGCTTTTGTGCGAGCTATACTTCATACATCGCTACACTTTTTTTGTCTGCAAAATAATAAAATGCTTGCCTTTTTTCCTTAGTTTCTTGACAGAATGTTTTACTTTAGTCTTAATGAACACCATCTTCCATCAGTTACACCTACAATATTCTACCTACAGTATATAATCACTCCTCTCATTAGTCTGATCATGCGCCTATTTTTTCCTCACCTTGTCAAGGACTCAATCACCTGCCTCTAAACCTGCAGCCAGACATTGATGACAAATTTCATGCATGGTTTAATTAACAGGTAATCAGCCGACACTAGTAGATGTTCACGCAGCAGGGTTCCAGGTTAGAGCAGAGCAAGCTGCTAATTTGCTTTAGGTACCCTGGGCACAGCACTACCGAAAGTGCTCAAGTCTTTAGCTGCTAGTGTGATTTAGCGTTTGGCCTACAGTTAAATTCCAGGATAAGCTTCATGAAACACTCATACAGATACATAAACACTAATATCATGATATCACCAGTACAATGAAACTTTATCTTTAGATGAAAGGTCAGCAGGCTAGGCTACTGCATATGACTGTATTATCACATTCAGATACCAAACTAAATGAAACGTGTGATTTGTGCAGAATCGATTATAACTAAAACAATTATATTTAAATGTATTAATTCATGACTTTTGAAAGAACATAATTTATTTTTTTTTAAAAAGGGAGAATCTGTAATTATAGGGGAGATTATTATGCATTATTCATTCATTCACTTATTTATTTATTATTTTAATTTTATTTTTAATTTTAATTTGAGGCTTTGCCAAGCTGGTTTATTTTGAAAAACAAAACCTTTTCTAGTTACTTTCAATTACACTAACATTACAAACAACTACTTTAAAATCTTTTAGAAATCATCTTTAACATGTAATCTACTAAACATAAACAAACTACAAAACTGAAGTCTCTGAGTAAGACAAACATTTTAACAAAGACATACAAAAGTTTTGTTTCAAACAATAATCATTTTTTATTATCTGAAACAAATCTTATAAATATACATGCATATTTTTTAAGATGATTGACAGTCTATCACTTACCATGTCATAGCCAAAAATTGCAAAATGCAGAAGATGATCGCCAGACCCCTTTTGCCCCACTGCAAGGCAACAAAGAGAAATAAAATATGAATATGTACATTTTCTCAAGTGACCAGTCAACCAAATATCAGCAATAAACCTGTTATGAAGAAAGCTTACCCAAAACACTGCACATAACGTCAACACAAGGAATAGCTGGGGGAAAAGCACACACAGGTTAAGAAACAATGATCAAATAACCATGGCATAGAAAAAGATTTTTCATAGATGTTTATGCTTGTATATAGGTGGAAACAATGAATCTATTAACAGCTGGTGAGATAAACAATCTGAGATTACTCCAGATAATATGTTATTAGTGAGTCAAACACCTATTATTCTCTTTATAGCTGGCAGTAATCCAGAGTAATTAAATAGCTCGACATATTTTGAAACTTAAATGAGAATTGCAATCATAAACAAAATCATAAGAAGGTGCCCATCATACTTCTGCATAGAAATATGTAGCAATCATTTGGTAGTCTGGTTACAACAAGCTTCCTAGTGTGTTGTGCTGGAGCAAGTGTGAACAGATTCGGACAAAAAACAGATTATATGGGAAAGTGTCACACAGAGCTGCTGTGATTTTTCTGGATTACTACAGCAGGGCTTTGAATCTCTTAATGCCTCGTAGTCCCTTTAAGAGCCTCCAGATTTGTGACTGTAAAAGGCTGAAGGATTCCTTCTGCCCTGCTAGCCTGCATGTGTATATCTGTAATGTCCCAGGCAAACTGTTGCCTATGTAGCTAAGCTAGTTTCATTGTATCATATCATTCAACAGTGTCTTTCTTGCATTATTTTAACTCTATAATATATCTATACTCTCTATTCTGTATCAATATTCTGTGTTTAATTGATGTCGAGACGTGCTGAATTCGCGTTTGGTCTCGTACTGTATGGCGTACCTTGTTAGAGATATTCACACATATTCATATATATATATATATATATATATTATATATATATATATATATATATATATATATATATATATATATATACATATATATATATATATATATATACATATATATATATATATATATACATATATATATATATATATATATACATATATATATATATATATATATATATATATATATATATATATATATATATATATATATACATATATATATATATACATATATATATATATACATATATATATATATATATATATATATATATATATATATATATATATATACACATATATATACATATATATATATATATATATATATATACACATATATATATATATATATATATATATATATATATATACACATATATATATATATATATATATATGTATGTATATATATATATATATATATATATATATATATATATATATATATATATATATGTATATATATATATATATATATGTATATATATATATATATATATATATTCTAACAGACAAAAACATCTTATAAAATGGTTTGTTTGAAAAGTGTGCTTGTACATTGTTATTTTCTTACAGGGGTCATATGATGTTGCCAAAAAGAACATTATTTTGTGTATTTGGTGTAATGCAATGTGTTTATGCGGTTTAAGGTTCAAAAAATACATTATTTTCCACATACTGTACATTATTGTTGCTCCCCTATGCTCCGCCTTTCTGAAACGAGTTGATTTTTACAAAGCTCATCGTTCTGAGAAGCGAGGCGTGCTCTGATTGGCCAGCTATCCAGTGCGTTGTGATATGCCAAATACTTCAAGCGTGAAACCGAAATGTTACGCCCTTTACCGTATTGTGATGCCGTGTCCCGGCGCAATGACACAAAAACAATAAAACCCATTACAAATGAGGCATTTGTTGCATCCAGTGGGGACATAATTACTTTTTATAATGACTTATACTGTCTTTTTACGCAGCGCGATGCAATGCGACATTACTATGTCTGCATTTGTGATCGGAGAAACGACAAACAACAAGCACTACTCTATACAGCTCAAAACTCGCGTTTGAATAGTCAGTGGCAAATTCTTTAAATATGAAAACATACTTACAGGCTGTGAGTCAGAAGTGCCAGACTGTCCTTGCAAAGTTGGAATTGCCTCACTTTATAGAAACAGTCTTTGAGCACAGCTGGCAGGCTACTCTCCCTGGTTCAGGAAATAGTCCTCCGTTAAAATGCGATGCACAGACTTGAATATTTGCGTTGAACTGTTGTGAATACAGCTTAACCACTGATTTCTAGTTGTGTCCTCTTTTGGAAGCCCACACAAAATAGATTCGCTTTCACAACGAAACACAGCGTCTCCACGACATGGCGCCCACACCGTGACGTAGACATGTGGGGGCGTGTCTGAATGAGCCGTTTTAGGGGGGCGTGGCAGAGTCTTAACTTTTATAAAGAATATCTCTTTGGTTTTGAGACTTTAGTCTTTGCAACTTCAGGGATCTTATCTATGCATGAACAGCTTGTAACACTCCAAAGAGAAAGGAAAACTTGAAATCGCATCATATGACCCCTTTAAATACACTTTGTTCGACATTTTGTTATCTAATATAATGACAAGGTAAAAAGGAGAATATCTAATAAGGATGAGTCATCTGTTCTGCTACGAGGTTAAATTCGCCTTTCCAAAATGTCTTTTCTCATTAGCTCTCCAGTGCTGACGCAGTTTGGTGGGCCAGAGGCTTTCTTACCAGCATCATAATAGTGGCTATGAGCCTGGTGGGCTCAAACATTCGCTTCAGCTGTTTGAATGGGCCCATCAGGAAACAGGTGCTGTGAAGAACAGAGACACAGAATGAGCTCAATTCACAAGGCACATGTATCCATCACTCACAGTAAACACCAAAGGTGCTCATTAGGTGCATTAATCAATCATTAAGCAGTCATTAATCATCAGGAAAAGAATATGTTGATGATATTCCCACTTTCATGCATTTTCTCCAAACTTATTTCTATACTGTAAGTAAAATACTACAATACTATATAGTACTCAGAAAAAGAATATGCACAGTTGTATGCAGTGTTACATGCAAACATAAAACATTCCATGCTATTTATTTAATATCCATGCATGTCTGACAGATTTTGATAATTGAATCATTTTGCATGTGATGAAGGAATGTTCAGAAGTTGATAAGATTCAACTAAGATTTAATGCGTCAGGTTAGATCGTCAAGCAATATCATTGTTATTGTGAAAATTGTAGGCAATTGTACTTTTTTTGTACTTAATTGTACTTTCCAAAACACATGCAATTTGCCTAAATTAATAAGAAATTTAAAACTGATGTGAATAAGTAATTCATTGTTCAGAGATATGAAATTCTAAAATCAAACCAAAGTGATTTAGAAAAACTTTAAACTTGAGAAATAATGATATTTAATCATACAATCATAACTTATTTACTTTATTAATCAGATTTTTGAATAGTAATCTAATCACTGAAAAGAGTTCAGACAGACTAACTAAAATGAACTAAACAGACGCTAAAATCTGTCAATGGAGGAACATATGTCTCGTAAATTAAACAGGCAAATTAAAAACAAATTAAAATCATTATTTTAAGGTTCCTTAACTTCATCACAAGCAAAATCATCACAAATTTATCATGAATATCACCAAGCTCTTGGTAGTAGCTACAAATTTTAAATCTCTTGACCTCACGAAAGCAAAACTGTATTGATTTTCACTTGAGTGACAGGAAGACGCTAAAGGCACCAATTAGCATAATTCCTGAATCTATATAGCTTTTTTTATGATTAATTTATGCTGTGAGATATCAGCACAATCAGTTAGCATCACAATGACGCAGACGGACTCCAGACTCACTGAGAGTAGATGGTCTGTGCTCAGGTCCCAGGGGGCTGAACCCATCTCCCCTGCATTACTCAAGCAACCTTAACCAGGACACTCAGATCACAGAAACACTAATGCATGAGCCAGCCATGACGTCATCCTCTCTCCTACGAGAGCAGGCATCGAGGGCAGCCATAATCTGACATTTTCAAATGCAGTCTAACAGTCTACAGAAGAAAAAAGGGCTTGCTCGCTTGCTTCTCCTCTACCATATGAGTTACTTCAAGCTAAATGCCAAAAACAAAGACCAAGACATGAACAATCTGAATTCACAAAACCTGTCAAGCATATGCTCAGATCATTTTTCAAAAGAAATAAGAAATGATATTTTTCTTCAAGAACATGAAACCTATTTTAGGATTATTTAAATTGAGCCCCCGCCCCCCAAATGCCAAAAACAACTCAAACATCACTCTCATTACTATATTGCAAAAAAGAAAATGCTATATTTTACAATAATCAACAGGTCTTCTAAATGTAAATGCAGAGTTGTAAATAAACAGCATGATCTGCATAATCTCTTCAGTCTGGGTCACGGCCTTTAAATGAGGTTTCCTAATGCTACCTGCTAATATGTCATGCCAGTAGGTTTCCAAACCGCTACCACGCCCAGAACCAATGTTGTGTATTTAAAGCAGGTAACCCAGACAGCATGACCCTTCACTCTAAAGACTTCACCTCTGTAGCTCTGTCAGGACAAGTCTGTGATTAAGGACAGAGTCTGGTTACTAATCAAACCTGATCACATCTTTACTGAAGTGGCTGAATGGCTCAGTTTAATGATTTCTCACAGGGTTTAGTTTTTCAAAGTAAAAAGCGGTCTCCGGATATGCAGAGGTGCAGTCTGGGAAAAGCCAGGGGAATTCTTCTGGGTCACTTTTCCATCTCAATGCCCTGGTTACTAACTGGGTCTCTTCCTGGTTCCTACATCATGATTGGAAATAAGTGACTGCAATGTCATGCTTTTCTGGAATTTTAGCTACATTACACTTCATTTACATCCAAAATATTCCAGGTAGTATTTCATCCCAAAATCAAAGGGGGAAATTTATATATACTTTTTTTATTTGTGACATTACAACTGCTGACAGCGGCCATGGTGTGAACTATCATGACCAGCAGGAATCATCTGGCCTTGATGAACTTTGTTTGGCTATTGTTCATTCTCAAACTGTAACTAGGGGTCAGGGCTCATCATGCAAGAAGACCTGGTTTCTTTCTTAGTGCTTTATATCTTTCCTGTTGGTAATAATAAAAGTTAACGACACCTGTCACTAAACACTGACAAATGAATCATCAACTGATTCAAAACTAGACCGAGCAGAGACAATTCAATCATCCATTTAAATATTGTACTGATTACTGAAACCATTCAGCCTGCTGGTGATTTCAGAGAACCAGACAGACCCGTTTCAGTCTTTGAGAACAGAACATCTTGCCATATGGCAACCCAACAACACTGTAAGAGGAGAACAAACATCTAAGCCCTACTTAAAAGACAATGCATGTCAATGGGAGCCAGAGAACATTTGTGAAGGGAAGTTACAAGACTATGACAACTTGAAAAAGAGTGTTATATTGCCATCCTCTGAGCTGGTGCATTGACAAAGCACAAAGTTATGAAACCACACCAAATGCATGGTTTTAGAGGACTAATCCTGCCAGCCTCTTTATGCAAGCATGCCTTCAACTGACATGTAACAAAGACATGAACAAATTCCTGACATCCAGGTCCATTTTAGGACAACTGTAGCCACTTAGGTGAGTGGCAGTTGATGATTTGGTCTTCTGCTCACAGAATATGAAAACATAAATGACAAAACAAACAAAAAAAACTACAGATTCTACAGCCGATCTGGGCAATGCAAGCAAATCAGTAGCAGATCATTTTGGATTCTTTGAATGCACTCTCTGCCAAATGCATAAAATGTAAAATGTACAACAACGCCCAAATGTCAAAGCAAAAATTCTTTATATAGTGCTTTTCACAATACATAATGTTTCAAAGCAGCGTTACAGAAAATCATGATGTTAATTTTTAGAATATTTTAATATTTTCATGCCGTACAGTTGCATTCCGAAGATTAGAGCTGGGCTCTAATCTCATTTACAGAATTTTCTAATAAAGTTTACAATTTGCAATGATACAAGCAATCAAGCAGTTGAGATTTGCTAAGCATTTATCACCCTAGGGCAGTGAGTATACAGCATGCAAATAAATAAATAAAGAGCTGGGTGATAATATAGTTGCATTTTTTGCAATGAAAAAAAAAACAACAACAACAACAACAGTCAGCTGACATTTGGTACATATCGTTTTACTTTATGTATGCAGGAAAAATAAGGATAACAGGTTTGTAGATTTAGCAAAAATTTAATAATCAATAGGGGTTGACCAGTTTGAGACTAAATGTTGTAGTCACTGATAAATGTATATTAAATTAAAGAAAATATGTGATTGCTACAATAATTTTGGTAGCTGGGTCGATTTGAATGGTTAAGCCTGCATGCCGTCCAGGAGACAACACTAATATTTTATATCTGCAAAATGTTCTTTTGACTAATTATTAATTTTATGTTTGATAACATTTTATGTAGCATACCTAATAATATTCACAATAAAAATGTGGGATTTGTGCCTCTTACCTGTTTTGGATCTGTAGAAAGTGTCAAATCTATAAAGCACTTAATATACAGTAAATCTAATCACTAATGACACTGAATCAACATTTAAGAGACTGTTCTATTGCATGCATGCCCAACACCCAGCCATAATTACACTTACCTTGAAATTGCTGCAATATTTCCAAGGGTGTAGAATACAGCAAACAAATTAACACCAGCTTTGGGCAAGAAGAGGAGTGCAGTTCCCTGTTTCAGAAGATGTAATAAGACTTGTTAGTAAATTTTCAAACATTTCTCTGAAACAACCTGTCTGTGCTAAAGAAATCCATTTTGATTAATCCTCTTATCAAATTTAGAGTTTGTACATGAACAAATTAAGCAGTCCTGCCACCTAGTGGTGTTACAAAGCTTTTGCGCAGCATAAAATATACAGTGGCCCCAATTAGTGTTTGGAACTTAATCACATTTCAAACTGTATGAATGTTGTTGCATGCGATAACAAAAATATCACATTCATAAAGTGGTATGCTAAAAGAAGCTAGAGCTTTTATTACAACTAACTTGTTTAACCACGTTTGCATGGAGTGACCAGTCCACAAACAGGTGTTAATTTGATTTTGAGTGGATTTCTGATTCACACAGATGTTATAGTTTTTTAAAAAAAATCCTCCTTGGTAAGATGTACAGCAGTCTGCATGCATAGTTTATGGTTGCCGCTGTAAGTGTTATCAGTAATGTGTTATCACTCTGGTGTGGCCAAACCACACACCAACTGAAAGCAATTGGCAGGGGGAAGAAGAACAGGGTGGTGTCATTAGGGCGCCCAGTTCACCCATTTGTGATCATGGTTTCACATGGGTTGTACTGCAAGAAGCAATGGTGTTTTGCTGTCAATTACCTTTTTTGTGTGTGTGTGTGTGTGTGTGTGTGTGTGTGTGAAACACAAAAATCTAACCTGTTATTCAAACTTCTCAATTAACATTTACGATCGTATATATTCAAACTGTGCATATTCATGCATACTCGATGCATGGCAAGAGCTTATGTGACATGCAATAATCGATGGTGCTTAGTAGCATTTCATCATTTTTAAATTAAAGCCACAATATGTAAGATTTTTTTATTAAAATTTCCAAAAACCACTAGAACAGTGTTATATATTTTGCTGACTTGCGTACTTAAATTATCCCAAATGTTTCGAAGAATGTTTAAATCCAGAGAAATATGCAATTTTAACTAGCGACACGGACCGTGTCCTTGCGTCGCCTGCCAATGATGTCACAGACCCTCGATTTTACGGTTTTATTTTGTAGAAAACATGGAAACCCCAAATACATTTTAATATGTTATGAATTTTATTAGACAGGTAACGAACGCACAGTGTAGCATTATAACAGAACTTTCAACACACTCAAATGTATCTAGTATGATAAACAGCGCTGCTTTTTTCTACATATGCATGACCGGAAGAAGCGGAAGCAGTCGACTGTGGCATAATATAAGCCCCGCTGCTTTCGAGCCATGTATCGCGCTCGTCCTTCATTAGCAATCGCTCCAGCATTCTCGTTTCGCTTCCACGACTTTCAGCCCCACCCTGCTTCACACTACAGTGACCTTAATAAGTCTTTAATACATTAGCTCATCCATGGACATGATTTTTGCACGAGTGCAGAACACAAGATCCAGGGGGCGTGGTTGGATCCGGATCCAACTCCTCCCACCTTACATATACCTAAACCTACCCGTCTCCACCCACTGATCCCTAAACCTACCGTCTCCACCCCGTGAACCCTAAACCTACCCGTCTCCACGCCCTGATCCCTAAACCTACCCGTCTCCACCCCCTGATCCCTAAACCTACCCGTCTCCACCCCGTGATCCCTAAACCTACCCGTCTCCACCCGCTGATCCCTAAACCTACCCGTCTCCACCCCGTGATCCCTAAACCTACCCGTCTCCACCCCCTGATCCCTAAACCTACCCGTCTCCACCCCGTGAACCCTAAACCTACCCGTCTCCACCCGCTGATCCCTAAACCTACCCGTCTCCACCCCGTGATCCCTAAACCTACCCGTCTCCACCCGCTGATCCCTAAACCTACCCGTCTCCACCCCGTGATCCCTAAACCTACCCGTCTCCACCCGCTGATCCCTAAACCTACCCGTCTCCACCCCCTGATCCCTAAACCTACCCGTCTCCACCCCGTGATCCCTAAACCTACCCGTCTCCACCCCCTGATCCCTAAACCTACCCGTCTCCACACCCTGATCCCTAAACCTACCCGTCTCCACCCGCTGATGCCTAAACCTACCCGTCTCCACCCCGTGATCCCTAAACCTACCCGTCTCCACCCGCTGATCCCTAAACCTACCCGTCTCCACCCCCTGATCCCTAAACCTACCCGTCTCCACCCCGTGATCCCTAAACCTACCCGTCTCCACCCCGTGATCCCTAAACCTACCCGTCTCCACCCCCTGATCCCTAAACCTACCCGTCTCCACCCCCTGATCCCTAAACCTACCCGTCTCCACCCCGGGATCCCTAAACCTACCCGTCTCCACCCCCTGATCCCTAAACCTACCCGTCTCCACCCCGTGATCCCTAAACCTACCCGTCTCCACCCCCTGATCCCTAAACCTACCCGTCTCCACCCCGTGATCCCTAAACCTACCCGTCTCCACCCCGTGATCCCAAAACCTACCCGTCTCCACCCCCTGATCCCTAAACCTACCCGTCTCCACCCCCTGATCCCTAAACCTACCCGTCTCCACCCCCTGATCCTTAAACCTACCCGTCTCCACCCCCTGATCCCTAAACCTACCCGTCTCCACCCCGTGATCCCTAAACCTACCCGTCTCCACCCCCTGATCCCTAAACCAACCCGTCTCCACCCCCTGATCCCTAAACCTACCCCTCTCCACCCCCTGATCCCTAAACCTACCCCTCTCCACCCCCTGATCCCTAAACCAACCCGTCTCCACCCCCTGATCCCTAAACCAACCCGTCTCCACCCCCTGATCCCTGAACCTACCCCTCTCCACCCCCTGATCCCTAAACCTACCCGTCTCCACCCCCTGATCCCTAAACCTACCCATCTCCACCCCTAAACCTACAAATCTCCACCCCTAGATGAGGATCCAACCACGCCCCCTGAATCTTGTGTTCTGCAGTGAGGGGCTACTGGAGTCCCGTCGGATTGCATCTGCTGTGAGGATGAAGACAACAACTCCCATGATTCCACACTCATCACGGTGTCATCAAACTACACCTTCGGTCTCTGTTTGTTTTGAATATGCGCCCTCTAGCGGCGAAAACTTACATATTGTGTCTTTAACGCAAGTATGAATGAGATTTTAGGGGAAGATTAGCCTATTAGTTTAAATAATAACATCATGAGGGTGAGAAAATTTATTTTTGGGTGAACCAAACAAGTCATGAACATTGAGGGGACCTTTTTTTCTTTTTTCTTTCTTTTTTTTTTTGGTAAGGGGTTTATCTTTTTATTTAAAAGACCACAATGGCAGTGGTGTTTTTATTTTAAAGGAATTAAATAAATCAATGACTTAAATGGATTTAGGGTAATAAATAGACAAAAAAAGAAAGAACTGTATTTTTTTGTAATCAATTTTAACTGTCTGCAAATACTATTTTTGTTTTTAAAATGTGTACCCATTCAATCTTATTTGTATGAATAATAAAAACTTGAAAAATCCTCCTTGTCTCATCACATTCAATTGAATGACATGAATCACTTAAAAGACAGCCTATTTTTTTTTTTTTTTTTGTCGGCGCCAAAAGCCTCGTCGACATACAGTGCAGCTATGCTCACGGCGACCCGAGTTCGATTCCCTTCTCGAGGTCCTTTGCTGATCCTGCTCCCCTCTCCACCCAATGCTTTCCTGTCGTCACTCTACTTTCCTATCTAAATAAAACAAGGCATAAAAAGCCCAAAAAATAACTTTAAAAAAAAGGACAGCCTATTATTAATTCAACACTGTGTAATTTAACTACTTTCATCTTACCCCGCACTCTTTCGCTGTTAAAAAACAAATAGACAAGCTGGAATTTGCAGAGTTTCTGTGAGCAGTAAAGCTTTGACTGACCATCTCAATCATTTTGACATTATTGACAAGTGCAAACATAGTTGTTTTTTTTTTTGGTCATATACTGTCAAATATCAAATATTGGGGGCGACAATCTGGCCATCAAAAATAGCAAGTTAACAATGTAAATTTTGTCAAATATTGTCAAACATCAAATTGGAGGAAACATTTTGGTCATTTCTTATAATTGAGGGGCACTTGTCTCCCTCAATGTCTATGGTAGTTACAGCCCTGGGGTGAACTATTCCTTAAAGAGTAATGTAACAACAAATGACTGAGAGTCTTAGAAATCAATTAGGCCAGTGTGGCTGCAAATTGTTGGACAGATAAAGACCTTCATGGGGAAATAATGAGGGAAGTTAACTCACAAGTATTGAGCACAGGACTCCTCCTGCAAAACAAATGACAAACCACTTCACCCGTGTGCCGAAACTGAGCGTTGTGCCGTCCATGATCTACAGAGAAGAATCACAGGATGTCACATGGTTCATAATGCCCCACGAACAAAGACCAAGAGTTCATACTTTTAGCTTGCTTATGACTGCATCTGATTCATTAAAATGCCTCTGATTTATATATGCACAGACCCACAGGAAGAACAAGACAGGAAGAAAATATACTATTGTTCTTGCTTTTCCCTAAAAAAAAAACTTCACATGATGACCATGCATGCATCACACCCCAAACTGTTAAGATTAACAGAACGGTTGGTACTTTAGAGAGGAATAAATGTGTAGTATATGACTAAAACAACACATCACAGCACTGTAGAGCTCACTGTATGTTTTGAAAGTATGATGAATCTTAAAGGGATCACATAAAATGTGATACCCCATGATATTAACCCTTTAAGACATTACTGTAAGTAAAACATCTAGTGTTATTTTAAATGGAAAAACAACTAAAGTCTGCAACAGTGTTTAAAGCCCAGTTCCAGACTGGCTTGCAGAAACTAAACAACATCCGGAGGTCATGACCTTACCTCACATGATCCTTCCCATCAGGAAGCATGTAAAATCAGCAATGTTAACAAATATCATTATCACATAATTATTTGCAAACAAACAGAAGACAGACTAACATCTAATATGAGTACAGTCCAAAACAGAGCAACACTACACTGACTAAAAAGTACTATGGTTTGTGATATGGCGCTATCATGTTGTTGTTGTTATTATTTAACACTGTCATGATGGTAATATAACATACTAGCATGGTATTCTTTGAAGGACACTAGAGTACCATGCTGTATAAATGTGGTATTATTCTATTACCATAGTATTAACATCTGCTACCTCTAACTGTATCATAACACTTTAGTAAGAACTAAAAGGAAGTTAAAATACCAACACTGTGTGAATTCACAGGACTACATAAACTCTACAGGGCCTATCAAATAGAGACGAAGACACACTGCAAATAAACACACCTGTGCTGTAAGCCCCACTTCTTCATTCTCCTCTCGTCCACTCAATACACGACGCAACTTGTCCATCGTTGCTCGTCAGTGAAACAGTGCTCAGGTGAAATTATTCAACACTTCCTCGAAGTTCAGCATTGACACACAAATCAGACGTTACTTTTCCCCACCCGTGCTCCGATAAGCCCCGCCCTTCATCTCATCGTTGCCCACAATGGTTGGGCGTACTACAATGAGTGACCTCTAAACTGACCAATCGTAGACAGCTTTTAAATCTCGATAGCCAATCCGGATTTAGGAGGCGGGCATTACGAAAATGTAGGTGTGACGTGGTACTGTTTTTAAAGTGCCCATCAAATTAAGACGTGCTAATTATTCTTATATATTCTTTATATGAGAAATACATGTTCTTAACATATAAATTGTTAAAAATGAGATAAACAAGTACTCAATTTAATTCCATTTTTGTACAGTTTGTTTAGATACCTGTCATCATTAATGTTGTCAGGATGGAGACAGTATGGTGTGGCAGCTGTTTTGTTCTTTCACTTTAAAAAGCAAGGACATCCCAAGGCCCAGTTTTTGCAAAGAAGTATTTGTGACCCTGCCTGGACTACAAAACCAGTCATAAGGGTAAATTTTTCGAAACTGAGATTTACACATCATCTGAAAACTGAGTAAATAAGCTTTCCATTGATGTATGGTTTGTTATGGTAAGACACTGTTTGGCTGAGATACAAATATATGAATATCTGGAATCTGAGGGTGCCAAAAAATATATAAATAAATAAAATAAAAATTCTAAATACTGAAGAATCAACTTTAAACCTGTCCAAATGAAGTCCTTTGCAATGTATATTACTAATCAAAAATTAAGTTTTAATATATTTACAAAATATCTTCATGGAACATGATCTTTACTTAATATCCTTATGATTTTTGATTAAAAAAATAAAAAAAAAAATAAATAATTGACCATTTTGACCCATACAATGTATTTTTAGCTATTGCTACAAATATACTCGTGGTACTTATGACTGGTTTTGTGGTCCAGGGTCACATTCAGGAATTAAATATAAATCCACTTGAAAACGTCCTTTCCAGGACACTGTTATGAATATGTGAATGTACTTATTTACAGTACCTTGTGAAAGTATTCATACCCCTTCATTTTTTTTTTTTTTTTTTTCACATTTTGTTATGTTGCTGCCTTATGTTAAACTGCTTTTAAATTACTATTTTTCCACATCAATATATACTCCACACACCATAATGGTAAAGCAAAAAACAGGTTTTTAACATTTTCGCAAATATTAAAAATAAAAAACGTAAATGATTCCACTGCATAAGTATTCATACCCTTATCTGGGACAGTTGGAATTTAGCTCAGGAGCATTCATATTGCTTGTAGATGTTACTACACTTTGAGTGGCGTTAACCTGTGGCAAATTCAACTGAATGGGTATGATTTGGAAAGGCACACATGTCTTAATAAAAGCTGATAATGCATATCAGCTGACGTCTAACAGCTGATAATGCATATCAGAGCAAAAACCAAGCCCTGAAGTCCAAAGAACTGCCTGTAGAGCTCAGAAACAGGGTTGCGTCAAGCCACACATCTGGGGAAGAGTTGAGAAAAAAATTCTGCTTCACTGAAGGTTCACAGAAGCATGAAGTCTCTGTTACCCTTAATGGAAGACGTTTGAAACAAACAGGGCTCTTCCTAGAGCTGGCCTCCTGGTCAAACTGAGCAATTGATGGAGAAGGGCTTTGGTTAGTGTGGTGACCAAGAAGCTGATGGTCACTCTAGTTGAGCTCCATGATCATATGTGGAGACAGGAGAAACCTACAGAAGGACAAACATCACTGCAACAGTCCACCGATCTGGGCTTTATGGCGGTGTGGCAAGACTCAATCCTCTCCTCAGTGAAGACACATGAAAACACACTTAGAATTTGCAAAAAAACACCTAAAGGACCCTCAGACTCTGAGAAACAAGATTCTCTGGTTTGATGAACCTCAATTCCAAGCATCATTTTTGAAGCAAACCAGGCACTGCTCATCACCTGCAGAGTACCATCCCAAAAGTAAAGTGTGCTGGTAGCAGCCTCATGCTGTTGGGCTGTTTTTCAGCGGCAGGGACTGAGGGACTCATCAGAGTAGAAGAAAAGCTCAATGCACCAAACTATTGAGATAGTCTTAATGAAAACTCAGTCCAGAGCATTCAGAACCTCAGACTGGGCAGAAGGTTCACCTTCCAACAGGACAATGGACCTAAACGCACAGCAAGAGTGGTTTATAGACAACTCTGTGAATGTCCTTGAGTGGCCCAGCCACAGCCTGAGCTTGAACCCAATCAAATATTTCTGGAGAAACCTGAAAATGTGCATCTGCCCCCGTCCAACCTGACAGAGCTTGAGAGGTGAAGAGGTGAAGAGAAGAATGACAGATAATTGCCAAATGCTGATGAACAAAGCTTGTCACATCAAACAAAAAATGCTTGAGGCTGTAAAGGTGCTTCAGCTATATAGTTAGTTAAGGGTATGGATACTTATGCAATGTACTTATTTCAGTTTTTTATTTTTTAATAAATTTACAAAGTTGTGACAATTCTGTTTTTGCTTTGTCAATATGGTGTACGAAGTGTAGATTGATGTGGGAAAAAAAAAAGTAATTTAAAGGAGTTTCACACAAAGCAGCAACATAAAAAAACCTTGAAAAAAAAAATGAAGGGGTATGAATACTTTCGCAAGGCACTGTATATCAATTCCAAGAACTGACATGGTCCACAATTCATTACCACACATAATAATACTGAGACCAGTTTGATCACATTTTTATGTTGTTTATTTATTAATTGTTGGTATACAAGCCAACACAGGGCATAAAAGTATAATTTCTTTTTCTAGCAAGGACAGATTCTAATGCTATTGCTGTTTGGTAGTCTGTCTCTACACCTGATGTACAGCATTAACTTAAGCTAGTAGAAGCACTGATGCACTGACATATGCCTGTTTCAGGGTATTGTTAAAACAGAAGGGCAAAAAAAATAATCAGCATCAACAACAACAAAATTTTAAAGCTTTTCACGTGTAAAAAATAAGCCACACCAGCAAAAGATAAAGTTTGGCTGAAGGTCCTCAGACAGCCCAGAATATGTTTCTCTGCATATCAGAGCTTCATTTTTGGAAAAGGTGTTGATCATATTCATACAAAAATACTGGACTGTCACTTTATCTTACAAAAAAGGTTCTTTTCATCTGTACTGCTATCATTAATCTTTCAGAGGCTGCTACAAATTGTGAATGGCATGCAAACATAATTTCTGAATATCCTTAAGTAACCCAGCAGGCACCAGACGTCTATGTAACGTCAGGTTGACGTTGGACGTGACGTCGGACAGACGTTGCATTTTGGTGGGTTGACGTCAATATTTGACATTGCAATGAAAATCGGGTTGACGTCAATATTTGACGTCAATTTGACGTTGACTTAACGTTGGATTTTGGTTGCACAACCTAAAAACAACAAAATCTCAACGTCAACTGACGTCGGTATTGGACATCAATTTAACATTGACATTAGACGTTGAATTTACGTTGAATTTTGGTCACCCGACGTCGCAACCAAAATTTAACCAAATATCAACGTCTTATGACGTTGTGTGCCTGTTTTGTGCCTGCTGGGAAGTTTCACAGAGCAGAGAGTGCTATGTGTGGAAAACAGATTTCCTTATAGACTGTCATGAGCTAATGCATATAGGCAAGTTGTGATATTTAATGGAAGAATGATGTAACATTGGTAAACTTTAACATAAACTAATTGAAGATTATGATGGATAACTATAGGTGTAATAGCAATGACCTCGGTACATAAATCATGTTTTCAAGATTGTTGATCTAAAGACTTTACAACAAATTTTGGTAGTCTACTTCAAACTGTATTCACACATTTTTTACATTTCCACGAAAGTGAAAATGCATGGACATGTTTATATTCTAAAATTTTTATTTCTTTATCATCATTCAGTCAATCTAGTGCAAAAGTGTGGCACTTGTTTAGGTTTCATGTTTATGCATAAAGGTCACTTAAAAATAAATAGATCAAAAAGGTAGCGGATATCTTCAATAAACACATCAATATTTAAATAATTACACAGAAATATAAATAAACATGCATTTATAAATAAATAAAGAAATAAAACCAGTGTGGTGCAAATACGCAATATGAAAAATAATAGAAACATTACAATTAAAAACAGCTGTTTTCTGTAGTCTCAGCATTACATAAGATCAATAAAATCACCAAAAAGGATAAACTAAAAAAGTAAAACTGGGACATTACAGAAGGTTACAAAAACAAAAACAACATGAAAGATGTTCCTTGTGCTTTCTTTAGCATGTTAGAACCATTTGTTTGTCATAAAAATACATCCTGTAAATGGCATGCATGTTCAAAAGATGATCATAATGCTGGCACGTAGCTAAAGGTGCAGCACTGTCACCATGATAGACCAAAGCATCTTCTACATGGCTCTAATTGAAGTGTCTGCAGCAAGTAGTCACAACTGTTATGAACGACTGGATTTCCGACCGCCTGCACACAGTTTGGGAATGATAACTGTGATCTTTGTTATGCACCGTTAAAACTACACACTTCATGATGCTACACTCCTGAAGTCCACAGGGGTGGAGCACACACAGAAAACCAGCGTCACGCTCTGAAAGATCTGTTTTTGAGCCCAGACAGCTGTGATGTTTGCATCTGGCCCTCATCAATCTCTTGACATCAGCAGAGACACTTGGCAGATCATTTGTCACTCTTTGGAGATTGCTCTGACACTCTGTGGTCAATCCAATTTTTCCACTCTGCTCCGGATGCTTTGGCGGTCGTCTGGTGCCTTGTCCGAAGCCTGTGCGCTCTGACATTTCTTAAAGCTGTAGAAGCTCATGTGTCTGGCTGGAGTGCTATAAACGAGTGGATGTGAGTCTTTTCATGCCTCTTCTCTGAGCCAGACAGGAAGAAAGCACTGGCTCCAGTTTTGGGGCCTGAGGTGATCGATTCAAAGCTGAGTATGTGGCAGCCATCGCCCCCTAGGAAATAATGCCATAGGTTGAGTTAATATATCATAAATTATACAATGAGAAAGTACAAATAGTGATCTGTGATCATTTAAAGTTACAGTTAAAAATTGCATGCAACAATAATTCATACCGTTCAAAGGTTTGTGGTCAGTAAGATTTTCTTACTTTTATTCAGCAAATAGTGTATAAAAACAATCAAAAGTGACAGTAAACACTTAATTTTACATTGTTACAAAGGAACACTATTACAAATAAATTATGTTGATGATTTAAACTTTCTATTCATTATAGAATCCTTAAAAAAGGATCACGATTTTCACAAAAATTTGAAGCAACTGTTCTTAACATTGATAATAGTGAGAATTTTTTTAAATGATATTCAATGATATTATGATATTAAATGATTCCTGAAGAATCATGTTATTACTGATGCCTGAAATAATGACTGTTGAAAATTCAGCTTTGCATCACAGGAATAAATTACATTTTGAAATATATTCAAATAGAAAAAAAAAAAACCTTTTTCTCATTTTTAATATTTTACAATATTCACAGTTTTTCCCACTGTATTTTGATTAAATAAAGGTAGCCTTAGAAAGCATTAAAAAACGTCTTTTGAAAACATAAAAAAAAAATCAAGATTTTTGTGAATGGTACTGTACTGTTATAAAAAAATATATATAAAAATAAAATTAAAAATTAGCCGATGTCATATCTATCCTCTATATTCTCCCTCTACATAGTTGGCTTTGTTAATACAAAGTGGCAAATTTTCTATATTGTTTTGTAGTATATAGTTATGACTCCAGAATTCACTTAACAGGACTAAAAATTATAAACTTTCAATTGTTTAGTTCCTTTTAATTAAGTCAAAAGAACAGTTAATTTCTTTAGGTTTAAAGTTTTTTGTTTCATCTGTAAAGCGGAACAGGTGCAGTTTTACAGGTAAACATGAGGTGGCAATATTGCACTTTGATAGTGGAGCGTGGATCTGGCGACAGCTCAAACGCAGCAGCAGCAGCAGCAGCAGCAGCAGATGGGATGACAGGAGCAGTACCTTCACCAGTTGTACATCCTGTCTGATCAGCTGGCTCTGAGATAACTGATCGCGGTTCACTATCCAGGGATGTCTGAGAACAAGAGGTGCCGTCAGCCGCTGATGAGGGTCCACATGCAGCATTTTAGTTACAATGTCCTGTTCAAAGATGACAAAAATGACAAATTATGAAGCTGAAATCATTTAAGACCTAATAAAGATGATTTAAAGAATGAAGCGTCATCACAGCTGATGGTAAAGACTGAATGCACATTATTTCTAGGGCTGGGCGAAGAGTGTTATCAGACTACTTTTCCAAACCTCTCAATATGGTATTAGAGTCGATAAGTTAATTTCTGTAAATCTCTTCTGTTTGAATCATATAAAACAATTCAAAAGTATTTGTTTGTGTCACCACTCAAAAATAATCATGGCTGTCTCTGCATGGGTTATATTGCCGTTTTTACTGCCTAAATAATCTGTCTACACTGTTGTCTATTACTGTGAACTGTAATATTGATATACACTACGTCAAAAATTGGATTAATATTTTTTTAAATGTTTTCAAAAAAGTATTTTAAGCTCAAAATAAATACATGAATAAATAAATAAAACAACAGTAGCAGTAAACACAGTTATATTGTAAAGTAGTATTACAATTTGAAAGTACTGTTTTCTATGTTAATATATTTTAAAATGTAATTTATTCCTGTGATGGCAAATTTGAATTGTCAGCATCATTACTCCAGTCTTCAATGTCACGTGAACCTTCAGAAATCATTCTAATATGATGATCTGGTGCTCAATAATTGCTCAGGAATAAATTACATTTTAAAATATAAAAATAAAAATAAAATGTAATAATATTTCAGAATATTACTGTTTTTACTGTATCTTCGGTCAAATAAATGCAGTCTTGGTGAGAAAACATCAAGAGTTTTTATTTATGTAATTAAGTAGAATTGTAATTATTTCAAGAGTTTGACCAGTAGTGTAAATAAATATAAAACTGAAAAGGATAAAACATTTTTTTTTTTTTTTTTTTTACATTTATTTAGTAAAAGTAAATGTGGAAAACAAGCCTTTATTATTTATATTAACTAATTTTTACTGTATTTATTGAATTAAACAGCAAAAAGATGTTAACAACCTTATTGAACATTGTCAAAAGGCAGAAAAATGTTGAGAAAAGAAAAATTGGTTTATGGGCTATATGCTGTATTGGCCAGACCTAATCCCAACATGCAAAAATCAGGAAGCTGACCTTGGCTGCGTCAGACACCGTGTCCCAGTTGCCTCCCGACAGGGCAAATTTCCCACTGCCAATGCGAGCCAAGATCTCTTCTGGTGTGTCGTCAGGGCCGTTAGCGAAGGGCGTGAAACTGTGGGACAGAACGAGTGCTGAGTGTGTGAAAGAACTTGTGAATGTGCTCTTGCAGAGAAAGGGTGAGAACAGAAAGAAAAGAGTGGCTTTTATTTTTGTAATACCCCCATTTCCACTGTGTTATTTTTAGCGTACACATATGGCTAGGTCAGAAGAGTGAGACGATTTTTTTTTTTTTCTCAAATGTTCTGATTACACAGAGGTTTAAAGCTCAATCCATAGACAGGAACATTAAATTGAGAGAGCTGCTTGGCTTCTGATAGCTCTGGCATAGTGTTCAGTACAATTACTCTGTGACTTGACCCAGCTTACCTAGTAATCCCCTCCACCCTGCTCTCAAAATTAGTGCCTCATCCGGGTAATGGGAGAGAGAATGTGCTACATAGAGTTTTGATTTGTTTGTTTTGACAGGTCAATCGTAATGTCATAGAAAATGAAGAAAATTAAGACAGGGCTCTTGGGTCATGTGGGCAGATTGATGGTAGAAACAATGCTAGCATACCTAGATGAATACTGTCAGTTCATTTAAAGCAACAAATAGAATCGGTTCATACTGAGATTAAGAAAATAAAACATTGTAGCAAGGTTGCATGTGACACTTGGATTAGATCCATCAGGATTTTTTTTCTTATGTGCGACTGGTTGCTTGTTTTGTTTAGCTAGGGCTACTTTCTGCTGCTTTTTAAAGTGAGTTTTTAACTATGTTATTATTGTAACTACCAGGTTTGGGCACAGATATGTATTCTTAATTTGATTAACTAATTTCTGCAATGTTGACCTCGTCTTTTCTAGATTTGCTCATTCTGATGAGCAGAAGTGGTGCATTCTGGGATGCTTTTTAAACAGTAAGGAGTTCACATGTATCCTGGACACCTGATGTCTGCTTTTCCTTCATTATTTCAGCCATTTAAATGTCTTTATTATAATTACTGTATAGTATGGTAAAAAAAAAAAAAATGTAAATAGAATTTATAATTGCCTACAAAACTATATATTTTTTAACTAATTAGATTTTTAATATCATGAGAAACAAAAAATCAATCAAAAATGTCCAAACTTGGTGGTAAAAATCGTGATTGTATTTATACTTCATACATTACTGTTTAAATTTTTGAAAGAAGTCTCTTATGCTCAAGTCTCTTGAGGCTGCATTTATTTGATAAATACAGTAAAAACTATTTTAAATAACTGTTTTCTATTTTTTAAAATTGTATTTTTTTTTATTTATTTGATGGCAAAGCTGAATTTTCATTAGCTATTACTCCAGTCTTCAATGTCACGTGATCCTTCATAAATTATTCTTATATGCTGAAATTTAAAGAATGAAAAGAAATAAAGTCTTTATGGTCTCTTTTGTTAAATTTAATGCATCCTTCCAGAATAAAAGTATTGTATAGCTATGTTATATATCTTAAAAAAAAAAAAAATCAATAAAAAAAACACATAAATCCAAATGATCCCAAACTTTTGAATGATATATAACATATATCCTGTTAAGACTCAACTTACCCTGCCAGCATGGTGTACAGTAAGATTCCCAGGCTCCAGATATCGCAGGCGGCATCATATCCCTGTTTCTTCAGAACCTGTATGAATCAAAGGTTTGTTGTGAACATATATTATAAAACACTTAGTTTTAACCCTTAATTCTAATTCTGATTGGATGAGTTGCATTTAAAGATATATACTTTTGATAAAACAGTGATTTTAGCACAGGGTCATGCCTAAAAACACTGTATTCCTGTTGTAGACTCACTGCAGTTTCTGTCAATCAAGCAATATAGTTTGGTCATCTTTAAGTAGACTTTTAAACAGCAGTAACTTTTAAGAGCAATTGTTATTTAAAATAATTTTACATTTGTATGATGTTTCACAAACATAAAAAAAGCATTTTTTTTTCAGAGATGAATAAATCATAACACTAAACAGAAAAAATGTATCTAAAAGTACCTCAGGGGCCACAAAGTTTGCAGTGTAGCATGGTGTCATGAGCAGACCATTTTCAGCCCTTAACTGTTTGGCAAACCCAAAATCACATATTCTGATGGACTCTGGGTCGCCTATTTCATCGACATACAGGATGTTACTGGGCTTCAAGTCTCGATGCACAACCTGGACACAGACGAAGAAACAATGATGTAGTACACTCCACAAAGTGACCAAAATTTGTGTCATTTGCTGTATTAGAACTCCTTTGGCACATTTGTGACCCTGGACCGCAAAACCAGTCTTAAGTTGCTGGGGTATATTTGTAGCAATAGCCAGAAATACATTGCATGGGTCAAAATGATTGATTTTTCTTTTATGCCAAAAATCATTAGGACATTAAGTAAAGATCAGGTTCCATGAAGGTATTTTGCAAATTTCCTACCGTAAATATATCAAAACTTAATTTTTGATCAGTAATATGCATTGCTAAGAACTTTAGCGTTCCCACTGTGACCACATGCAAACTGACCCCCTGTGAATGCAGATACTCCACAGTCTTGGTGATGGTGCAGAGCACAGCTGAGGCCTCGCGCTCTGAGAAGCACTTCTGCCGCAGGATCCGGTCCAGCAGCTCTCCTCCTCTCATCAGCTCCATCACCAGATACACAAACTTGCCATCGTCATAGACCTGCAGCACACAGCACAGCACAGCTCACTCTCTCCACCACACTGCAGTGATGCAGCTTTCAATCACAGACATCAGCAGACCAGAGGGAGCCCAGGAGGAATTACACAACCAGAAGACAACTTATGAAATTGGATCAACGGAAATGCAGGTTAACATGGTAAGACAGCTAAGATAAAGGCCTTAAAAGACATTAAACATTCTGTTAGTAGGCTGGAGTGTTTGGCAAAATTCTGAATTTGAGAATGAGCTCCTTTTTTCGATCCAAGAATTTAAAGGGAATTGACTACAGCACACAGGAAGTTAAACTGGAATGACAGGAAGGGAATTTGGAACTGAATTTGAGGAATTTCAACACACAACAGAAGAGTTTCATTAGATCAATAGGTATCACTGCAAAAAACGATTTTCTTACTTACTATTTTTGTCTTGTTTCCATTACAAATATCTAAACATGCCTACAGTACATCAAGATACATTTACTTGAGAAGCAAAGTGACTTGTTTTTTCTGAAAAATCAAAAAAAAAACAAAACAAAAAAAAAAAAACAAAAGGTTAGTATTTTTTTGCTTAAAGCAAGAAAAATATCTGCCAATGGGGCAAGAAAAATAATCTTGTTTTCCCTTTGATTATTTATCTTGCCCCATTGGCAGATTTTTTTATTGTTTAAGCAAAAACTAACAACAAATTGATAAATATTTTCAGAAAACTAGTCATTTTGCTTCTGAAGTAAATTCACCTAGATTCAAGAATGTTAAGATATTTATACTAGAAAACTAGTAAAAAAAAATAAATAAATAAAAAACTAATAAAATTATTTTAATTTGACTAATTATGTCTATTTAAAGCTTTTCTACTTTTTTTTTTTTTTTTGATTAGGCATTTCTAAACTAAGTTTTGTCCAAGCTAATCACACCAAATTCAGACTTAACTTCATCAAAATGAATACATCTTCTGACTGTAATATATTTAGCATATTAGAGCATTCTAGGAAATTGTCTCTTACTATAGTTCTTAAAATTTAAGTTATTAGTTATTAATTTAATAAACATATGTATGGGCAAATTAAAAATGTATTATTGAAAACTACACCATGAAATTGTAAATAGGAAACCTCTATTAACTAATTTAACATAATTTTATCGTCAAGATAAAATAATAGATCTTTTCTACCTATTGTGAAATAGTTAAAATCCATGAGTACAGTTTTGAAACTCTAAATACAGACCACAAAATCATGGGCACAGATTAAATAGTCAGAAATACTCATTTACATGGCCTAGTAAGGGGTTTCCATTAAACTAAAGTAGCATTTCGTAGTTTTTTTCAAAGTGTGACTCACATCTTTCAGAGTAATGATGTTTGGGTGCTGGCCGTATCGCAGAAGAATCTCGATCTCTTCAGACGGGTCCTTCTTGGCTCTGTCAATAATCTGAAATGAAGTGGGCTGGTCACTGCGGTGTCTGATAAAGCCTCGACTGACACTGAGTGATGCTGTCCTCTACAGCAATTCATCAAAATGCTCGTATGAAACCGCCAGTACCTCTGCTGTTCACTAAATAACACTGTGTTTTGTCGCACAAAGAGCATTTAATGGAACCCAGTGCTTTCAAAGATTAGATTTCATACGTACTTTGACAGCATACTCCACACTGGTGATTCTGTGGACACAACGTTTGCAGACTGAATACGCTCCAATGCCGATATCCTCCTTCAACTCATAGCCATCAGTGAAATGAATGTTGTTGCCATGAAGTTGCTGCAATAAAAAAAACAAAAAAAAAAAAAAACACGCATGAATATACTGATTATTTATTTGATATTATGAGTGGTAAATGACAACATTACTTCAACTATGGACATATTCCACTAACTTTCCATTAACAGTCTTCATTTTGAACAGTTGTCTCATTTATTGTAATCTAATGCAGTGGCATTCATACATTTTAAAGTGTGGTTTCAGTGTCTACTGTAGAAGAAGATTTAACCCCAAGCATCTTACAACACACTCACTGCACTGACTGTCCTCCAGGAGTAACCTGAGGTTAAATGTCAAGGGCACAATGATGATAATTCACATCTCCCTTCAGGGGTTTGACCATACGGCCTTTCACTTACCGGCCCACACCTTTCACCCTGTATACCTGAAAATGGCTGAAAATTTCACCATCTGGTGTTCTTTAACAAATAATTTCTTTAACAACTTATTTTTCAAAAAACCTTGACCTTGTTGAATGTTCAGGATTGCATCATTGTAACATTTGCATAATGAACTGTGTTTGGTCCATTCTTTCTTGCATCTATTTAATGGTGAATAGTCACCTTCACACTGCGATCACATGTTATGTGTTGATACTCATGCATAGCTGACAAACAACAAGACTTGACAATGACAAGGTGACTCTGATGTCGCATTTCATTTATACAGAACCATGCACCATTAAGCTCACGGGTCTGGATCTCTGCTTTTTTTTTTTTTTTTTTGACGTGCATAATAAATTGTGAAAAAATTTCATAAAAATAACTGAAATTTAGTGCTGCAAAGATAGTGTACAACGACAAGATAATCAACTTTCTTACCTGAGGTTATCAGTGCTCTAACAGCACTCAATTTAAATGAACCAATAACTTAAATGACCAATCAAATCAAAGACAGGTATTTATGTTTACAGCAGCCAAGCACAAATTTCAGCATGATGCTTCAGTTTTAACAGTCAAAAAGTAAAATGTCAAATGTAAGTAAGTAGCTAACATTTAATATTTGACAACTATGTCATGATAGAAATGTTAAACGAACAACAGTAATATCCAGTTATGCAAACCTCTTAATGGGACCCATTTTCAGAACATTAGGGATATGATTAAGAATGATTTTTTTTTCTGCATAGTTTTTTTTTTAGCATTACAACTTGGTTAAAAATTCCAATTATCCTTTCAGTAAATTCACTTATCATCTTAAGACCTATACTAGAACATGGTCAAACGTGTGTCTTTTAGTCTTTTAGCCTATTTAAAAAAAATAAATAAATAAATAAATAAAAAAAATAATAATAATAATATATGTATATATATATAATATAATATATATATATATATATATAAAACTTCACAAATACCTTGCTAACTATTAATAGCAGCAAATTAGGGGTTTATTGAGGCAAAAGTCATAGTTAATGGTTCGTTAATTGCGAGAACTGTACCTTAAAGTGTGACTAAATTTGCAAATAGGTCAAGTGCACTACTTAATAAATTCTAGTTCTTTAACTATTTTTCAATACTCGTTTCCTCTAATTTTCTTAATTGCCTCTTTTTGACAATAAGTCACCGAATTTGTACATTGATATGTCCATGGTTGTGCTAAAAATTTTAAGGGATAGTTCAACTAAAAATTTAAAATCTGTTACTTTGTCACTCTAAACCCAAATGCTATTTTTATATAAAGGTTTTCATTACTGTGTGTTCACTTTTTTTCACATTTTTTCACAAGAGACAAAAATGAAATATACTGACATGGTTTAAAGCTATTGTTATACAAATTTTGCCACTTCCAGACATCTTAAAATGCACACGTAGATCAGCGCAATCCTTTTTTTCTGGGGACAGGGGCTTATGTCCCCCAGCAAGTGCAGTTTTTATACCTCACAGTACTTCTAAAACCCCGTACAGCCATGCATAAAACCAGAACCTAATACCTAAACTTCCCTAAAACTTTAACACCATTCTTTTCCTGCCTTGCAAGCAGCTTTTTTTCCTCCAGGAAATACAAATCTAGTCTTCAGTGCTTTGTAACAGTGCATGGAAATACATTTACCATCAGTTAAAAGTGAAACAGACATATACGTCAAAGATGCAAGTAAACGGCAGCACCTTCAGGTAAATGAAACGCCTCCCGAAAACAAAAGTAATTCATGGCACAGGTTTAGAAATTCTCCACAAATAGCTGCACTCATGCATGTTCATGAGCGCTATCAGAGTAAGTTAATATCGTATGCTCGGCAGATGCCACATTAGATCTGAATGATCTAGACAACGGCACCGCAGAGCTCATGTGCCAGTGCATCCCCGCCAATCAATACATCTCATTCCGGTCACTGCCACCACAGTGCAGACACTTCAATAAAGCAGCTCTTCAGGTATGAACCATCTGGCAGAATAAGTTCAGCTACGTAACACGGGGCTCTTTTTTCCCTCTCTTTCTTCTTGTTTTGTGCTGTGCAACGCAGCAGTGCTTCTCTGGAGAATAGGTCTGAATTGACTGTGTGTACAGCCAGACCAAGTTTAAACGGATACATAAAACAACTTTGGCTTGGCTGACTGCAATATTTCTTTTTTTTCAATATTTTATTTTCTACATTTTTTTCTTCAATGTAGCAAAGCATGCATAAGGGAAATATTGCTTCTCACTTGTATCTTGCATCATGAAAGAAAATAAATTTGTACATTTTCAGAAGAAATGGGAGGTGATGTTTTCCAGTGCAAAATTTGCTGCATTGATGATCAGGTGATGTGGGTGGTTGCTATGGTACATTTACGCAGTTGCTAAGGTATTTTTTATTTTATTTATTTTTTTAGCATTTTACTATGCCATATTTAGAGTTGATTTTAGCATGTCACTACATGGTTAATGGTTAAAGTATTATGAATGGCTTTTAGTTGGTATACAAAGTATTTTGAGTGGCTTTTAGCACACCGCTATGCAGTTGCTAAGTATTTTGAGTGATTTTTAGCATTTCACTATGCTTTTGCGGTATTTTGAGCTGATTTTAGCACATTGCTACAGTACATGTGCTAACTGCTAAGGTATTTTAAGTGTTTTTTGCATGCTGCCATGTGGTTGCTAAAGCATTTTGAATGGCTTTTAGTTGATATATGGAAAAAAAAAGTTGCTATACGTTTCCTAAGGTTTTTTTTGAGTGGTTTTTAGCATGTCGCTATGTAGTTTGAAGATATTTTGAGAGACATTTAGCATTTCGCTATGCGGTTGCAGTATTTTGTGTTGATTTTAGCATGTCACTACTTGCACTAAGGTGTTTTAAGTGTTTTTTGCATGTTGCTATGTGGTTGATAATTTTGAATGGCTTTTAGAAGCTTTAGGTTTGCTAAGGTACTTTGAGTGACTTTTAGCATGTTGGTGTGCAGTTATTGAGATATTGTGAGTGATTTTTTTTTTGTCTTTCACTGTACTGTATTTTGTGTTGATTTTAGCATATTGCTACATGTACTAAGTGTTTTTTGCATGCTGCTATGTGGCTGCTAAAGTATTTTGAATGGCTTTTGATTGTTATGTTTGGTAAGGTATTTTGAGTGTTTTAGCATGTCGCTATGTAGTTGGAAGGTATTCTGAGAGACTTTTAGCATTTCACTATGCGGTTGTGGTATTATAATTAGATTTTTATGAGGTATTTTAATTAAATTATTTTTTTTTATTTTTTTTTTGCATATCACTGACATTTTAAGTGTTTTTTTTTACTGGTCGCTAATACATTAACATTCAAAATTGTTCATTTATTTTGAACGGCTTTTAGTTGTTATATATTTGCTAAGGTATTTTGAGTGCTTTTAGCACGTAACTATGCAGTTGGAAAGTATTTTGAGTTGATTTTAGCATGTTGCTACAGCTGTTAAGATATTTTAAATGTTATTTTCGCCATGTTGCTATGTTTTTGCTAATGTATTTTAAACAGCTTTTGGTTGCTATATTTTTACGTCAGTATTTTGAGTGGCTTATAACATGCTGCTATGCGTTCGCTAAGGTATTATGCATGTTTTTTTTTAGCATGTCACTATGCATTTGTGGTATTTCAAGTTGATTTTAGCAAGTTGCTACATGTGCTAAGGTATTTTAAGTGTTTTTTTTTTTTTTTTTTTGCATATCGCTATGTGGCTGCTAAAGCATTTTGAATGCCTTTTAGTTGTTATACATTTGCTGAGGTATTTTGAGTGTTTTTTTAGCATGTCACTATGTAGTTGGAAGGTATTTTGATTGACTTTCAGCATTTCACTATGTGGTTGCGGTATTTTAAGTTGATTTTATCATGTCTCTAAATGTGCTAAGGTATTTTTTTTTTAGGTAAGTTTTTTTTTTTTTTTTTGCATGTCACTATGACATTTTAAGTGTTTGTTTTTTTATTTTTTACTGGTCGCTAATACATTAGCATTCAGAATTGTTAATTTATTTTGAATGGCTTTTATTTGTTATACATTTGCTAAGGTATTTTGAGTGGCTTTTAGCATGTTTCTTTGCAGTTGGAAGATATTTTGAGTTGATTTTAGCATGTCACTACAGCTGTTAAGGTATTTTGGGCAGTTTTAAGCATGTCACTGTGCAGTTGTGGATGGGATGGTAGCCAGCATGCAACACAATACAAGTTCTCAGAGTCCTGCTCACCTGTACAATGGGGTTTACAGAAGTTTGCTTGGTCTCAGCCAGTGGCTGTTCTTGACCCAGGTTAGAGGCCACAAAGCTGAAGCCGCGGAAGAGCTGGTGTGCGTTAGCGCTGGGTGGAACACCGGGTGAGTCTGCAGACACACAGATACAAACATATTTAGAAAGGCAACAAGGACACAGTCACTCTATGAATGGAAACACACAATTGATCCCATCTGAGCAGTATGAATTGACTGAGTGCACTATGCGGCAGGACCCGAGGGCTCTTGGTAAACAGGTTCTGCTGCTGCAGTTCACTCTAATTTGTTTTTGCACTCTCGCTGTGCTTGCTGGGCACAGACTGTTATGTAAGAATAGTTTCCAGCTTGCTGTCTATCACATTGTCTATGCCGCTTGAAAGCAAACACCTACAATGATTCTTCCAGCCATAATTTAAATAAAATAGCATGTTACGTGAATTAGGCCTATCTGAAAATCAACTGCAATTTGCGTCACCTGTCGGTGTGCGGGATGTAAACTCAGGATCAAAGTGGAATGTGTCCTCTGGTCGGCCCACTGCTGGTTTGAAGGGAGGCTTGATTTCTCGTCTGTACAATTTCTGTTGACCAAAAATAGATCATTTAAGACACATACACCAATGCTAGAGGTTATATATGTTACAGAAAAAAATGGATCAAGACATAATGGAGCTTCCTGTGAATTTTGAGTAGTAATTTAATAGAACGTTAAAAATCAAAAGCTATGTGAACTAAGTGTTGGATTAGTCAAAAGTAAATAAATATAGCATTTACATTTACGTCTGAATATTTAAATATTACTTTAATGGTTGATCATTCAAAAAAATCATTTAAAAAAAGATTGAAAAGATACACAGTATTTTTGAGGAGTAAAAAAAAATCATTTCTAGTATTTTAAGTAATTTTAAATGTGAAAATAATGTGAATTATTTTGAAAATCACTATGAATACAAATGAACAGTGTTGGGGGGAATGCATTACAAGTAATGCTAATTATGTAATCAGATTACTTTTTCAAGTAACTTTCAAAGTAATGCATTACTTATTAAAAACAAATAAGCAAGCCCAGGTCAGGTGACAAAATGTAATGCTAAACTATCGTAATGCATTAATTTCCATAAAAGTAACTAAGTAACACAATTACTTTTTATGGAGTAACGCAATATTGTAATGCATTACTTTAAAAAAGTAACTTTCCCCAACAATGCAAATTAACTGTTTTTATTTCTGACATGATGGACAAAGATTACTTTATTCAAACTTCTTAAAGTGCTGGAGTGATGTGCAATGACTGTTGGGTAAATTTCCCTCTGCACATCCTGTGAAGTGATATTCCCTTATTCCCTATGCTGTTCACAGCTCCCTTCAAACTGAACATTTACTGTATGGTCTCTTTGGATTGGAATCTCACTTAAGATAGTGAAATACCCAGTGAAGTCCACTTCGCATGGCATTTATGGTTTAAAAAAATTGTTAGCAGAATTCAGTAATTTAGGATTTATTAATAGAAACCTGTTTAAAATGCAGAATGCAGAAAACAGTATGCTATGAATAAGGCCCCAGTCACAATATTAGACATGAGTTACCAGCCTACATATTCAAGACTGATTAACATTACAAAATATCACATAGTATTATGCTCAAAGTTTGGAACTCACATTCCAGTCTATTGTTGCAAAAAATATATGCCGCTTGATTTCTTCCACTCCATCAGGTCCTGCACCTGCAAAACATCCAGAAACATTCAGTCAGATAACAGGTTGTACAGACATTTTTTTTTATACTGGGTGGGATAAAGTGCCTCATAAAACAAACCTTTCCTAAAACCCATCTGTCACAAAAAAACCTGTTTAATGGATAAGATTCCCACGAAGCATCGGTCTGTCTGTGAGTCAGACAAGTGTTGAAAGCACTCTGCTAAAATCCTCTACAGCTCTGTGTCCCGCTTGCTTTAGCTAAACTTTTAAATCTCCAACAAATAGGAATCTAAAAGTCCTGTGCTATAATGCGCAACTAGGTTTGTCTGGTTAGCATAACCCAGTTAGCCCCTGTTAGCAGATGTTATAACAGCTGGCTGCAAAAAGCATTGACGGTGGTCATGGCTGAGCTCTTTAGCTGTGATTTGAAATAGATTTGACATATGCGTATTCGTGTTTATGCTCAGGAGAGCTTCAAAGGTTTCTGTTTACAACACGTTTTGCAGCATTTAGTAATATAGACAATCACAGACAAATGTTGATTTCTTAAATGCAATGGCCAGTCAGAGGCGTTTAAGTTCAAGTCATGTAAACAACTACTGCGATTAATTCCTTACTCTGATTATTGGAAATAATCATATTATTGGTGCACATATAAATCTAGTCATTGTCTGCAGCAGTGTTCGGGAAAGTTACTTTTAAAAGTAGTGCATTACAATATTGTGTTACTTCCTAAAGAAGTAACTAATTGCGTTACTTTGTTTTTTATGGAACGTAATGCATTATGTTACTTTTGCGTTACTTTTTCTCATCTGGGCTGGACTTGCTTGTTTGTTTTTAATATAAAGTTCTATTTTTGGCTAATGTTAAAGCTATTTCACACCAAAGGTGAAATAAATAATCCCCAGGCTGAACGAAATGTAAATTCACATCTGTACAGTAGTAGAGGGCTGTCAGTCAATAAATGGGAAAACAAAGTAACTGGCATTACTTATTTGAAAAAAGTAACTCTAATATTTTCTTGTCAATTAAAAAGTAATGTGTTACTTGAAAAAGTAATCTGATTTCGCAACTCATGTTACTTGTAATGTGTTACCCTGAACACTGGTCTGTAGTATATGTAAATGAACAGTGTTTACTCTTTTTCCATGTTTTAGATCAGCAGCACAAAAATCCAAAGTTCATTATGGGTTTTTTTTGGCGAAAGAGAATGCCACAGCCCTTTTTCTCTGTTTTCTCTAGTCATGTCGCACCAATTTTATTAATTAATTTATTAAAATTTTTGCATTTCTGCTGCAAGTCTTATTAAAAGCCCATCTTGACAATGGTGAATTACCACTTTAGCAACCTCAGAGCTCATGGTAGATCTGTCCTAAAAGGTGTACATATTATCACTAAAATCATTTTCTCTCTGAACAAAATGAATAGGATTTTTCTTTCAGTAAACCTACTGTTGCGCTCTACCGCACAACACTATTCCACCTCATTAACTATTCCATTTTCATTTTATCATTCAAACTATGTTAGTAGTCATACACAAGCGAGTCAGGACCTGGCTGGCATGTATACAACTAATCTGAGACAGAAGAATATTAAGCCACAGTCAACACAACGTCTCGATGGCATTTATCTCTGCCTTATAAATTATGGATAAAATGATTCACCCAGCTAAATTCAATCTCGGCTTTGACAAACATTCAGTAGCAGCGTCTGGAAGTCTGTCTGCAGTCATTCACACAGGAAATCATCTCTGACTAAAATGAGATTCATGCCCACTGCTGCTGTCGTAAGAACAATGTACAATTGCTTTATACTATGTTCAACTAAAAGAGGTATCACTGTGACCATCTGATACATTTATTGTGCTCAGCATTTCATATCGTTTACACTCCTACTGGAATAAACAGATTAAATAAGTGATTTGCCGGTCTTTGATGGCCCCTAGGCAATTGAAATCAGCTCTTCTCAGGTGTTATTTTATGTTGCTTGTTTTTTCCTTCTAAATACATTAACGCAGTCTAAAATAAGGCTTTAGGTGAGACATAAATAATATAAGAAATATTTTATCGTATGTGTTATAAGACATAGTGTCTAAATTTGTCTATTTTTTTTTTCTTCCTAAAAAAACTCTAAATTTTCTTAAAAGAATCATCAAGGAACCAAAACACCTAAGTGGAATTGAAATAAGACCCAGAATCTTTAAATTCTTTGTGATTCCCATCCTTACAATCACAAAGATACAAAAATATGGTGTTCATTTTAAAGTCAGTCAGAGGTCATCATCATTCCTCTCAGTTGGACAATAAATGAAAAACACCAAGCCAGTAGTGTAGCCACTATGTAATAATAGAGCCTTCTGAGTGCACTAAAGGTCTGAGCTAACGTCAAGATAACTTTGTGTTTGTCAGAGCTTCTGCTTATTATCATTTGTACTATCTGCAGACAAACATTAAATGACTCCAAACAGTGGGAGGAAAAGACAAACATAAGAAAGAGGAGAACTGTGAGTGAAGAACCCAAATAGTAGGACTTTCATGGAAGGTCTTTTGAGCTTTGCAAGAATTATAATTTTATGTATTTATTTATTTATTTATTTATTTGTTTGTTTTTTGATTTTCTCACTAAAACTTATAAATCACATACTGACCATTAATATCATGGACAACAAAAAAAGTATAACAGTTTTGTAGCGATGTAGTAGTGGTACTTTGGTATTCTTAATAAAAAAAAAAAAAAAGATAGGTCACTACTAATTGATGTTATGCTGGTTAATGCAAATGATGAAAGAGGAGTAGTGAAGAGGATCCTAGTAAACAGCAGTTCCTTTAATAAACAGGCTAAACAGAGAGTACAAGGAAAACCGCAGAAGAACAACATTCTACCCAAAAAAAAAATATATATATAAACATACAATAGACTGAACCAAACAGAGGGTATATACTGTATACACACATAGGTTGAACAAGATAATTAACCAGACACAGGTGGAAGACAAACAACAATACTCAAACCAAGGCAAAACAAGAGAAAAAACGTCTCGGTTACGTATGTAACCCTCGTTCCCTGAAGGAGGGAACGGAGACGTCACGTCGGATGACCGACGAAATTGGGATCTCGCCAGAGAGACCAATCCACTTCGAGTGTAACTAAACGAGCCAATGGACATTGGCATGCGATTATTGCATCCAGCTGCCGCTGATCACAGTGTGAGCATAAGAGGCAGCTGATGCACCGCATCAATTATGTTTTCGCTGAGGAGCCGAGCCGGCGACCCGGCAGCTCAGCGGTGGTACAGCAACTGTGGCGACGGGACGTGACGTCTCCGTTCCCTCCTTCAGGGAACGAGGGTTACATACGTAACCGAGACGTTCCCCTTTCAGTCGGTCACTCCGAGTCACGTCGGATGACCGACGAAATTGGGATCCCTACCAAAGCGCCACAGGAGCTGCCCCTTCCAGTGCCCTGTGTAGGGCTCCTGACCCTTCCTATAAGGCAGACGATAGGACCGGGCTCTACACAGAGAAGGTCAACTACTGGTGTTCCTTGAGCAACCCAAACAGTAGGACTAGGATAACACTGGGAAGCGTGCCCTTCCACTTGGAAGAGGCACACTGCGGAGTCACCTCCTCCCAGAGGGGGTTAAGTGACATTCAAACATGTGAAGTAACCCCGAAGGGCCTATTGCACATGGAAGTCTCTGAGATGGCTCAGGCTGCATCTTTAGAGATGGCAGAACGTGGTCCGCCAGGGGAAACACGGCTCTAATAAGAATACCGTGGAATACACATATGGGATCCCGACAGGGTCTCTCATATGGGCACTAGCCTCGCACCAGATTTCAAGAATTCATTGGCTGAAGGCCTGGCGCTGGACGCCCCGCCGCGTCCGGACGCCGGAGTGCTGGAGGACTCAACAGGGTTTGCCTGGTTAAGGAACTCTCTGGAGAATTAGGCGTAAGGACGCCGCAAGCCGACTCTGAGCCGGCCCTCTCAGTGCCACTACCCGTTTGAGGTGAGAACACAGGAGGAAACCGGTTCGACACGTAGGCTATAAAACCTAGCGAACGTGTTGGGAGTCGCCCAACCCGCAGCTCTACAGATGTCTGCTAGCGAGGCACCACGAGCCAGCGCCCAGGACGATCCGACACCCCTAGTGGAGTGAGCACGCAACCTGAGCGGGCAGGGCACACCTTGTGCTTCATAGGCCAAGGTGATGGCATCCACTATCCAGTGGGCCATCCTCTGCTTGGAGACAGCCTTCCCCTTCTGCTGTCCTCCGTAACAGACAAAGAGCTGTTCTGAGGTCCTGAAGCTCTGAGTTCTATCCACGTACTGACGCAGTGCGCGTACAGGACAGAGCAAAGCTAGGGCTGGGTCTGCCTCCTCCAGGGGCAGCGCTTGCAGGCTCACTACCTGGTCCCTGAAGGGCGTGGTAGGAACCTTGGGCACATAGCCGGGCCGGGGCCTCAGTGTTGCACTGGAGTCAACCGGCCCAAACTCAAGGCACGACTCGTCGACCGAAAATGCCTGCAGGTCCCCCACCCTCTTGATTGAGGCCAATGCAGTCAGGAGTAGGGTTTTCATAGAAAGAAACTTCAACTCGACTGACTGCAATGGCTCAAAGGGGGCAGTTTGTAGGGCTCTTAGCACCAAAGCCAAATCCCAAGAGGGAAGGGAGGGAGGCCTCAGAGGATTTAACCTCCTGGCCCCCCTAAGAAACCTGACGACCAGATCGTGCTTCCCCACCGACCTCCCCTCTATGGGGTCGTGGTGGGCAGAAATAGCAGCAACATATACCTTAAGGGTGGAGGGGGACAGCCTACGCTCCAACCCTTCTTGCAAAAAGGAAAGCACGGCTCTGATCGAACATCTCCGGGGGTCCTCCTGGTAAGAGGAACACCATTCGACGAACAGGTTCCACTTCAGCGCATAGGCCCGTCTTGTGGACGGTGCTCGTGCTGAAGCGATAGTGAGCGCTACCTCCTGGGGCAGGTCACCTAGAACCTCCGCGTCCCGTCCAGAGACCACACATGAAGTTTCCACAAGTCTGGACGCGGGTGCCAGAGGGTGCCCCGTCTCTGAGAAAGCAGATCCTTCCTCAGAGGAATCGGCCAGGGAGGGGCTGTCGCGAGGAGCATGAGTTCCGGGAACCAGGTCCTGTTGGGCCAATATGGAGCCACTAACAGGACCTGCTCCTCGTCCTCCCTGATCTTGCACAGCGTCTGTGCTAGCAGGCTCACTGGGGGAAACGCATACTTGCGCAAGCCCTGGGGCCAGCTGTGTGCCAGTGCATCCGTGCCGAGCGTTGCCTCGGACAGGAAGTAGAACCACTGGCAGTGGGTGGTTTCCGGAGATGCAAACAGGTCTACCTGAGCAACTCCGAACCGACTCCAAATCAGCTGGACCGCCTGGGGATGGAGTCTCCACTCCCCAGGAAGTGCCGCTCGAGACAGCTCGTCGGCCGCCTGATTGAACACTCCGGGGATGTGGATGGCACGAAGGGACCTCAGATGCTTCTGACTCCAGAGGAGGAGGTGGCGGGCGAGTTGCGACATGCGACGGGAGCGCAAACCGCCTTGCCGGTTGATATACGCAACGGTCGCAGTGTTGTCCGTACGGACCAGAACGTCCCTGCCCCGAAGGCGCCCTCTGAGGCGGCACAGGGCAAGACGTACTGCCAGCAACTCGAGGCAATTGATATGCCAACGCAAAAGGGGGGCCCGTCCAAACCCCTGATACTGCGTGCCCGTTGTACGTGGCACCCCAGCCGGTGGCTGAGGCATCCGTGAATACCACAGCATGCCTGGATACCTGCTCCAGGGGCACTCCTGCCCGAAGGAACGAGGGATCTGACCACGGGCTGAAGGTCTTGCGGCAGGCCGGTGTAATCTGAACCCGGTGAGTACCGCGTTTCCACGCCCACCTCGGGATTCGGCCATGGAGCCAGTGCTGAAGCGGTCTCATATGGAGCAGACCGAGCGGAACTATGGCCGCAGCTGCAGCCATATGCCCCAGGAGCCTCTGAAAGAGTTTCAGTGGGACCGCTGTCCTGCCTGATAAAGTCTTGAGGCAGTTCAGCACCGACTGAGCACGTTCCTGGGTGAGGCGTGCTGTCTGGTTGACCGAATCCAACTCCATGCCGAGAAAAGAGATCCTCTGCGTTGGCACGAGTTTGCTCTTTTCCCAATTGACCCGAAGGCCCAACTGGCTGAGGTGCCTGAGCACCAGGTCCCTGTGTGCGCACAACAGCTCTCGAGACTGTGCAATTATGAGCCAGTCGTCGAGGTAGTTGAGAATGCGCACACCCTGTTCTCTCAGGGGAACAAGGGCCGCCTCTGCGACTTTGGTGAAGACACGAGGCGAGAGGGACAGCCCGAAGGGCAGAACCTTGTACTGATATGCCCGACCTTCGAACGCGAATCGCAGGAATGGCCTGTGCCGCGGAAGAATCGAAACATGAAAGTACGCGTCCTTCAGGTCGATCGCTGCAAACCAATCTAGGGGACGGACGCATCCAAAAATGCGTTTCTGCGTCAACATCTTGAACGGCATCTTGTGAAGTGCACGGTTCAAAACTCGCAGATCCAAGATCGGTCGTAACCCACCGCTTTTCTTGGGCACAATGAAGTAAGGGCTGTAAAACCCCGACCTCATATCGGCTGGAGGGACCGGCTCTATTGCATCCTTCGCCAGTAGGACTGCAATCTCCGCGAGCAAGACAGGGGCATCGACGGCTTTGACTGAAGTGAACCGGATGCCCCTGAACTTGGGGGGACGCCGGGCGAACTGAATCGCATAGCCGAGTCTGATGGTCCGCAGGAGCCACCGGGACGGGCTGGTTAGCGCTAACCAGGCTCCGAGAGACCGCACCAGTGGAACCAACGGGGCCACCGACGCGCCCGCGGTGGGGCAGCGAGGTGGAACACAGGGACCGGCCCCAGGGCCTGTGACGGCCTGGCCTGTGACGGCAGGGGGCGGGGTCTGGGTGTGTAGTGTAGCACTCACCTGATTTCTCCTCGCGTGGGAGGAGACACAGGAACCCGGCTTGAGGCTTGTGACAGCCCGGCGTTTGACGACTTGAAGCGGGGAATGGAGTGCTACTGCCCTTACCTGGTTCCACGAATGGGCAGGAGGGGTGCTCTTGGGCAACCACCTGCTGCCTGCTGGCGAGAGAGGAGGAGGGAAGCGATCCTGTGATGCACGGATCACCACTCTCCTCCTCTTGAGACCCAGAGATTGAGGAAACCGCTCTTTTACTGATGTTTTGGGTACCGCTGGCTGCTGGGCCAGCGGCGGAACAAAAACAAACTGAAACACAGGATTCTCCACCCGGCCCTCCACCGGGGGAGGGAGTGGTGCGGTCACCATCTCCCGAAGAGCAGTCTCCTCCATCTCTGGGTCGCCCGTCTCAGGGCCTCTTGCACTTGCCGCCAGGTTTGGCGGGGGCCTGGACGGGCTGGGCGTCCTGCCTGCGACCGGCTCCACGACGCAGCCTGGTGGAAGGCTGCTGCGGCTGCGCGGGAGCGGGGGCGGCCGCAGGGGGGCGCCCACGGCGACGAGCAGGCTGAGTGGCTGCAGCCGGAGTGGAAGCAGCAGGTTTCCTCCGGCGCATGATGTGTTTGATCGCCTCAGTCTGCTTCTGGGCTGCCGAGAACTGCTGGGCAAAGCTCTCGACAGCGTCGCCGAAAAGGCCGGTCTGTGACACGGGAGCATTCAGGAACTGTACCTTTTCCAGCTCTCTCATGTCAGCAAGACACAGCCAGAGATGGCGCTCCTGGACCACTAACGTGGACATCGCACGACCCAGAGACTGTGCGGTCACCTTCGTCGCTCGTAGCGCGAGGTCCGTCGCAGCACGCAGCTCATGTAGAACCGCCAGGTCGTGACCACCCTCGTGCAGGTCTTTCAGTGCTTTGGCCTGGTGGACCTGCAGCAACGCCATAGCGTGGAGGGCGGAAGCCGCCTCCCCACAGGCTCTATAAGCACTGCCAGTTAGACCTGACGAATACTTAGAGGCCCGTGAGGGGAGACACGGATCACCCCACAGGGTGGAAGCGGCTGTTGGACATAGTTGCATGGCCACAGACCGCTCCACCGAGGGGATGCCCGCATACCCCAAAGCGGCTCCACCATCGAGGGTGGTGAGAGCGGAAGAACTACAAGATTTGTTTCGGGCAGTGAAAGGTGCCCTCCACGATCTTGTCAGCTCCTCGTGCACTTCCGGGAAGAATGGCACCGGAGGGGGGCACTGAGAACCAGCGCGACCCCCACCGAGAAACCACTCGTCCAGCCTCGAAGGATCGGGACGCGGTGGTGGATTCCACACGAGCCCGACATTCTCGGCGGCCCGGGAAAGCATGGCCGTCATCTCTGGGTCTGGCTCGGACAACGCTACCACACCCGAAGGGGGCAGCGCAGCCGAGTCGTCATCCCCGGAGAGAGAGGGCCCGCCCTCCGATGCAGTGATCGACATCTGGTCGTCAGGGGGACCACCGAAGGAGACGCCTGGTGCACCCCGAGCAGAGGGCCCAGCACGCTCCTGCGGCAGCTCCACCGGCTGCGGAGTGCTTGAGGGGCGAGGAGCTCCACTTGGGGAAGCCCTCACCGTAATCCTCAGATCACCTCTGCCCCCACCGGACCCAGCGGCGCGCACGCTGGACCGCGGCAGAGGCAGAGGGACTCCGCCATGTTTGACATAGCGGAGTCTAAGACGCAACTCCGAGATGGTCATGTCCCCACAAGAAGAACATGAGCCATCCACGAAAGCCTCCTCAGCGTGCTGAATGCCCAGACACGTGAGGCAGCAATCGTGACCGTCCTGAGGCTCCAGGAAGCGACCACAGCCAGAAACGCACGGGTGATAAGACATCTTTAAAAAGACGCGATCACCCGTGTACTCTCTTAGAGAAATTTGCTCTTAGAAATGCTCTTTTTTGAGGTGCTGAAGCACGCAGGGGAGCTTGGCCACCGCACACTCCAAGTGTGGCTGCCAGCGGGAAGACGATTCTGCTCTCCCGGACACCGTGACCACCGCTGCTGCACCGTAACGCCCGCACTCGATCAGGAACACTTCTTGGGAAAGGGAGCAGTAGCTTCACTACTACCGCTCGGCTCCGAAGCGAAAGGATAATTGATGCGGTGCATCAGCTGCCTCTTATGCTCACACTGTGATCAGCGGCAGCTGGATGCAATAATCGCATGCCAATGTCCATTGGCTCGTTTAGTTACACTCAAAGTGGATTGGTCTCTCTGGCGAGATCCCAATTTCGTCGGTCATCCGACGTGACTCGGAGTGACCGACTGAAAGGGGAACATCTCCGTTGTGTACGTAACCCTCATTCCCTGATGGACGGAACGAAGACGTTATGTCGTGACGACATTAGTAAATCCCCTTATATCGTAACGACATAACTTGTAGTGGCCGACAGATAGGGAACCCAAATTACATTTACAGATAAACAAAAAAGTTTGATAAGTTCCACACTATCTGATACCATTTAAATCAACTACACTAAAAAACCATCTGGCAAACCATCTTGGCTGGATTAGGATGGTTTTATGGAGAGACTGAAGCCAGGTGAATTGAAAATTTGTTGGTTTAAGGCAGTGTTTGGTGCATGTAAGGTAGCCTACCTAATCTATTGGAAGGGTTTCTTTTGAAAAGAGCCCGCAGTAAACTCTGGACTTCTGGGCTGAGGAACTGCGGCATGCCGAGTTTTGCCCTGAGAAAAAACAATAAACAATTAAATCTGTTATTTATTTCTGAAAATAAATGAGACTGTGATACATAACCACAAACATCACAAATCATCTTGACAGATCCATTTGTGAGGACAACTTTAGAATTACAAATCTTTAAACCAAGGGAAAAAAAAAAAAACATTAGGCTGTCAGAAAATGCACAAATACAACAATAATTCTTACTTGAGAATAAGCGCCATTGTCTCTTTGCGGTCTTTGCCTTGAAATGGCAGGGATCCAGTCAGCATTTCAAACTGGGGACAGTAATAGAAGCATCAGGCTTTGCTCTAGCAAGTTTATTTACGGATGATACAATAAGAGAAGTGTGTATTCAACACTGCTGCACAGTAACAGCGCATACTGTGAAACCAAATCTGTCTCAGCGTGCTCACTCTTATGTAACACTTTTCCCTGTGAGTGAAATCATTTGAAGACTGGGTTATGCTGTGGATATTTAGAAATGAGCCAGTTAAATTGGCTGTAGTTTTAAAGAGAGATTCCACAACAATTTCACCAAACAACAACTCAGGTCAAATTTATTTATACTTAGAGCTGGGTGATAATACAGTTTAAAATGATCTACTAAAGTAGAGCTTTGAGAACTTTGAATGCAACACTGATCTATCAATTTAATCCTATAAACAGTCTGTATGTCCTGCATTCACTGTAAAATTTTTAAAGGTTATCTGGTTCATTTCTGTACCACAAAAGTTCATGTTACTAAGCCAGTTGTGTTTTGTCTGCCCAATGGGTCAAGGTTTGGCTGCGTATTATGAGCATAAATTATACTTCACCTTAAAAATTTTTAATTAGAAATCTCATCTCAACATTAATCACAAGCTCTTAAAGTCAGGTGTCGTATCCATCTGAGCTCTTGATACCTATAAGTGTGCACCTCTTCAAAAATGATTTTCTCCAACAATGGCTGTGCTTCTGAGGAAATGGAAATTCTCAGAGGACGTACCCTCATCTAGAAGCAATTACCGGCAACAGCTCAGGGCAATAATAAAATGTGTTTTTGCCTAAGCAGATCTTTTTTGAATTAATAGAAGAATCTATGGCCCAGAGCAGCAGCAAGAAGAGATCCACTGATGTATATCTTGTGAGGAAGTGTCCGATAAATATACTTTTCAGACCTATTGCTAAGTGTTTTGTTTGTTTAGTTAAAGGTTAGCAACTCTTCCTGATGCTGTGTTTCACTCAAAGTCAGATATATTGGGTGAGGGAGGGAGGATAGGTGGGGATGTTGATATGTGTTTTCATGTTGTCATTCTTGTTTGTATATTGTGTAACAAAAAAAAAAAAAAAAGTCAGATATAGAATATTCCTACTTAACAAATGGTGACCAGACTTCTGAAGTGGAAACTGGGGACATTTCCCAGTTTAGTGTTCAAAATATCACTGAAATCTCACTTATTATCTGAATTAAAAATGGGAACAAAAACATTTTTGTGTTTGTTTTTTTTTCTTCTTTTTCTTCTAACTAGCTACACATTGCAGAGTTTCTGGATTGACAACAGTATTCAAATGCGGGATTGAATCTGAAAATGTAATGTTTGACACTGAAAAAATCTGATACTTTATGACAAAATAGGTAAGTCCATTTAGTTTTGCTAAATAATACACCTGCCACTTGTTCTATGAAATGTGTGTTGTTTCTTTGCTCTTCGTGTATTTCTGTGTTCTTCAAAGAACCACAGCTTTTTATAAGGAGGACTGAATTTTTGTATAATTTTCATATTTATATATTTTTATATAAGTTTCAGAACTCAAAATTTGTTGTTAGTCTAAAAACAGCTTATATTGAAGCCAATCTGCCAAAACGACAACTTTAGAAATGTACCACTCTATGATGTAACAGTGTGGCTAAACACCCCCTCCGCAGAAGAAGATCAATGCCTGCTTCTACATCGCTGCCTGTTTAGCCCCGCCCACTGATTCACGCATGTAGTGTTGATGAGAGAGACGAATGCACAGGTCTACACAGAAACCAAATCATAAAGATGGCTCTGAAGACAACAAGACACTGTTCAGTGCCAAGCTGTGGAAAAACAGTCTTTGCATTGCCTTCCTTCTGATCCCAATCTGTTAGGAAAGAGTGAATGAACTATATTTTTAATAATGATCCAGACTGCATCAGTAAGAACTCGGTCCTTTGTTCACTTCATTTTACCGCACATTCGTTTACAAACAAGGCACAATTTGACGCAGTATTTTCAGAGAGATTAAAATACATAAGTGTAAGTAACTGTTTTTATTACGTGATTACTATTGCTTTGTCTCTTCTTACAGATCATTTGATATGTATTGAGTTATTTATGAGTTGATATGTATTGAGTTATTTATTTTTGACCAAAATCAAAGCAGTGTCCATCTGTGAAGGACGTAGACTGTCAAACACACAACTATTAGCCAATCATAGCAGTGGGCATTTACTTCTGAGTCCACAATCCGTCACACTTATTCAAACAGAGTGTTCAGATGAGGGGGGTTAAGAACAGAACAGAAAATAGCCTGTTACTTTTAAATTATGAGTTTTTTGATGTAAATACCCCTTTAACGGTTTATATTGGAACATTGGTAGCTTCAAGTAAATATGATTGAATGTTCCCTTTGTGTTCATTTATTAAAAAAGCAGTAAGTGTTCAATATGTCTAGATTATTATCATATTATTGTCAATATGTCAATATTCTATCCACTATGATCCTTCACAATCTGCAAGGACACTTACCATTAAGACACCAAAGGACCACCAGTCAGCACTTTGAGTGTGACCTCGTCTATTGACCACCTCTGGGGCCATGTACTCGATGGTCCCGCAGAATGAGTACGCTCGTTTGTCATGGTCGATTGCCTCTTTGCTCAGGCCAAAATCTGAGAGCGCAGAGAAGATATTAAACCATCAACACGTGGTGCCTTCGATTGATGACAAACATAAAGAGTTGGGTCATGTGGTGAGAGCAAATGAAACAAAAATCCTGCTTACCTGTGATTTTTATGTGGCCTTCTTCATCAAGGAGAATGCTGGGAAGGTGAAACAACAGTGGATTACACTTCATTTCTATATTACGGTATAGAGAGCAGCTACAGAATTAAAATGAGATAGAGAGGACATTTATTAATTTACTGCAATAGTACAAAACTATGTTTTAATATATCTATGTAATAATAACATCTTAAAAAGTAGAGTTTAGTTGTTTTAGTATGCAGAGCAACATCGCAACTTGCCATATTAACACAGTAATAAAGATTTAGAATGAATATGAATAATTTTATCTTGCATGCATTCAGTTACACTTTTTCATTTTTAATTAAATATTTAATTCACAAGATTATGCATGAAAAGACATTATAAAAATATAATAATGTAACTTTACTGTTACTCTGAAATATGATTCATAATGTTACACTTTCTTTTTTGATAATTCTTTTTATTTTCATGAAAGAATATATTTATTTTTACAGAGACAATGCGTTTTTGAAATTTCAATCTCTCTCCAACCAACCTAAAACAGACTAGTTCAGAAGAAACATACAATCAGTAGTAATAAATACAGTGGTGGCAAAATGTTTGGAAATGTAAACTGATATTTCCAACTGACACACGAAAAAATAAAAATAACTGACTTACACCATTTTTTTTAGCTGGGGAAAATACTAATGTTCTAATAATTTTGGCCACCACTGTATATGTAAATAAAATAATAATAACATTGAATGAAATAAAAAATATACATGAATATACATAAAAATACCACAATCAAGGATATCATTGTTAAACAAGGTAAATGCTACACTTCCTTTAAAGCTCTTGTAAGCGTGTAGGGGTGAAAAGATTGAGGATATATTTTCTTAATGAATGTACCAGTGCAGGATTGCCTCTGCCTATATGCCATTAATCACCTATGACAGGTCTCAGAACAGCGTGCCCTTAAGAGAAATAGAGCGCCCCAGCGAGACCTGCTCTCAGGACATCCCCATTTTCACCTTCTCAGACGAGAGCCAGAAGGAATAGCTCTTCTAGCGTACAGAGTGTCCCTTTCATTATTTTCAGAAATGAATCTCCCACAAGAGCCAATTCAGAGTGCAGGTGAGCTTGGTTTTGGCTCATTGTTTGAGTAGATATGAGAGAGACAAGCCATGAAAGAGTACTGTAAGTGGGAGCACAGGAAGGATTCTATGAAGGGGCTAGTAGTCATTCATCACGGCTCAACAATAAGGATATTTTTCTGCTGGTCTAGGTCAGGAATGGTTCTTAAGAATGACATTGATTGTACTAGCCAACTCATGTGGTTGCCTTGTTTACTACAATGAATCCAACAATGGAAAAGCTTAATGATACATTTCTCATTTTCTCTAAGAGGTCTCTTAAGAACTCTGTCTGTTAATAACCCATAGGTTTTTTTTTTCTTCTTCTTCTTTTTTGGAGCACAAACATCTCACAGGCCTACAGGTGTGCTAGATTATACAATACTGTAGTTGTAATATACTATACACTAGCATTCAGTAGTTTTGGGTTCACAGTTTTAAAGGAAGTCTATTCTGCTCACCATGGCTGCATTAATTTGATCAGAGGTAGGCTACAGTGACATATTACAATTCACTACATTTTAAAATGTTATTTATTCCTGTGATGGCAAAGCTGAATTTTCAGCATCATTACTCAAGTCTTCAGTGTCACATGATCCTTCAGAAATCATTCTAATATGCTGATTTGCTGCTCAAGAAACATTTCTTGCTATTATCAATGTTGAAAACAGTTGTGCTGCTTAACATTTTAGTCTAAACTGTTTCAGGATGTTTTTTTTTTCTTTGATGAATAGAAAGAACAGCATTTATTTGAAACAGAATCTTTTGTAACATTATAAATGTCACTTTTGATCAGTTTAACCTGTCCTTGCTAAATAAAAGTTTCTTTCTTGTAAATAACTAACTAACTAACTAAATATATATATTATTTACTTTATTTTATTTTATTTTATTTATTTATTTTTTGATCAAGACTGAATATTGCTAGTTTTATAATGTTGTAATATTTAAAACAACCCAATAAATTCATTTTTATAAACATCTTTTCTTTTGGAATGTAAGACAAGTATGAGGCTATCCTAATTTTAAGAGTTTCTTATGGGGATTTTTCGAAAAAATATATACTTAGAACCTTCATGTAACCCCCCCCCCCCCCCCCCCCATTTAAATATGTGAAATGCGGAAGTCAGCAGAAGTTAGAAAAATATTTAGTACATACGACAATATAAAATGTTTGAAAAATAAACACTTGTACTTAATAAGCCTCAACAAGGATGAAACTTTCACACACCGATCCCGGACCATCAGGTCATCTATACTGTTGAGCCCTGTACACATTTCAGTGTTATGTAAGGCAATAAGCTTTGACAAGCACTCTGAATCCAGCAGAAGGACACAACACAGATGCTGCTGTAACTGCACCAAAGAAACAGGAGCAGCACAGGAAGCTCTCTGGGAGGTTGCATCACCCAGTTTCAACCTCTGAATTATGACTGTAATTACATGAGAGTTTCACAGAGTTCTTTTGACTCTAATCCAGATGTGGATTATACCGCTGCTTGAAAATGCAGGACTTAAGCCCTCCTGAACATTATGTCCAATCGAGGTCGTGCTGAGGTTATCAACACAAGGTGGTTGTGGCCTTACAGGCATAAGGTCACTATCTAGGGCACTTAAGTAGGCTACAGTGTAAATTAGAACACATGATTGCTATTTACTGATAATACATGGGGTTTGGTCTTACTTCTCTGGTTTAAGATCACGGTAGATGATGCCCAGACTATGAAGATGATCCAAAGCCAAGGCCAACTCAGCCAAATAGAACTTCACATCTTCCTCAGTAAACATTACCTAGAAAGAAAAAAACACATATTATAAATAACTAATTTTCATTTAGCCAATGCTTTTACAGAAATCCAAATCCCTTTAGGATTAGGGATTTGAACAAGGCCCTAACCAGAACATTTTGTCATGTAATTCGTACCACACAGTTTGTGCTATGGACATAAATCATACCTCAAATCATGCGGCTTATTTGTAGGGAGGTGTATTATTACTTTTCTTAGAAATTAGGCTTATGATTTTCACCTGGAGAAAAACGATTTGCATTGAAGGAGGGATCCAAGCATCCACAACACCAGAATCTAGATTTTCATTTAGCTAATGCTTTTACCTAAAATGTACAATATAAGTTAATAGGAATCCAGCTCTCTTGGGTTTTACCTGTGGATAAATAATTTAATGAGTCAACCTCGATGTGAAATGATGATTGCGTGTCATTTCTTAAAATGGCGTTTTCAATTGGCTAAGTTCTGAGTTATAAATAAATGTCAATGCAGCAAGACTCTGTACCTGCAGTTCATAAAATCAAATGGGAATCATATTTACGGTAATGCACTTACAATAGAAGGCAGTTGTAAATAACCCAGCATATTCCTTTAATGCAAAACCTGGCCAGTGACAGATCTTTAATAAAACCGCAGTAACACAGTGTGTTCTTATATTTGGAAGTCCAAAAACTACTCTTTTCCAAGCTAATTTTAATCACCGGGAGATTTATTTAGACTGTGTGGAGAGCATCAGGGGACAGACAGTGCCATATTGAGGAGAGTAGATTGGCGTAACAAGTTCCAGCCAGGAGAGCAGCAGCTGTTGCAGCCAGATGAGAGATCTGAGCACCAGTGGTAATTAATTTACGTCTCACTTCCCAGGCACGGTTCTGTGCAGAGAATCCCGATTAAATCAAGTGCACGAATATCTTGGTAAAAGTGCTCCAGTTTCTTTTTTAATTCACACTTACAGAGAGACTGATTAGTCAGAGGAAGTAAAAGTGCAGGAGTTGCTCTTAATGTAAAGTGTAGCTGTAGTTATACATTTTTGTCCAACAAAATGATCTGTAGAGTGAGATGAGAATGTCACTCACCACAATAACACTTGCATAGCACTAGCAAACTAGCAAAACACAGTTTATGGCTGTAAGGTAAACTAAAGGCTAGTCGCTGTTTATAATAATAATACACCAGCACCCACCCATCAGCGGCCTTGGTTTCCGAAGTATCTTTCCCATTCATTTTCCCATATGGGTGAAAATTTTTTTTTTTTAAAAACCGCATTATAAGCCAGGATCCAAACCAGCCAGCTACAAGGTGAATCATAATATACAAACTTTGAACCAAAAGGTAAAAGACTGCACTCAGAAGTGGTTAATAGAGAGGCAACGTTGTCAACATTAATTTTACACACTAAATCCTGCTGCTGTCTGGTCTTTTCTGCTCTACCAGTTTGAGATTTTTATGCTATGTATGTATATGAGGTTGTTTGGTTTAATACTTGATTGAATGATTAAGGCTAAACTACTGTTACTTTGTCTATATGCTTATATTATCCTTACCTGTATATTAATGTTATTGGTATATTGCTTGTCATATTGTCTAACAGTTGGATTGTATGTGTATGAGTGAGCTGGTGTTTATTTGTTGGTACTATGTATAACGTAATTTTTAAGTGGATGTTGATTTTTATTGCATTGGGATATAACTATACAGTGTGTATTATGCATTATCTATTACTTTTTTTGTATGTATGTATTATGTATAGATTATTTATTTTATATTTTTAGGGTGACAATTTTATCATCAGTCCAGTGACTGCAGATGCAAAATAGCCTTCTGGCTAATTTTGGCACATTTTGTACATATATGTATTATTGATGTGCATTGTCCAAGTCAAATAAACCTGAAATAAAATAAACAACTTTAATGAAGAAAAGAAGTCTCTTCTGCTGATCGAGGCTGCATTCATTTGATCAAAAGTACAGAAAAATAATTTGAAATATTTTTGCAATTTAAAGTAATGTTTTCTATTTTAATATACAGTGGGGCAAAAAAGTATTTAGTCAGTCACCAATTGTGCAAGTTCTCCCACTTAAAAAGATGAGAGATGCCTGTAATTTTCATCATAGGTATACCTCAACTATGAGAGACAAAATGAGAAAAAAAAATCCAGAAAATCACATTGTAGAATTTTTAAAGAATTTATTTGCAAATTATGGTGGAAAATAAGTATTTGGTCAATAACAAAATTTCATCTCAATACTTTGTTATATACCCTTTGTTGGCAATGACAGAGGTCAAACGTTTTCTGTAAGTCTTCACAAGGTTTTCACACACTGTTGCTGGTATTTTGGCCCATTCCTCCATGCAGATCTCCTCTAGAGCAGTAATGTTTTGGGGCTGTCGCTGGGCAACACGGACTTTCAACTCCCTCCAAAGATTTTTGATGGGGTTGAGATCTGGAGACTGGCTAGGCCACTCCAGGACCTTGAAATGCTTCTTACGAAGCCACTCCTTCGTTGCCGGGGCGGTGTGTTTGGGATCATTGTCATGCTGAAAGACCCAGCCACGTTTCATCTTCAATGCCCTTGCTGATGGAAGGAGGTTTTCACTCAAAATCTCACGATACATGGCCCCATTCATTCTTTCGTTTACACGGATCAGTCGTCCTGGTCCCTTTGCTGAAAAACAGCCCCAAAGCATGATGTTTCCACCCCCATGCTTCACAGTAGGTATGGTGTTCTTTGGATGCAACTCAGCATTCTTTCTCCTCCAAACACGACAAGTTGAGTTTTTACCAAAATGTTCTATTTTGGTTTCATCTGACCATATGACATTCTCCCAATCCTCTTCTGGATCATCCAAATGCTCTCTAGCAAACTTCAGTCGGGCCCGGACATGTACTGGCTTAAGCAGGGGGACACGTCTGGCACTGCAGGATTTGAGTCCCTGGCGGCGCAGTGTGTTACAGATGGTAGCCTTTGTTACTTTGGTCCCAGCTCTCTGCAGGTCATTCACTAGGTCCCCCCGTGTGGTTCTGGGATTTTTGCTCACAGTTCTTGTGATCATTTTGACCCCACGGAGTGAGATCTTGCGTGGAGCCCCAGATCGAGAGAGATTATCAGTGGTCTTGTATGTCTTCCATTTTCTAATAATTGCTCCCACAGTTGATTTCTTCACACCAAGCTGCTTACCTATTGCAGATTCAGTCTTCCCAGCCTGGTGCAGGTCTACAATTTTGTTTCTGGTGTCCTTTGACAGCTCTTTGGTCTTGGCCATGGTGGAGTTTGGAGTTGGACTGTTTGAGGTTGTGGACAGGTGCCTTTTATACTGATAACAAGTTCAAACAGATGCCATTAATACAGGTAACGAGTGGAGGACAGAGAAGCCTCTTAAAGAAGAAGTTACAGGTCTGTGAGAGCCAGAAATCTTGCTTGTTTGTAGGTGACCAAATACTTATTTTACCGAGGAATTTACCAATTAATTCTTTAAAAATCCTACAATGTGATTTTCTGGATTTTTTTTCTCATTTTGTCTCTCATAGTTGAGGTATACCTATGATGAAAATTACAGGCCTCTCTCATCTTTTTAAGTGGGAGAACTTGCACAATTGGTGGCTGACTAAATACTTTTTTGCCCCACTGTACTTTAAAATATAGTTTATTTATATGATGCAAAGCAGAATTTTCATCAGTCATTACTACAGTCTTCAGTGTTACATAATCCTTCAGAAATCATTCTCATATACTGATTTGTTATCAATGTTGGAAACTGTTGTGCTGCTTAATATTTTTGGAAATTGTGATACTTTTTTTTCAGGATTCTTTGATGAAAAAAGAGTTAAAAAAGAACAGCATTTATTCAAATTAGAAATCTTTTGTAACAATATAAGTCTTTACTATCACTTTAAAAAAAAAATCAATTTAACACATTCTTGCTGAATAAAAATATTAATTTCATTTAGAAAAAGAAAGCAAAAAACAACCTTTTGAATGGTAATGCATATTGTTACAAAAGGTTTCTATTTTAAATAAATTAAATAAAATTAAAAAATTAAATAAAAAAGGTTCTCGATTTCCTGTGAGTGATTGATCGTAGATGTGATTCAGTCACCTTTTGCTGATTAAAAACTTAAAACTTTCTAAAATTAAAGCAGTTAATTAATAATTGAAAAAGGCCTGGGAGAGAAGTGATTTCAACAATTCATCCCTGATTTTATATAATCTTGTTATCCTAAAGCAAAGTGGTCTATATGATGTACAATGACACAAAGACCTCCACAAACAATTAATAAAGACAACTATCTCTACGCAACCACACTGATGAAGAGTGACGTGCACAATAAAGCCCAGACAGGTGGAGAAAACGGGTTGTTTAGCTGAGCGAATGAGCATGGCCAATGAATCACATTAATCAATGTCTGAAGGAAACGTCTGCTTCAGATAAGTGTGGGGCTGTTTTCAGTGGAAAGGCCAGATACTGGGGTGAAGTCATTCTACGTGCTGGAGCTTAGCTAGAGATTTTCAAACACAGAACAACAAAATGCATCACAACCTGAGTGGGAGATTCCCACAGGAATAATGTGTGTAAACAAGTTCTAAACTGAATCTATAATGGTACATAACACAATTTGCATATTCTGAAGAAAATGTGAGCCTGTGTCATGTTGCTAGGGCATTCTGGGTAGCTATCAAGAAGTTCTGAGTGGTTTCTACAGCACTGACATGCTGTTCTGAGAGGTTGCCTACTCACCCAAGTCAAAAGAGCCCACCCACAAGTCCCTATGATATTCCGAGGACTTTATAACCTCTGATATTATCCATTTTATTATCCATCACGTGAAAAACACAAGTCTGGGCATTAGCAATAGCACACATATCCTCAATAAGCTGCATGATTTGAGGTATCATTCATGTCTGTAGCACAAGTTACACACCAAAGTTTAATTCTTAGGCTTATGGGTTTGTTTAAACTATAAGTATGAGCAGTAGTAATAATGATGCTTGATTTAGCAAGCACTGATTTCCATAAATGGCACATCAAAATGAAGACCATGCACTCAGTATGAGGCATCTGTTGAGCTTTTTCAAAATAAAATACTGGCTTTGTCATAGTTAATGCAAATATAGAATTATTTCTTGCTTTCAACCATAAATGCTTCTGTGCTTTGAACCTTCAGTGTACATGTCTGTAGCACAGGAATAGATGTCATCATTTCATAAGGTGGGGGGAAAACAGGACATTGCCTATCAGTATAGCAACACGAGATGACGTCACATCTTAAAAGCCCAATTTTATGCTTTTAAATAAACCTTGCCATGTGTCATCTGATTGCCACGGCAACAAAGTTATTCTTGGTGGTTTGCTGCATGTACTTTTTATAGCTTTAAACCACTCACTATCGGTTAGAGAACTCTTGAACATCAGAGGCTGTAATTATGTTAAGTGTGAAACTTAAGAAGGACTATCTCATTTTATTTTCAAAATAATGCCAGAAAGGTTATTCTTACCATGGTGTACATTTTCATGTCCCCATTACAATTGTCCGAATATATTAGATAAAATATAAACTCACAAATTTAAAGCATGAAAATCATATTAGTTTGATTTATGTATGTATGTATGTATTTATTTATTTATTTTTGTCACAGTATTAAAATAAAGTGAATGTAGAGGTGAATGTTAAATAGGCTATAATTTTACTACTTTTTGTCCCCAGGTGTGTGTGTGTGTGTGTGTGTGTATATATGTATGTATATATATATATATATATATATATATGCTTAAATTACAGCAAGCACATTAGAAGGAAAACTGGCTAACAGGAAAGATCCAAAAGGTGCTATTTACCAGAAGTGCTCTACTGTACAATCTCATTAATTATATAAGAAAAGAACATAATACACACACACACAGTACATATGACCTTGGTTTCAGAGGCTGAGAATATCTTCAGCACACAGCATATTACAAACTCTATATAACCGCCAGACACAAACTGTGCTAATCAATGTAAAACAAATTATTTGCCCTTAATCCTTACCAGCATTGATAATTTTCCACTGATGGCCTCTGCTGATATGTGTGATTCACAGCTCAAAAAGTACAGGCTTCAGCAAGCATTGCTGTCAATAGATCAATAATCAGGTTTGTTCCCCATGTGTGAAGGGAATAGATCCTTGAGGGAAGTTTTTATTGAATTCGGGAGATAAGAAAGTGATGTGATCAAGAAAATCAAACACTCCATTAAGGAGAATTACAGTATGGTTAGTGCTAAGAGGGACCAATTACACCATCCATCAGAGAATAGATGCCAGACATGCCTTTAATTACCAAGGCATTTGGTCCAAATGACTTCTCCATTACAGTTCAGAATGCACATGTTGATGTGCTGCAGGTGGATGTTTTGGTAATTACTAAATGATAAAATGCTTACAGCCTGTCACTGTCACGCCCAAGGACTGTTTGTGAGTGTTTTCTGTCTCTTCGTGCTCCCCTTCACTTTGTTATCCCTCGTGTTTCCTTATTCCAATATTTGGTTATGTTGCTGTTCCTGTCTTTATTGGTTCATTATTAGTTCATTTGTGTCCAGCTGTGATTATTTAATTATCTTGTTTAGTTTGATTACTTAAGCCCTGTGATGGCCAGTGTTTCCTGTCCGGTATTAACGTTGATGTTATGTTTCTGTGAGTCTTCCTGTCTTGTGTTCCCCCGTTTTGGATTATTTATTAAAGACTTTAGTTTGAGTTTATCCTCGTCTCCAGTGTTCTTCGTTTCGCCACAGTCGGCAATCGTGACAGAATACCGGACCAAAACAATAGTAAGCGGCGCCCATTCTCCTCGTTTTTGTTTTTTCCGTTTTTGAAAGTTTTTTGTTTTCCCTGCTGTCAAGTCAGTCGGCCGTTCACCAGTCAAGTCTGCCGGCCGTGGCTCACTCAACCCGCCGGCCGCTCCTGAGTCAAGTTCGTCGGCAGCTCCGAAGTCAAGGCCGCCGACCGCTCCTGAGTCAAGTTTGCCGGCCATGCCGAAGTCAAACCCGCCGTCTGTGGCTCCCTCAAGCCTGCCGGCTGTTTCGAAGTCAAGCCCGCCAGCTGTGGCTTCCTCAAGCCCACCGGCCGTGGCTCACTTCAACCCCGGAGTTCGCTCCCGTCTCGGTTCCAGCCCCGGAGTTCGCTCCAAGCCCCTGACCAGAGTCCAGTGCAGGCTCCAGCCCCTGACCAAGAGTCCAGTGCAGGCTCCAGCCCTTGACCAGAGCCCAGTCATGTCCCCTGAAGTATTGTCCACAGGAACTATTCTAGTCGGTCTTATCTTGTCTTGTCTGTTGGGGTGCTTCAGAAGCAGGCTGCTTCTCCTGTCATGGCCACGGAGGCCATTCCCAAGCCGCTTGCTTCTCTTGTTGCCTCAATGGAAACGGTTCCTGTGGATAGGCCCAAGGAGGGCTCCTGTTCCTGAGCCTAGCCCACGGAGGGCTCCTGTTCCTGAGTTTAGCCCAAGGAGGGCTCCTGTTCTTGAGTTTAGCCAAAGGAGGGCTCCTGTTCCTGAGTTTAGCCCACGGAGGGCTCCTGTTCCTGAGTTTAGCCCACGGAGGGCTCCTATTCCTGTGTTTAGCCCACAGAGGGCTCCTGTTCCTGAGTTGGTTATGTTGCTGTTCCTGTCCTTATTGGTTCATTATTAGTTCATTTGTGTCCAGCTTTGTTTGTTTAATTATCTTGTTTAGTTTGATTACTTAAGCCCTGTGTTTGCCAGTGTTCCCTGTCCGGTATTAACGTCGATGTTGTGTTTCTGTGAGTCTTCCTGTCTTGTGTTCCCCCGTTTTGGATTATTTATTAAAGACTTTAGTTTGAGTTTATCCTTGTGTCCAGTGTTCTTCATTTTGCCACAGTCGGCAATCGTGACAGTCACTGAGCAATTGCAAATCAGCTCAGTTGTATAATGAGTGGACACAAATTGGTATTATAACTGTCTACTCATTTACTCACTGTCATGTTATCCCAAACCTATATGACTTTCTCCCCTAGGGCACAAAAAACAAAAACATCTCTTCCTATTCACTTTCACTGGTAAAGTGCAGCAACAACATTCTTAAAAACATCTCCTTTTGTGTACCATGGAGAAAACTAAGGTGGAGATTTGGAGATTTGGTTTGTTGCTCACACTGCACACAGTGTGACTCATTAAATATAACGGTATAAATAAAATAAAATAATTAATAATAGTGATAAAAGTATTATTGCATTTATTGATTTTGTATTTTAATAAAATAATAAACAAAATAATCAGTGTGATAATACTATTATATTTCAAAATAAATTGAGTATTAAGTAAAACAACAATTATTTTATGGTACTTAAAATACATTGCTAATATAAACTTTTTTTTAAAATTAATTTTCATCATTTTCAAATGTAAAATCACCAAGCTTTTATTTTGGCGGGTTGCTGGTAAGTAAGTATATGCCATGTCGTTATGCAAATGAGCGGTCTGAACTTGTTTACTTATTTTATTATTTTTTTGGTTGTGCATGCGCACCCGCAAACCACTTATATGCACCCCTGAGTATTTGGGAATTACAACAACACAAATTATGATATAAAGATGATTTTTAAATTAATTATTCCTTTTAGAAGCATTTAGAACCAAACAAGTGCAAGGAGTGAAATTATTTCCTTATGAAATTAATTCCTCAAAGGCAAAAGTCAGGAACTCTCGCAAAACAGATGCCATGCAATAAAACCATAAAACTAATCTGGAGAAGAGATCTCCAAAGAGAACAAACAACACCACCCTGACCAAACTTATTTCCTTGTTCATTTACGACACCTTCCTCCCTCTCCTCTCCTCTCCTCTCCTCTCCTCTCCTCTCTCCCCTCTCACTCTTCTCCCTCAAAAGCAAGAACATCCATATACCACGTTATATCTTGTGAATATATTGTTTTCCCCCTTCATGATTGGTATCGTTCTAAAGGTCTCTGTGCGATTGGTAAATTGGTCTCAATTTCACAGTAGTCACTTATATTATGAGAATGACTGAAAACTTTTGTAGAATTGTGTTCTGCTGCTGAGGGGTGTGTTCCCCTTTAGGGGTCTGTGAGAATGTTTATCTATCTCCTGCCAGGTGTGACCCTGGAGCACGGGAACCTAAAAACCAAAAGGGCTTTTATGTTTTTACAACTGATTTGAAACGCTCCGGTTACTGACGTAACCTCGGTTCCCTGAGATAAGGGAACGAGCGTTATGTATGGGGAAAACTCCTGTTTTACTCTGTACTGAAGCCTGATTTGTTCACGTTTGTGTAGCTGCACAAAGCAATGGTGCTTTAGCCCGCCAGAAAGGGCAGAGCCGACCACTATATAAGTCGGCTCGCAGCGCCATACAGCAGATCATTCGACTGAAGCGACAGTCATCGATTTGCGCAGCTTATAGTGCGGCAAGTGACATAACGCTCGTTCCCTTATCTCAGGGAACCGAGGTTACGTCAGTAAGCGGAGCATTCCCCTTCGAACGTCCACTTCACGTTATGTATGGGGAACGTATCCAATCACACCGTACTATGAGCAGACACAGGACATCCTGCTCTGCGAGCCCAGTCTCGAGGCACAAAAAGGACCCCTTAAAACTTGAGCATGTTTCGCCCCAAGCTATAGCTGAGAGCTTTTTATGACCACTTCACCCAAGGGGGATAGTGGGACATTTAAACAGATAGAACTCGCGCCTGCAAGGCAGGGACGTCTAAGTTATAAAATCTGGCAAATGTGGACGGCGACGACCAGCCGATGGCCGCACAGATCTCACTGATAGATATTCCACTGGACCACGCCCAGGAGGAGGCCATTCCCCTTGTGGAGTGGGCCCTCACACCAATGGGGCATTCCAAACCTTCTGATGCATAAGCCAAGGCTACCGCATCAACGATCCAGCGAGAGAGTCTCTGCTTTGTAGCCGGCAGTCCCTTCTGGCACCCTTCAGAGCAAACAAACAGCTGCTCAGACTGCCTAAACAGCCTAGTGCGTTCCAGGTAGACTCTCGGAGCCCTGACAGGGCAGAGCGTATTCGGTCCCTGCTCGCCGTCTGCAATGGGGAGCACCAATAGGCAGATCACTTGAGCTCTAAAAGGAGTTGAGAGCACCTTAGGAACATAGCCGTGCCTTGGTTTCAGAATGACCTTACAGTCATTAGGTCCGAACTCAAGACATGAGGCGCTGACTGACAGCGCTTGCAAGTCGCCTACTCGCTTAACCAATGCCAGAGCAAGGAGAATGGCCGTTTTAAGCGATAAGGGCCGCAGGTCGGCTGAGCTGAGCGGCTCAAAAGGGGGGCCTCTCAAGGCCCGCAGGACTAACGACAAGTCCCAGGATGGCACAGTCTGACGGCGAGGAGGATTCAGCCTCCTTGCGCCCTTCAGAAATTTAATGACCAAGTCGTTTTTGCCTATTGAATGGCCAGCCTCGGGAGAATGATTCGCCGCGATGGCTGCCACATATACTTTGAGCATGGATGGGGCACTCCCCTTATCCAGCAGCTCTTGTAGAAAAGTCAGCACATAGGACACGTCACATGAAACCGGGTCCAACTGCCGTGCAGAGCACCGATGAAGGAAGACTGACCATTTTTGGCTGTAGAGCCATCTCGTGGACGGCGCTCTTGCCTCTAAAATGGTACTGCTTACTCTCGCTGGGAGCTGAATAGATTCCCGTCGAGGCACCAGACATGAAGGCTCCACAGCTCCGGCCAGGGATGCCAAATCAAGCCCTTCGCCTGCGAGAGAAGGTCCCTCCTCAGCGGAATGGGCCACGGGGCTGCTATTGAGAGCTGCATTAGCTCTGGAAACCAAGCCTGGTTTCTCCAAAGCGGGGCCACCAGGAGGAGGGAACACTTGGTCTCCCTGACCCGCCCGATGACCTGAGGAATCAGGGCGATCGGAGGAAATGCATACAAGCGAGCTCTGGGCCAGTCGTGGGCCAGAGCATCTCGCTGTATCGAGAAAAATGTTGGGCAGTGAGAATTGTCTTCTGAGGCGAAGAGGACTCTCGAAGACTGTCTAGATCTCCTGAACCGTCTGAGGGTGTAGAGCCCACTCGCCCGGGGCTATATTGCCTCTGGACAGCATGTCTGCACCAAGGTTCAATTTGCCTGGCACATGAACCGCCCTTAGCGAGAGGAGTTCTTTCTGTGCCCAGAAAAGGAGGCGACGAACCATCCTGTAAAGAGTGAGAGATCCGAGGCCGCCTTGGCGATTGATATAAGCCACCATCGTCATGCTGTCCGACCGGACCACAACGTGGTGACCCTTCACGGCTGGAAGGAAGGTATTCAGGGCTAAGAAAACCACCAACATCTCTAGGCAGTTGATGTGTAGGCACCACTGCTGAACTGACCAGGAGCCAAGTGCCGGATTGCCCTCCAACAGCGCGCCCCAACCCGAGTTGGACGCGTCTGTTGTGATCACTTTCCTTCTGGAGGCCAGGCCTAACCTCACTCCTGTTTGGAACAGACGAAAGGTCTTCCAGGGGGCCACGGCCTTGATACAGCAGTGGTCTACCCTGACAGGAAACCGCCCCAGGCGCCAGGTGCAAATGTGCACGAGAATCTGTTTGATAGTAATCATCTTGAACGACTGGCGCATAAGCGAGTGATTCAGATGTCTGAGATCCAAAATGGGTCTGAGCCCAGTAGCGGCTGAAAAAGCCTGACTCACTGTTCGCCGGGGGCACTACTTCCACAGCGCCTTTTGCAAGCAGCGTCAGCACCTCCTGCCGGAGAACAATCGCATCGTTGTCCAGAACAGAAGTTTGAACGACGCCTCTAAAGCGAGGCGGCCTGCGAGCGAACTGTAGCGAGTATCCTCGTTGAATTGTTTTTAAAACCCAACTCGACACTCCTGGAATGGCTGCCCAGGCTGAGAAATGGGAGGCGAGAGGATTTATTATCTTGAACGCGAGCTCGCCTTGAGAAGACGGGGAGCTTGCGTTCGTGTGAGAGCGTGCGAGAGTATGAAGAGGAAATTTGCTCTTTAATGTATGTGGGTCCGCTATTATAGCGGTAAAACATTCCGGTACGCGCTGCACCTGCAGGACGTGACCCGTTGGAAACAAAACTCCATCGCTCAGAGGAGCTCGGAGGGATGGAGAGTGAAAGCGAGTTGTTTTTCGGGGCGTTCCGGCCGAGGTGAGAACGGGAGCCCTCCTCTTCCTCTCTAGCGCCTCAGGACGGCTTCGGTGGCTCAGGGTCCAGCACAACTCGTGGGCGGGGACCCTGGCGCTTCGGGAAAGGGAAGCGTTTCATCGACCGAGAGCGCTGTTGCAGCCCAGGCTCTGAGCTTCGTTGGGGCTGAGGCTGCTGGTTTTTCAGGCTGTGCAGTGGGATTCTTCTGGAGTCCCGCAGCCACGGGGCCAGGGCATTTAGCGAGGAAGTGACACAGTACCTGCGACGTCTTCTGAGCCTCCGAAAACCTTTCTGTGAATCCACCCACAGCAGGACCGAACAGCCCTTTCGGCGAGACCGGTGAGTCGAGGAAGGCCATTTTCTCGGCGTCCCTGATCTCAGTCAGATTTAGCCATAGATGGCACTCCAGCACCACCAAACTGGCCATGGTCTTGCCGATCGTCTGTGCTGTCACCTTCGTGGCGCGCAGAGCCAGATCTGTCGCTGTGCACAGCTCTTTGAAGGTCTCCTGGTGCTCTTGGCCAGACTCATGAAATTTGCTCTTTAGAAATTTGCTCTAGTCTTCTCCGAGGTGCCGGATGCCGCAGGGATCGTGTCGCGTTGTTGCTTCGGCATCTTCAACGGCGGCGAGCAGAGCTGGAGCTTCTTCCAAGGCTTCTTCTTGGCTTCTTCAAAAGTCAGCGAAGAGATGATCCTCGTCGTTGAAGGAGAATGATCTGATGTATGGCGCTGTTAGCTGACTTATATTGTGGTCGGCTCCGCCCTTTCTGGCGGGCTAAAGCGCCATTGGTTTGTGCAGCTACACAAATGTGAACAAATCAGGCTTCGGTACAGAGTAAAACAGGAGTTTTCCCCATACATAACGTGAAGTGGACGGTCGAAGGGTAACTTTGTTATTTGGGTATGTAAAGGAAGTGACAAAACACTACTTTGGGATTCTATAGCCAGAAACCCCCATGCAGTGTGTGAGAGTCTCTGGAGCTTTGCACCAAAACTCTCGCTTCTGTGTCTCTATGTTGTCAGGTATGCATTTTGTTTTTATTCAAAATGTAATTGTGTTAAACACAGAGAGCACACTGTATAGTTGTTTGTGCTACTACATATGCACATAGACTAGTTAAGTTTACTCTCTAAAACACCTGCAAGTATTCTTTAGAATACCTAGGTAAAAGGTTATAAATGCTATGCATTCTAGACCATGTGTCTTGTGTTAAATTAGGATAACTGTTACATGTGTGACTATGTTAAATTTGTTTGTCTCCTGTGTAGATCACTTGGTTATTTCCCATATAGCCACAGTATCTATGTACAGGAGCAGGATTGCCACGCGGCTACAATGTGATTCACAATTGCATTATCCTTTCTAAATTGGCTTCTAATTCTATATATTATATTTGACTTATTCTGATCTCTTCTGAAATCATGATTATTTCTAGTACATTACAATCGTAGTCTAGTGTTTCCACAAATCTGCATCCAGGATAGATCATACTGAAGTACCAATGAATGAAGCGGGGGCTCTTCATTAGGGATCTTCTGATTTCTGTCTGTCACTGGCTTAACAAGTTACAGTTTTCGTGATTAGGTAATAGTACACTTTTTGTTATGTGCTAGCAGGGTGCAGCCAACTTTAAGATATCTAATCACCCTGTATCCTCTGAGTAAGTACAACTGGCGAGTTTGTGCCATGCGTTCACAGCTGGCCGAGTGAATTGCTAAGCGACACTGGGTCGTTAATGAATGAATAAATGAAAGTATGGGATTTCCAGAATAATCAAATATCTAAATTAACATATAATCAATATCTGTGATCAGTTTTTAATTAAGAATATTGCCTAAATTTAATGATCACTTGAAATTGGAGTCAGATTGAACACGGAGCTAGACTAAAATTAAAACTAAATCCAGATAAATTCAGAGGCGCAAGTAAAAGACCGAACATGCATTAAACCTTCGACCAGGCTGCTGGATTCTGGTTTTTGGGCTGGCGGGTGGATCTTTACACAAGCATGCCATGTTTGCCTGTTTATTAACAGCAGAAATATTTAGTTGACTCAAGCTGTTTCATAAAAACTGACCTCTTTTGAGAGACGTGTGAAAAGATCTCCCCCTCTGAGAAAGTCCAATATAAGGTACAGCTTTCCTTCTGTCTGAAAGGCTGAGGGGAAAAGCAACAAAGGTGACATTTAAGCAGTAATTTTCAGAAGCACAAGGGAAAAAAACCTGTAAAAACCTGAAAAGCTACATGCCACTCAGTTTAAATGCTACAGTCAAGCTACTGGAAATCTCTTTTTAAATAAATAATTACTAGATAATATAATCGATTTTTACAATCAGATCAGACATAATCTTTAACAGAAAATATTACATGATAGCTCATTACTGTAAAAGGCTATAGTGCTATGAAAACACCTGAGCTACTGTCATACAACTGTAGAATGTAGTTTAGTTAGTAGCATTGCTACATGTGGTTCGTCACTTCACAACACTGTCTGTTTGTCATTTCAGCAGTGCACAGGGGGTTCAGAAACTGATGTTCCTGTGTAAATGCTCTTGTTCTGTTGCTTACAATCGCCTTTTGAGAAAAATACTCACCGTAGTGGAGTTTGACAATGAAGGGATGATTCACTTCTGCAAGAATGTCTCGCTCCATTTTCGATCTCACTCTGTCCCGCACTTAAAATACATAGAGACAAAATGTAGAGGCTCATTAGTTATGGTAACAAATAAAATTATGATTAAATAATTACATATAATTGATTCACTCTTATTCATTCCCTTGACAAAAACACACAAGTGCACAATAAATTGCAAAACACAGATAATCTGAACGTGTTTGTTTGATAGCTTAAATTTTTACAAGTTCAGTGTTCAGTCAAGATATTTTTATATACATACAGGACAATGATGTGCTAAAAATGGAAAAGTTTTTCCTTTGCGTTTTTTGCACACAGGTGACAGTTTAAAAATGATCCCCGTTCAGATCTGCAAAAAATTAATTAAAATGCTGTATTATGCATGCCAGGCCAGTAGTTGGCGATGTCACTTTGTAAAGAAACACTACACAAACACATAATACACACTGTCATTGCGTGACAGGTTTCACAAATTTGTGTTTTTTGTAGTTTACATAAGATGAATGGTGTGTTCAAGTCATGTTGGATAGATCGTATTTTTGAGTTGAACACACATGAACGCCACAGCAATGTCATTATTACGAGTGAGAAACACGAGTTTCCGAGTTGGCAGTGTGTCAGTGAGAAAACTTGTTGGATGCAATGGACTATAGATATGTACATCTGCTACGTCTACGTCTGTATTGACGGTAAATTTGTTGAAATTAATAAAAAAAAAAAATGTTGTCATCTACAATAAAACTATATGTTACATATACAAAATATTATATTATTGCATAATTACCATAGAATATATAATGAAACACATGAAAAAAAAAAACACAATGATGCAAATTCTTTGTATATAATTTTGAATGCACCAGAAATTCCAAATGTAGGTTCGGGAGGAGCCTAATCATTCAGTCCTGTGGCAAGCCAGCCGGCGGTTCCGAAGTCAAGCCCACCGGTTGCGGCTTCCGACAGGCCTGAGCTCGCACCAGTGTCGGCTCCAGCCCCAGAGCGCCCCCCCCAGTGTCAGCTCCTCAGAAGCGCCTTGCTGTGCCCGCTCTTCCAGAGCACCCTCCAGTGCCAGCTCCTTGAAAGCGCTTGACTGTGCCTGCTCCTCCAGAGCGCCCTCCAGTGCCAGCTCCTCTATGGGCCATGGCCTCCTGAGTCCCCTGATCCGCCATGGCCTCTCGAGTCTCCTGATCCGCCATGGCCTCCCGAGTCTCCTGATCCGCCATGGCCTCCCGAGTCTCCTGATCCGCCATGGCCTCCCGAGCTCCCTGCACCATCATGGCCTCCCTGAGCTGCCTGCTCCGCCATGGGTCCTGGAGCCGGTATTGCCCTGGAGGCCTCCCATTCCATGGAAGTCTGTCCCTAGAGGCCTCCAGAGTGCCCACCCCCCCTCCCCGGTAGAAGTTATGAGGCGTGTGGACACGCCTTCTGGGAAGGGGGAGTAATTGTCAGACTTGTGTCCCCGTTTCTTGTGTTTCCACGTGCTCCCAGTGTTTTCATGTCCTTATTGGTTTTTTCTTGTTCCTGTCCTCGTGTAGTTCCATAAGTTTCATTAAGTTCCAGCTGTGTTTGTCTAATCTCATTTACGTTCAGTTCTGTGTCTCCCAGTGTCTAGTGTCTGCGGTCAATCGTCATACACAAGGTATGTGTTTCCATGTTCCCTGTGTTTGAGTTCATTAAAGACCACTTTGATTTGTATTTCTCCTCGTCTCCTCGCTCCTTCGTTCCCGTACTCCAGGGAGATCGTGACATTTACATGCATTCAAGATGATCTGAACTGAGCCCGATATCATTTATATTTTTAAAAGTCAGTGTCAGCAGAAGACAATGTAAAGAAATACTCTTTGAGAGAAGCAATCTATCAGAAGAAGTTAAAGCAGCTTGTAAGTGTATTTACTTGTCTCATTAGTGTTTAGTGCAGTTGCCGTTGCTAGGAAACGCTTGTTTTGTTTACTGTGTGGAGACGTGCTGAAATCGCGTTTGGTCTCGTACTGTATCGCATACCTTGTCAGTGTCTGCGCTTGCTTGGCCATTTATTGTGATTAACAGGAAAGTATGTCCAGCTGAATTCAATTAGTGATTTGTTAGACAGGTATAAAAAAAAAAGGTTATTATACCGCAGCAGCCCTCGTGTGAAGCCCTTGTCGTGTGAAGACCAGAGAGTGTAAAGACCATCGACTCTACCGTGCGACTCCACCAGACAGGGATAAGTATCGCTTTTTATTTATCCTCTTTCCTATTACTTGTTTCACTTCTGTTTTAGTTTTTATAACCATTTCTTACTTGTATGTTTGGCTCAGTGTTATTTTTTTAGGATTACTGTCAAACTAATGTTTGACAATAGTCAAACTAATAGTTTGATTTGTATATGTTATCTATTTTAATTTTAGTTACAGTTGTAGTAATGTTTGTCATTTTATTAGTTTTTTATAATGTCTGTATATGTTATTTATTAAGTTTTAGTTTTATTTAATTTGAGTTATATTAGTACTTCAACAAACTAAACGGAAATGAAATAATATTAAATTTATGGATGTGTGTGTGTGTGTGTGTGTGTGTACCTGTTTTTCTATTCAGGTGGGGACTTAAACCTGAATACACACAGACTCATGGGGACTCGTGTCACGGTGGGGACCTAAATTGAGGTCCCCATGGGTAAAGAAGCTTATAAATCACACAGAATGAAGTTTTTTGAAAATCTAAAAATGCAGAAAGTCTCCTGTGGGGGCTAAGTTTAGGTGTAGGGTTGGTGTAGGGCAATAGAATATACGGTCTGTACAGTAGAAAAACCATTACGCCTATGGAAGTCCCCACAAGGATAGCAAAACAAGTGTGAGTGTGTGTGCATATATTTGTGTGTGTGTGTGTGTGTGTGTGTGTGGTTGTTTTTGGTGTTTGGCTTAGTGTTATGTTAGAATCATTATTATACTCTTATACCTTTTGTTCTCTTAATATTTTGAATTGTTTGTAGCTTTATTTTGTTTTCATTTAAATGTTAAGTTTAGAAATATTGTTGAATGCATTTGTCATTTTTATTTAATTTATTTTTTAATGTGTGTGTATATATAGTATTTCTAAAGTTTTAGCTTTTAGTCTTGGATCTGTTTTAGTTGTTTTAATACTACAATTGATTGTTTCTGTTGTCCTCATTTGTAAGTCGCTTTGGATAAAAGCGTCTGCTAAATGACTAAATGTAAATGTTTACATGAATGACCTGTTCTTAATTGATTCTGTAAATATTAATATCAAAAAAATTACAGACTTCACCTTTAAACCTGCAGGACTTAACTACACTCGAAAAAATGCTGGGTTAAATACAACCCAGTGCTGGGTAAAATATGGACAAACCCAAAAGCAATTGGGTTGTTTTGACCCAGCGGTTGGGTTAGGCTACTACCCAGAAGGTTGGGTTAAACATTTAACCCAACTGCTGGGTTTGTCCATATTTCACCCAGCACTGGGTTGTATTTAACCCAGCATTTTTGTACAAACCTTTGACAAGTCTGAAATCAAAAGCAGCATGTTGGATGCTTCATTTACACGGGTGCTTTACATTGAATGGTCTGTCTTACGTAACAGCTGCAGCACTGCTGTGGTCTGACAGTGAGGTGCCACAGTTACCAATACTGTTATTTTCATTCACACGTACATGAAAAACTTGAACAACATCATCCGCCGAGAGCAAAGACTTTAGGATGTAACCATGGTTACATTGAGCGAATAAGTTATGTGGGTTGTGAACAGGTTGTGAAATAAACTACCACTCCAAACTGAGCATTATGAATCACTATGATAACTGCTGTTTTGTGTTTGTGTAAAAACAAAGGCATGTATCACAAAAAAAAATAATAAAAAATGTGACAAGGAAAGTCAGTTGCTTAAGGCTTCAGGTTTATCTGCTTTGTTCGTTGTTGGAGATTAATTAATTGTCTTTGTTCCAGGGAAGCTATGGATCTGAAGTGTGCAATAATGAAAAACTGTCACTCAGGAAAATTGACTGGGTGTCTTAGTGGAACCTTTTCCCCATGTTAAACAATTTGATGATTCAGATACTCCTTAAAAATCAACTAGAGAGCACTTCAGGCCTCCTAGCAGCTCAGTTATGACTCACAGGTTAGATGTCATGCTGCGCTGAAATAATAACTGCAGGTTTTACATCAGTGCATACTAGGGAAAGATTGACAAATGCAAAGCACACAAATTGTACAGTAGAAATCATAATTCAGAGCACAATTTAAGCGTCAGTTTTACCTTTTAGTGTTGCTTTTTTTAAGACCTTCATGGCATAGAGTTGTCCTGTATCTGAACCTTTGATTTTTCTCACCAAGAACACCTGTAAAATAAAAAGTAGGGTCAAAAAGCCCACAGTTTTCACACATCTTAGGACCTGTTTACATCTGGTCATTTAATGTGGTTTTTTCCTGATCTGATAGCTAAGAAAGACTGAAATGCTTTTGAGACAGGCTCAAATTCGATCACTCAAACTTCATGTGGTGGTCTGAGATGCATTACAGATGAAACTGGACATAATGGTTGTTGGAATGGTTGTTGAAACCCCATAGGATGTTGAAACCACATAAGCCAATTTTGAAAAAATAAATGTATAAGAGCGTCTAATATTGGATTTATGACGTTATAGCCGGATATGACAGCAACACACATCACCGCAGATAAGTAGCTGAGTATCTCTTCAGCAAGCTGACGCGCAAAGTGACGCAAATGAAACTGAAAGTAAGTTGTAGATGCTAAACACACTCTCATTTTCATAAAAAGTTTGTAAGACTAGATTATTTTACCAGTGCTGATGCCACTCTCTCTCTTGTTGTGCTTTGATCTTGAGCTTAGCTGATGAGAAATCAAATGCAGCTCATATCTGTTGCTTTCATTGATGTTTTTGATGGACTTTTCATTGAATTTCGGAATTGAAGTTCGGATTTATATTTGTTTTGTGAAAACACATTTATGTGGCCAAGTGTATATGAAACCGTTTTAACGAATCAGATAGCTATCTGATTACTAAAAACACACAAGTGACCAGGTGTAAACAAGAATGAATAAATTATTAATTTGAAATATTCTAAATAGGAAGGAATTCATATAAATAGCTCAGAAGAGTCAACGCAATTGATTTCAGTGGAATTTGTCATTAGCATGTTGCTGAGCTAACAATGCAGTAGGCTACTCTATTAAACAAAATACACAGCACACATAAACAATTTTCAGTAGTGAATGAATTTTAATTATATTTATAAACAGTTCTCTTACTTTGTGTGCCATCATGGATCTTTTTTATTTATTTATTTATTTATTTTTTAAATTAAGATCATTACATTGCATTCTGGGATTTCCTTATCTGCTTAAAATAAATGTCATGCTATATACCTTAAAATTTCTCCAAAGGTATCTCTGCTCATGCAGCCTACCTTACTGAATGGCCTTTGTGTTGACCACACGATTATAATGTGCTGCCTTCATAAAACTTACTAGGTTTTAGAACAGGCAGTTACTTTTTGTTTTGAGACAAGGGATAATCATTCAAAATTATGTAATGTAAATCCTGACTCTCTAAAGTTCAACTGAAGGGTTTAAAAAGATACCGAAAATGGTTTTACATCCATTACCCCAAACTCCACTTGCATTAACAAAATTACATCCAAACAAATGGCATCTCTAATTTTAGCAATCGATGAGTCTGCATTACAGTACCACACAGAGAAAAAGTCAGACGCAGCATTTTCAAAGCTCACCTTTCCGTAGGAGCCCTGACCCAGCACCTTGAGCAGCTCAAATTGTGACGGGTCTGCTTTCTCAAAGCCCTCCTTCACATGATGGCTGATATCAAACTCCTTTAAGATGCTGTCATCCTGCAAAGGCAACAGATGGCACGGCTCAGAGGGAAATAAACAAATGCTTTTTGCCATAAAGCTGTGTGTTTAAGCATATTTGGCGATATGATGCCATCTGGGATTATGAATAACAGTAGTAAACAGGTCAAGGAAAAGGGTTCAGATGGTGTGATCATCAGTGTATGCATTTCATTGCCATATTCATTTAATGTGTGCTTTTTTACAAAGCAAAAGTGCACAATATACAAATAACAATAAGAATCACAGGTAAAAGAGCAAAAAGCAGGTCTGTGTGGAATTTCAGCAGAATTAGAAAACCTATTATTTACAAAGATCTACATGCCCTTGGTACTTGACTCTTTGTTTATCACATATTTTGGCTAATTTGATAATGCTCTAAACTACACACAAAAGAGCACAGTGATGCAGTGATGCAGACTTTAAGTGTGTAGTGCAGTACTAGCAGAATTAACTACACTAAAAAAGTTAAATTTTTATATTAAAATGTTATAATCGAAAATCATGGCTTTTGGTTTAAACCTGTTTTGTTCAGTTTGTCTAGAAGCAAATCACTCTCTTCAGAGAAAATAAAACGAACAGAAACAATTTTGTTTAAACAGTATTTTGGTTTGACAACAGAGTATTATTGTGTAGAACAAATACTGGCTAGCTTTACTTTTTTTAATTTTAATACATAACAGAACATATAAAACATATTTTAAAAAGACATTACACATTGTCTTCAGTGTACAGCAGCTACCAATTGCTCATTATAATGAGTATGCAGACTGCAGTTGTGCAGAAGTTGTCCTTCCCTCTGATAGTCTTAGATTTGATGACATGATATCACTTTCCTGAAGGCTGAAGGGCAGAACAGTTTATGGCGATTAGGATCTTGAATAAAGGATTGGGCTTTTCTTTTAGCTGTGGATGATGTGGATCAGTTAATGGCAGATCTTTTCCTATGATCCTAGGCATTTGACACTAGCATTTTGAGAAAACTGCAAATTTTAAGGTTCTAAATATATTTTATAGATTTTATTGTGAATGATCCAATGCATTTGTTCTCTTTGTTCTTAATTTCTTATCAGCCTCCATTTCTGAAATGCCCACATCTCAAAATCCAATCAACAATCGATACATTTAACCTAGTCCCAGCCCTACATTTTTTCTTTGCTGATAGTCCATTACACTCAGATGTGCAGTATGTCTATTCAGCATATTTTTCCTTGAACTTGATACAGAAAATGTAGCTAAAGTCTGCATATTTTTTCTGCGCTTTGTGAAAAGTTATAAAATTGCATAGAGTACAATAGCATTAGGGATATTCTGTTCATAAACAACATAAACAAATATATCTGAATCAATTTGAAGAAGAAAAAAAAAACATTAGGAACATTATAATAGAATTTAAACTATAAATCATGCATGACATCTTTATCAGTTAGAGATAGCTCCCTAAAGCAATAACCTTTATAGTGTACAAGCAGTGTTAAATATCATGTTCATGTTTTATTTTTAGTATAAAAGTAATTAGCAGGTTGTGATTTATCCAGAGTGATTTACAGTACAATTATAGTGACAGTCTACCTGGCACAATCTGAGGTTAGACGCGTACACACACACACACACACACACAGTTCACAATCTAAATTATCATTAAAATGCATTTTATTTAAATAAATTCTGAGGAGTTCATCAGTAAAAAAACACATACAGTACAATTGCTCCAAGGTAAATAATAAAAATGAATGCAAATTTAACAGTAAAAACTGTAAAAATGCTATGGTAAAATTCCTTTACTCTGTAAAACTGTAATATATCTAATGGAACATTTCATGTTGTTTTACATTAAAACACTGTTAAATCTACAGTTTTTGGAAGTGAAAAAGAAAAATCACATTTGATGTTTCTTTTTGTTGAAATAACTATGTTTCTTCTAGTTTGTTTTCATATTATTTATGTACATTAGGGTTTTGTTTTGTGTTTTTGCATTATTTTAGTGTCATAATTGTTACCATGACGGTGTTTTGTGTGTATGACATTGTGCACCTTTTATATATTATTTACCTCACCTTGTGTTATTTTTTTCTGTGTTTTTAAAGTGGATGTCAAAAAAATTATACATATACATATTTACATATTTATATATTTTTAAATGTTGCTGCTGAATTTTTTATGGTAAAGTTCTGGCAACCCCAGCTGCTGTTTTCATGTTTTCATATATATTAAACTTTCACCACATTTTATTGCAAATAACAGAAATCTCCAATTTAATTCTGTTCTGTTTGTCTGAGCGAGTAACAGTAACCAAGGAGCGTAGTGAAGGGTCAGTTATGTTCCAAATGCAGTCATCTCCCAATAACAGCCCACTCTCTCTCTCTCTCTCTCTCTCTCTCTGTGGGTCTGTGCCAGGTGCCCCGGCAGTGAGGGTGGGCGCCTGCAGAGGGGACAGTCTGGACTGCCACACTGTAGAAATGTGCCTGTGAACTCAAACGCTGAGCACAGCTGAAAAGTGTACCCGTGCTGGGACTGACACAGCTCAGAGACACGGCTTAAACCGGCTTATGGCACACCATGCAAACGAATAAATAAATGTGCAGCTGTGTTACATAACTCCGGCCACTCCTGTGACGTGATGATGAGTACACTGAGGATATACAATCTTCAACCTCAGCACTGAGGCCTGATTAACAATTCTGACAGCTCCTGTTGAGCTACGCATATAAAAGCCAAGCCAAGCAAAAGAGCCTCATGACAACTCATCATGACCATCAGCAAAATATGATGATGAATTATAAGCTCTGCTTTGGTGATAATTCACCTTTGAATCGTGGGGATGGAAATGATACAGCAGAAACTGGGGCTAGTGCAGAACCTGATTTTACCAAGTGCGTCATGTTCCTGGATCAACATCTTTGCTGACCCTGGAACAACATTGTGATTAACCAATCAGATCTGAAGAACCAATTTATAGATTTTGTGAAGTTTAGGCTTACAATCAGTGTTTGGTGCTTGTACATCAGTGTCATTCATCTATCATTTCCTCTGTTTTTAGGGATTACTCATGGTTAAGGTTAGATTTAGGTGTAGGGATATGGTCAAGACTAAATTTTTGGATTAAAATGTTGTTCCAGGGTCAATAAAATATCTTGACCTAGAAACACATCTAACTCAGCAAAATCAGGATGTGCGGGGCTAGTTGTCACATGGGGAGGTTCAAGAGTTGTGAATTGTATAAACGTGACATCTATATATGACAAAAATTGAGAAATAAATCCATCTTGAGAAATATTTACAGTGTGACAACTTGTCCTGGACTCGCCTTTATATAATCAAATAACTCTTATAGGCTGAATTCAATTTAAGTGCAAGGAAATGATCTACAAAGATTGATTTTGAATTTCTCACTTCTGAAGACAAAAAAAAAAAAAAAAAAAAAAATCCCACTTGTCAACAAACCAAACAGGCTTTTCAATTTTGTTTTCAATTTAGGAGTCGGCCTGAGTGGTTCCATTTTCAGACTCATCTCACAAAAGAATTTCCTTTTGACTGCACGAAAGCTGTGCTACTGCAATCAAAAACAAACAGATACTAAATTCATTTTATTTTGCTCAACAGAGAGTCAATACAAACCTATTGTGAATTGTATGACATCATAATCACTCTTCACGTGAAGTCTGTTTCAAATGAAAGGCAGCAATTATGTAGCCTTCTAAGATAATTACTTTTGGCCAAATTCACATTTACTGAGTGACAGTATGTTTAAACAAGAGTGTGTTTAAATTTGTTTTGTATGTACTTAATTCACTACCAAAAATTATTGATAAGAAATAGATAAGAAATCTAATTGATGATGGTTTTACACACTATTTATGTGTCATCCCTGTTTATGCTTTTTTAAATAAAACATTTCCTTATTTAACAGAAAATGAAAATTTTACATGAAACTAAAGAGATGTAAATTCCAGTTAACTTAAAATCTAATTTTTATATTATACTGTTTGTTTTTATTTATTTTTAAGTCACTTTTGAAGTGTTTCTAGTTGGGGGGCTGTGATGGCTGTAAATCCAGTTAATATATAATGTGTTTTATTACTGATGTTGTTTTTATTTATTTATTATTTTTAAATAGTTTTTTAATAGTTTTCTTTATTTTTTAGGCCACTTCTAATTAATAATTAGGTGGCAGTGACAATAAAATATATGAAATGCAATACTTAGGCCTATGTGTCTCCTCTTTAGGTATTTATTTATTTATTTATTTATTTTTCAGTAAAAGTTACATGAACCCGAAAGAATTTTAATCTACTTAATATTTAATGTTTTATGTTATGTTCTTTTTTAATTCACATTTAGAAGTTTTTTCTAGTTGGGAGGCAGTGAAAAAATAAATTGTAAAATGCTACTTTAGCTTAGCTAATGCCAGACTCTACTGAAATGAAGTATCCCGCTTTGTGTGTGTGAGATACAGAACTGATACATATAGCTTTCAAAATTAGTCACTTTCTAAGTTCCATTTCATTTTCAAGATTCTGCTTTAAAAGCCAAAACTTCTGATGTTATTTTCAGCTGAAACATACTTCCTTTACATGCAACTATGGCTCATTTTGGAAAGACTTGAAAATTAAAAATGACATGAATAAATCACATATAAATACTCAGTGGGACCAGCTCTAGATAGAGATGGTAAACACTGTAGATCCCTGTCTAAACACATCACTGGATATCAACAGCATGATGAAAGTGAGATGCATTTCAGATCTGATGGTTTGCTTGATGGCTTAGAAAAAAAAGGGCAAATAAGGTGAAAGGTTAATTTTTTATTATATAAATTGGGTGCTAAAACAACACCAGACAGTGCATGGAGATAAACAATACTTTCAGCAAGCACAATGTTTTTTCTTTAATTCTCCTACAGTTCTGGTGTCAAAAATCTATTTACATTTTACTGCAGAAGACTGCGGCAGGACTGCTGTGATGGTACTGTAATCTAAAGATGGATCTTGAAATACGGCACAGTGTGGTATAGTAATATCATAGATGCTCTAGACCAGCTTCTGTCTGTGCGTGAGAGCTCACAATCAGCCACAAAGAGCATGTAAACTCACTTTATTAAATAAGAATAATCCTACAGCACAAGCAACACAGTATGACATTGCTATAACAAGCCATAAATCTAAATACACATAGTGAATCGCTGATTTATGCTCACCATAATTCAAATTTGATCAATTTTCAATAAATCTTTAAAGACAGACCTGTGAGCTACAAGGTTGATAGTCAATGGTATATGCTTTTGCTGAAAGCAACCCAAATAATTTTATTACTTTTTTCTTTTTTTAAATAAATAATTCTGCTCAACAGCAGAGTTCCTGGTGAAAAACTTCATTACCCATGATTCTGCACAGAAATGACCAACAATCAGAGAATCGTGACAAGCAAATTGCATCAAAAGCTGAAAAAAGTGCACTTTTGGACTCTCCTTGCCCAGAATTACATTTAATAATATTAACTAGATTTCTACCTTTTATAAGGAAAAGTCTTCAATGTAAAACTTTATGATTTTTTTTTTTTTTTTTTTTTTCCACCAGGTGAAAATCGCATGCCAGTTGCTCAGAAAAGTAGAATAGCAGTCTAACTCTAGGTTGTTTACACTTTGAGAATATATAATAGGTAATAATTAAATATATAATAAATATAGATAATAATATAGAATGTGCAGTGATGGGTGTGCTTTCCTGCATTTATGAACTGCTTTATCCAGTCAGAACTTATAAGATAGATGTATAAGATATATTTTTACATAATCATGGATATATTTCACACATTTCTACAAACTAAGGTCAATGCTTTCAAAACAGTTAGCACAGTCATCCAAACACTCCTATTTTATTTCAATTTCACTTCATAATTAAGTAGCCACTGCACTGTTTTCAGTCAACACATCACTGTAAAATCATTGCGTTCAGACAGATTAGAGCTTTTATTGTCGACTAAGCACTCTATTATTTCACATTATTTTTTATAATATAATTCCCAGCAGTTCTTGACATGTACATATTTTACATAATTTTTCTGAAGTAATTACCTGCCATTTGAAAACAAATGCATGTCATAATAAAATCTATAGTATCTTTGCAAATCTGACACGTGACAATCTGGACAGCGTTACATAACCTGATATGGATACAGATCTGTTAGATCCCTGTATAGAAATTAATGCCAAGACTTTAGCTTAGATTTGACTTCAGCTCTTGCATAAGAAGATTAGCCATATGATGAATTGTTAATAAACTTAACATGCATCAAATTATAGATGAAACTACACGTAACCCTGAATACAGAATGATGAGAGCAGAATTACATGGCTTCCTTTACAAAAAAAGGATTACTGAAATCTTGCTTCTTCAAAGAGCATATGATATGGCAATAGCTACCTGGTATCGTGAACATAATTAACTTTAAATAAAGAAATAAATATTTATTTTTTATCAGGCCAATACACCTGTGTAGTACAACAACAAGGAGAGAAAAAAATCTAAATTGTCCTATGTAAACGGATGCATAGTCATTTGTGACCTTTATATTCTCATCTCATTCTCTATTCATGTCTGTATTTCTTCGATCCTGTAAACACAGGTAAAGATGTTATTACCATAGCAGAACAATGTTGTTTGTTTTATGCAAAAATATTGCTTTCAATTAACGACTCTGTATTTTCAATACCTACGTATAAACAATGAGACTGAATAGGTCAGATAAAGATCTCAAAAACTGAATGGAAAATAAGAGGTTAAATAATAATGCTTTAGAGGGCTAGTTATCACCCTCATGCTGTTCTGAACTTGTAGTTGCCATTCTTCTCCTTTTATACCTCAGGTAAAGGTTGTTTTTTCTAGCATTCAATCATCAGAGACAAATATTTCGCTATACTCTTCTGCCTATGCTATCTGTGTATACTAATTTACTGAAATTGAAGGGTTGATATTTTAGGTGTTTTTGTAGCTGAAATGGTCTGATGGGAACCACATGAGGCACATCAGAGATTGAGCCTTTTCCTGATTGTTTAATAACCTCTCAGGTGTCTCCTGGCACAAAATATATATATATATATATATATATATATATATATAAAAATAATAATAATAATTATTGCATAAACGCCTGTCTCCTAATTAAATTAATTCTCATAGATTCACTGGCTGAAAGCTTTTTTAAGGGGTGAGAACAACAAATATGTGGGTAGTTTACTTGACTGCTTATAGGTCTAGGATGATTTAGCTGGATAAACATCTGCCTGGCCAGCCTACTTTGTGTGGAAAGTTTGATATAAGAAAAAAGATATATTTTTTTTCTTTGTGTGTACAAACAGAGCATTAAAGTTTCTATTAAAATAAAGTTAACCACAGGCCGTGAAGGAACAGTTAACCCAAAAATGAAATTTTACTTAACATTTTGATTTTAAAATCACCCTGAGGTCAAGATGTAGATGAGTTTGTTTCTTCATGAGAACAGATTTGGAGAAATTTAGCATTGCAGTGAAAGTGTGCCGTCAGAATGAGAGTCCAAACAGCTGATAAAAACATCATAATAATCCACATGACACCAGTCCATCAATTACTGTTAGCTTCATGTTTGTAAAAAACAAATTTATCATTAAGACGTTTTCTTGAAACCATAATGATGTTTACTAGCTCCAGTGAGGAAGTCCATTACCTGTTTTTATATGTTTTATACACATGTTCGTTTTTGACTGTTTTCAATTGTAAACTGTGCTTGAACAGCGCATACTTCTCTTCTGATTCAGACGAGATGACTTTTTCAATAGAGAAAGCAATATTATGGATAGAGGACTCATATTTTAGCCAGAACCAACACTTTGAAGTTAAAGTGCCCCTATTATGGATTTTTGAATTTTAGATTTTTTTGAATTTATGAATTTTTGTTTTAAATCTGAAAGTGCACCGTGTATAAAGTTACTATATCTCAAAAGAAAGAGTCGACTCTGAATCATTGAAACGAGTCGTTTTTAAAACAAATCCCAAACCGTTTCATGTTGACATCAACATGAAACATTAACATATTGCCCGCACACTTGTTGGTCTTTTCCCGCTGGTCTGAACGAAAATGCAAATTCATTCTTTGCCACTAGGTGCTGCTTTTGGAGCGGTAAAAATTGCGGTTTCCCCGGTAACGCTGTACACAAAGCATCAGAAATGCTGCTTTATCAGGCATTACAGGCGAGACGAAATGAAAATGAGACCAATCGCCGCAGATTAGCGTCACGCAACGGAGGGGTTTGGAAAAATGAATTGCTGAGCGAATCGTTTGGGAGTCGTAGAGCAAATAAGGTAAAAAATAAATGCACATTATAAGACAATGAAAGTGTTTTTTGACCTTGCATGCATGTCAATGTTTTGGAGACTCCCAAAACCAAAATATGAACCTTTTATTACCCATAATATGAGCACTTTAAAAAACATCTAGATGGATTTCTTTATTGCAGACAAGCACTGCTTATTACAATGCTTTTTTACTTCACAAAATGTTAATTGATGGACTGAAGTAGTGTGGATTATTGTGATGTTTTTATCAGTTGTTTCGGCTCTCATTCTGATGACACGCATTCACTGCAGAGGATCCATTTGTGAGCAAGTGATGTAATGTTAAATTTCTCCAAATCTGTTCTCATGAAGAAACAAACTCATCTACATCTTGGATGGCTTGATGGTGAGTAAATTTTCAGCAAATTTTAATTTTTGGTTGAACTATTCATTTAAAATACTCATAAATCGAAACCCACAACACTAAAAACCCAATGTAATATATTGCATGTAAGCATCACATTGGGTTGTTGTTTGCTATTACATCATAGACTGACATCATTCACTGATCTTTTCTTCTTGCATTGTGCAATGTTGATTACTGATCTCACATTTAATTAAACCTGTCTTCTTATCATTTTACCTCCACATGATTGCTTTTGCCAAACCTGATGACTTCAAAGCTTAGTGATGGGCCTGTGCTAGCACTAACTAAATTACTCCAGCCTTTTCATTTCCCAGGCTGTGTTATATGCTGACTATGCTTATCACTGGTGTTTAAATACGATCAGCTCTCCAGGGTTCTGTGACGCAGACTGTCTTTATCTTCAGTAAAGGACCTTCTCAAAAACACTGAGAACGAACATCTAACCTCATAATGCTCAGAATTACTGACATTTCAAATCCAGAGTTAATACACAAATTTATTAAGGTGGCAGAAAATACTTTATTATAGCCTAAGGATCATAACCTGAAGCAGATGAATGAAGGACATCTATTTCTGCTTCTCTAATGGACTCAATGTGTCAGACATTTAGAGTTAAACATTAATATCATTCGCCATGTTTATATGCACATAGAAGTTTGGTCATATTCTGTATGTGACCTGTAAATGCATTAACCTGATTAACATAACTTGATTAAGTGAAGTGACCCATACTCGGAATTTGTGCTCTGCATTTAACCCATCCAAATGCACACACACACACAGTAGTGAACACACACACACACACCCGGAGCAGTGGGCAGCCAATGCTGCGGCGCCTGGGGAGCAGGCCTGGGGTTATTCACTCCCCCCCCACGGACAATTCCTGCTGGATCTGAGACTTGAACTCCCGACCTCCGGGTTACAAGTCTGACTCTCTATCCATTAGGCCACGACTGCCCACTAATCATCTAGAAATATGAAATCAACTGGACAATGGACCCTTTTCCCAGACTGTGATGTTTCAGCAGTTATCAGCAAAGTAAAACGCATTTGTTTCCTCATTTTGAAAGTTGTGAAAACATTGTTGTGAAGTTTTTCTTTTGCTATTAAAGCAAAATGTGAATGCAACATATATATTTGACTTAGTCTCCCATTGCTATTACTACCCAACCACCATGACTTCCGCTTCTGAGAAACCCGCAAATGTGAAAAGGGTCCATATGCTTGTATTAATCTGAATTCTGCAACATATAAACTGCTTATTTGAACACTTATCTGAACTTATTTAAACTGTTTTTTTTATTTCTGTGCCTGTCCAAACAAAAGCAATTTGTGCTATGAGACATGGAGAGTTTTGAAAACATCTATTGAAGAAACATTTTTGGCCAGATTTTCGATTTGATGAACATTAATAGAAATTAAAATATATCCATATACAGACAGGTGAGAGTCTAATGTCTCACATATTCCAATTCACTATGCTGTCGCCTGGAATACGTTTGAGAAATAATGAGTTCATTTAATTACTGTCTGGAATTAAAAACATTGTGAAATGTTTATCATTTCAACAGTGAAATGATAAGACGACATAATAGTGGGGAAAGAATGTGCGTACGATACATGATTTGGAATAGGCAGATCTTGAAGCACACGTCTTTCAGAATATGGATCTTAATGACAATGATATAAAGGTGGTCATTTAGTTTGCAGAGTACAGTACATGCAGTACTTTGCTAATCTAAAAATAAACAGCATATGGATTTCCAATATTTCAATCCTGTTTTGGCAACTGAACATTCCATGACCCATCATTTCAAAAGGCTGTGTCGAGAGTTTTGTCAGGTTCAGCGGTGCATGGAGCTTTAAACCATCAGAAATTCATTTCTAACAAAAGTAGCAACATTTAGCTGTGTAACACTGAAAAAGAAAGCTTTTCTCCTTAAGTATTGCAAAAAGACAAAGCAAATTTAATCCATAAAGAAACAAAAACTAACAAGTGCTTAAATTACAAGCAAGTATACACACAAACTTTTCCACTAGATGCTAAACTGAACACAATTTCTAACACAACCTGCTAGCCTAAATGTGCTCTATCGTCGTCATTCCAGACACACACATCAGTTTAGTGTACAGGTATCAGAAACAACAGACATAAAAGTTGGGTCCATTTCATCATTCAGTGGACATCAGGGCAAGGGCACAGATGCTTCATGGAATGCAACTCTTTTGAGGCCTTAACTATTAATACTGAGAGACAGGTATGTCAGGTTTGATCATTGTTGCCAGCAGACATTTGAGGGTTCAGCAAAAACAACACAGGACTGAATGACGAAGGGTCCCCAGCTGTTAGAAATCTAACCAGGACATGCTGTTATTTACTGCTTCTACTTGGTGTGTCTAGATTGGTGTGTACTGCTTCTGATGAGAATCATACTGCAGTTGTTTCTAAAATTGTATAATAATAATTAAATAACATTTATAAAAGTAGTTCAATCTTGAGCCTAATTATACTTATAAAATTATGCATTATACTATTAAAAACATTCTAGAGTAAATACTGGAAGTTGTGGCTGGAAGAACTGGCAGAATTATAAAAATACAGTGACACTGTTAAAGGCATAATGTAAAGTCATTTTGACGAGTATATTGTAAAGATTCTAATTGTAAATGCAAATTTATTATACAGTACAGTATAATGTCAGTAGACTTATTTCAGCTCTTAAAATCTTCTTTTATTCTTTACTTCTTTACTGTAAAATGTGCTGATAATAACAGGTAGTATACAAAGGAAGGTCATACAAAAAAACTCTCCAGCAATTGTAGGCGATAATAATATTAAAATTAATAAGAGTGTAGAGTTTTGCCCACACAGAGACAAAACTCCATCAGAGTAAATGCAACATATAACTCTCAATCTACCTGATAAAAATATATATGAAGAGTTAATTTGCAAAAACAGATAACTTCGTTTTTAACAATTTTCAAAAATCAAATTTTTTCATTGTGCATTCCAGTTAATCTCAATCAAACTGCAGTTGGGTTATTTTGTTAAAAAAATAACTAACAAATACAGCTAACACAATAAAAACATGATAACATAGTAAAAAACATGATTTTTGAAAATTAAAAAAAAAACTGAGTTATCTGTTATATTTATTTATTTATTTCAAATATACAGCATAAACGAATGTGATGGATTATGTGCAGGGTTATGTTGTTTTTACCTATAAAAATATGTAAAAATATTGTGCAATAAAATTACATGTTTAATTTTGAACATAATTTTTACTGTTTGCACAATTGTTTTTGTTTTTGTTTGTTTTTATTTATTTTTTTGCGTGTCAGTGTATGTAACCAGCGATGATACACTCCTGACATCGCACAAATGTAAAGAAACTCTTTTAAAACTCTTACAGCTTTGTAAAATTCTCCTGCTGCAGTTAACCCGATACAATATGCAAGATACACAACATACAAAAAGGAAACAATGAATCCTGTAAGAACTGCACTGGGATGTTAGTTATTTGATTCTTAGCGGATTCTTTGATCCCATTAGGATCCTTCAGGATGGGTTCCAAATTATGGGGAATTCTCTAGTCTACACATTCCTATAGGCTAGCCTGCTTATCTTTGACTAGTTCAGTTCAGGCTATTTCAAACCAAAACCTATGAGAAATCTAATCGAAAATACAATGCATGTTTGATGTAAATAACAAAATAAGAGCTTTGTTAATAAATCTCGGCAAACTGAACACTGAAATATTTGCCGTTGCGTTTTCACATTTCGCTCTTCATCACAACTTTACACCGCAACCGGCAGATTTCGACATTGTTGACAGACACTCCATAGCTTTAATTCAAGAAACAAGACACACATGTTGGTAAACGAAGCAAATGAAGTGATACCCACCTCTAGTTTGCATAAACTCGAGCTTTTGGATCGCGACTTTCTGCGCAGGTACACCGAAAACCATCTTCTCACTGTAAATTTGCGCATGTTCGTATCCATTGTCCCGGCTCGCCTGCTACTATATTCAAATGACAATTTATCTGTCCAACGATTAAATCCAGATCAGCACAACAGTGGGGATTTACAGTCGCCTCCCCTCCACTAATCCATAATGCTCACTTATGAGGGGGGAGGCCATGACAGAGCCAAACAAAGCGGGTTCTGGGACGTTTGCTCGCTGTAGTTCGGTCGTGGCACGGCAGAGATGACTGGAGCTGTCCTCCTCAGAACCACCTCATGCTGTAGTGAAGAACCCTCCCCAAACACTGAGCTCCTTAAAGCTGAAGGGTGTCATTTTTTAATGTTAAAATTATGTGTTCTATCTCAATTAAATGTGCTGAGGGGACTATTAGTAAGCCATTCATATGTTAATGCCTCTGAAAAAATAAATAAATAAATTAAACAAAAAAATGCCGTGGCTCTATGGTACTATGAAAACAATGCTCTGATTGTTGGCTCAGCATTGAGTGATTTTAAGGCAGAACTATGTTTTTTCTGGCCAATGGAAAATGGGAGGAGTGTTTGAAAACTTTTACTTCTGTATTATCAGAATATATGACCATGGACCACAAAATCAAGCCATCCATCTGAATAAATAAGCTTTCCATTGATGTATGGTTTGTTAGGATAGGACAATATTTGGCCAAGATACAACTATTTGAAAATCTGGAATCGGAGGGTAGAAAAAAAAAATCTAAATATTGAGAAAATCACCTTAAAGTTAGATGTGAATATTACTTAGAAATGCATATTACTAATCAAAAATTAAGTTTTGATATATTTACGGTAGGAAATTTATAAAATATCTTCATGGAACATGATCTTTACTTAATATCCTAATGATTTTTGGCATTAAAGAAAAATCAATCATTTTGACCCATACAATGTATTTTTGGCTACAAATATACTCGAGCGACTTATGACTGGTTTTGTGCTCCAGGGTCACATACGTACTTAATTCAACTTTTTAAATCCGAGGGATGACCTAAGCTTCTGTGGATTTATGGGAAAGCAAGGTGTGTGGTTTTGTGTTTCATAATCTCAGCGGATGCGGTTGGTAACTCAGATATTGTTTGTCTTTCATAAATACTGCATTTGAATATCCTCATTTGACATACTGCTTTTTGCACAGGGTAAGATGGGGTAAGGTGCAAGATGACCAAGAAAGATTTTTCTCTTGACCATTGATGGCACAAATATAATCTCAACATTTTGATAAATGGCTATGCTATTTTTAATTTTGCCATTTCATCTGAATATCAACATTTGCAAGCTTTAGTCAGTCAAAACAGCTTTGATCTTAACTGATCTAATTTTGTGTCTCTGAAAAACAGTGATCTATGACACTGTATGACACTGTTTTTTATATCTGTTTGTTAATAAGGAATCTGTGGACACATCAGTGTTTTTAGATTTGTGGAGTAAAAATTACAGTTTGTATTTTGAAGTAAAAAGATTAAATTAGATCCTTGGTGTAAAATTATTTAGTATTTTACATTAATAACATTTTAATATACGTATATTAGAATTATATCCGAAATCATTCATAAATTCTGCTAGTAATTCCCCATTAGTAAGATGGCCTGTGTGAATAATTAAATATTTTATTCTATAAAAACTAAATTAGCAAAAGTTTCTATTTATTTACTATAATAACACATTGGCTGATGCATCATCACCCTGCACATGCTAAACACGGAAGAGAGAGAGACAGAGAGAGAGAGAGAGAGAGAGAGAGAGAGAGAGAGAGAGAGAGAAATGAAAATTGCATTGATGCTAAATTACACTTTTTAAATGTACCAAGAAATTTTTGATTTATGAAGAACCTAAACTTAAGAATCCTATGCAGTGCAAAATGGTTCTTGATATGACAAAATTTCTTTGCAATGAACAGTTTGTAAGAAGCTTTATTTTTATGAAATTAGGTTTAACCATAGATTTATACAGTGCTGTCTGGTCAAAGTGTTGGTTGGGAAACCTCAGTGTATCCTTAGATAAGCTAAATTACATGCAATTATATACCAGTGCTACTATGCACTTAAATTAACTTATATTTTGTGTGCTACACCTCAAACTCACTGAACTGAATCAGTTCAAATGAATTTTTATTTTATTGCAGCATTTTCCTGTGATGCCTGTAGTGTTTAAAACATTTCTGCCAGGTAAATACTCTGACTTCAGCTCTTTTTAGCCGCAGGGGTTTTTGTGCTGAGAGCAAAGAGATAATGCAGTGATACAACCCCCCTCAAACAGTTTAGAGTTAAAAACATGTTGTGTTCTATAATAATGGTGTTTATTTTATGTCCTTTAGTTGTTGTTGTTTTTTTGGTGCATTGACTTTATTATGTCAAGCTGCATAAAAGGCATGCCTGCATTTACAATGCTTTACTAATTTATAAGCAGTTGTTGAGTATTTATTAATTATTACAAATGAGAAATATCCAACAACATTTTCACCACACCTAATTTGACTAGAATATTTAAGAAAAAATATTGTTTAGGGGTATAGACAGTTTTTTTTACACTGACTGAATATTTTTTTTTTTTTTTTTTTTTGTGAGTTTTATATTGATTGGCTAAATGAGGCAGTGAGTCATCAGCGGCGCTGAAGACAGAGCTGGCTGTGCTCTATAATTAGAAAGGCCTGACCTAGCCTCACAGGCTAATCTTGCTTTGAAAGGCTGAGCAGGGACATCTTCAGACGCCCCGCGGTACCTGCAGCCTTCAAGTTGTGAATTATACTCTATTCTTGAAGGTGCTGTAAGCCATTTTTCTCTGGAACATCACTACAGCGTGATAGATTATGTGTTGTGAGATATCACACCTGTCTTGGTGACAGCCTACATAAGAGCAAAAAAAAAGAAAAAAGAAAAAAGTCAGTCCAGCGGCCTCTCCTCTTCAGCCGATCAGAATTGTCAGTCGATCAGAAATGGTCTTTGTCTGTCAATCATTTTGAAGCATCCAAACCCAGTGACAGCAGAAGTTAGTAAAAGTTTTTTTTTTTTCATCTAAGAATATATAGGTTTCAACAGTGTTTCAGTAAGAATAAGTTAGTCAGAGAGCATATTTTCTCCCATTACCAAATAGTTGCTTTCAAAATGGCATTCTCCAGGAAGTAACATAACAACAGTAGGCTATACAGTTTACTCACTTTATTTTGCAATCAGTTTCAAGCAGCACATTGATAATGCATTGCATGTCAATACTTATCTTTTTTTATATATATATATACATTTACATACACAAACATGTAACACTATGTAGTGTTTTGCTTATAAAGGACAGTGGTTCTTAACCAGAAGTTTACCAGAAACCAGAAAGTCCACTTAGATCATATATTTTATCCAGTGGTGTATAATTAACAAACAAATAAATTAATTAGTGCTGTCAAACGATTAATCGTGATTAATCGCATCCAAAATGTAAAAGTGTTTGTTTACATAATATATGTGTGTGTACTGTATATATTTATTATGTATATATAAATACACACACATGTGGCATATATTTTGAAAATGTTTACGTGTATACTGTATATTTATATTCATATAAATTATATCATATATAAATATATTTAATATATAAATGTAACATATTTTTATTAAATATATACATTCATGTGTGTGTATTTATATCTACATAAAAAATATACACAGTACACACATATATATTATGTAACCAAAAAACTTTTATTTTGGACGCGATTAATCACGATTAATCGTTTGACAGCACTAAAATTAATTTTTGAATGATGTACATTTTAGACATAACATTGTCAATATTGACTATTTTTGCTCTATTCTGCCAATGAAAAATAGCTCCAAACTGACTCACAGCGGAACTGTTGCTGTGAAGTTTCATTGCTGAATGATTCAGCGTTTTTGAACAAATTGGGTGAGTCAGTGATTTATTGACAAATTCATAAAGACGGGCCAATTTCCAAACACAGATTTTGCACCCTTGAAGGGCACTTTGGGAGCTCAAAACTTCATTATAAGTTGCATATTGTTTTTATTTTATCATTTTTATCCTGACTTCACCGAATATTACAAAATGTCATTCTTCTTGGTGTTATCGTCACCCAGCATTTTATTTTAGATTAGAGTTAGATTATTATTTTAAATGAGAATGTATTAATTTAAACACTTTTAATTCTAAAATTTGTTTCTTTGAAAGTTTGTCTCCCTTTTTGAGAAGGTTAGTCAGTTTAAGCATTTACCTATATTTGTGCTAATTAAAATTGGCTGAACACAAGACAAACCTCAATGTTTAAAATTATTTTTAAAAAGCTGATATCTTTTTTAAAATAGTCAACACCACTGAAAGTCATTGTATGATTCACACAGCAATCAGTTAATTTATCATGTTCAAAAAAAGGGCAAAGGACTGTGTTTGAGTTCCTGGTGGAATAAACTCTTTGCCCTGCGTATGTATCGCAGACAAAAGCCAATTAGCACAGTTAAATCAGCCTTGAGAAATGGAGAGGTCCTTCAGGGGGTTTACAGGTGTCCCCTGCACGCTGATCCTGCAGCAAAGGCCTCAGTACTGAACACCTGCGCTAAGTGGAGCACACTGAAGCACACTGAAGTGTGTTAGGATGAAGTGTGTTTATCATAGCCACTAATGTGTGTAATGGTGTGTAACTCCTGCTGTGGGGTGATGTGCCTGTGGGGGCTAGAAGTAGACTGTCTGACTGTAATAGCCCTGAGGTTTAAAGATACGGATGCTGTAAATTATCCTCAGCTCTGCAGTCAAGCAGCAAATGTAAGAAATGCTGCGTATGAAAATGTAATATTTGCTCATGCAATGATGTGTAGTTTGTTTATACCAAGACCAGTGTGCTTAATAATTTCCAAAGGTAGCACATGACTATTTAGGGAAAAATGCAAGCTTTGATTAATCTCAGGAACTGTAAATAAGTGTGCATAAACATAAAATTTCATTACAAAGAACAATAGCCAGATAATGGCTTCCTGTCTGTCATGCATATACATTTACACTGTATGGAATTCATAGCCGTATGGAAAAAGGGATATTTGCAACTTATGACACAAATATGACACACTTTCTAATTCTCCAAGTTTATATTTCACAATGTACCTTTCTCATTTCAACTTAATATCTTATAAATGCTACTATATCACAGTCAAACAATTCTTGTCACAATTATGTTTTTATTTCTTATTCAGAATTGGAAACAGGCTTTAGTGACACTCTTTTTTATTTTATTTTATTTATTTATTTATTTATTTGTATTTTTTTATTTTACACAAAAAATAAAGGTTCCAAAAAGTGGTCTTTGCAGGGATTTCATAGAACCATTTTGTTCCCCAAACCTTTTAGTGAATTGTTGTTGTTTTTCTCAGTGTGAAGAACATCCTTTTCCATCCTTTTTTCAAAGAACCCTTTTCCACTATAAAGTACATTTTGTGCAATAGGTTCGGTAACACTTTATTTTACACGTAATAACTATAATAATAACAATAAATTATGCATAATTACATGCAAGTAACCCTAAACCAAACCCTAATCCTAACCCTAACCATATAGTAAGTACATGTAGTTAATTATTATTACTCAGTACTTAAATATATAATTGTAACAAGGACACCTTAAAATAAAAGTGTAACCAAAGGTTCTATGGAGTTAAAGGTTCTTCATGGAATCATCAATGCCAATAAAGAACCTTTTGTATATAATAAAGGGTTAAGTTCAAATTTGATTACAATTCTGCATCCAGTTTGCTGCCTCAATAAAATTTTCAGGAGCTGAATTGGAATTTCAAAGGCCTTCTCAATTCAGTGGTGAATGCTGCACATCCACGAGTGATGGTGTTCTGGCAGATGAGATAAAGGCTCCACCGGAAAGAACTCCACCCGCTGTGTCTGTCACTGCTCCACATGAGTTATCTTACAGGTGCACCGCTGCTTCCATTCATATTGAAAGTAATCCATCAGACAGGAGAGAGCTGTTTAATTCAGTCTTTTTTGACATTATCTCTCTCTCTCTCTCACACACACACACACACAGTCTAAGAGCGAGCTAAAGAGTGAGACAGGATGGATGCAACAGCAGTCATTTATTCTCAGACACTCACTGTTACATTTCTATCTGCAACTGCAGTCAAGGTCAAAACCAATGCATTATATCAATAATTGTGCTCTCTCAGAGCAAAAAGGTGCATGTGAGAACAAATACAGTACTTCAAAGAAAATATTAACTGTACCTTAAAAAGTAGTTGAAGACTGTTTACGCTGTTTATTTCTCCAGCGAGGTACATAACTGTAGTCATTTATGGGTTTAAATTCCCTTTATAAATGTACATGTACATTAAATAATAAATACCATATATAATAAATAAACACTGTTTCATGTAAGATAATATATAAATATCTGTCTAAATGAATAAATACTAAAGTGATTGCATAATAATTAAGTATTATATTTTCACAACACACTATGTACAATGACTTGCGAAAGTATTCATACCCCTTCATTTTTTTCACGTTTTGTTATGTTGCTGCCTTATGTTAAACTGCTTTTAACTGACTATTTTTCCACATCAATATATACTCCACACACCATAATGGTAAAGCAAAAAACAGGGTTTTAAAATCTTCGCAAATTTATTAAAAATAAAAACCTTAAATGATTCCATTGCATAAGCATTCATACCCTTGTCTGGGACAGTTGGAATTTAGCTCAGGAGCATTCATATTGCTTGTAGATGTTACTACACTTTGAGTGAAGTTAACCTGTGGCAAATTAAATTGAATGGGTATGATTTGGAAAGGCACACGTCTTAATAAAAGGTCTAACAGCTGATAATCCATATCAGAGCAAAAACCCTGAGGTCCAAAGAACTGCCTGTAGAGCTCAGAAACAGAGTTACGTCAAGCCACACATCTGGGGAAGAGTTGAGAAAAAAATTCTGCTTCACTGAAGGTTCACAGAAGCATGTAGTCTCTGTTACCCTAAATGGATGAAGTGTGAAACAAACAGGACTCTTCCTAGAGCTGGCCTCCTGGCCAAACTGACCAATTGATAGAGAAGGGCTTTGGTTGGTGTGGTGAACAAGAACCTGATGGTCACTCTAGTTGAGCTCCATGATCATATGTGGAGACAGGAGAAACCTACAGAAGGACAAACATCACTGCAACAGTCCACCGATCTGGGCTTTATGCTGGTGTGGCAAGACTCTTCTCCTCAGTGAAGACACATGAAAACACACTTAGAATTTGCAAAAAAACACCTAAAGGACCCTCAGATTGTGAGAAAAAAGATTCTCTGGTTTGATAAACCTCAATTTCAAGCATCATTTTTGAAGGAAACCAGCTCTGCTCATCACCTGCAGAGTACCATCCCAAAAGTAAAGTGTGCTGGTAGCAGCCTCATGCTGTGGGGCTGTTTTTCAGCGGCAGGGACTGAGGGACTCGTCAGAGTAGAAGAAAAGCTCAATGCACCAAACTATTGAGATAGCCTTAATGAAAACCCAGTCCAGAGCATTCAGAACCTCAGACTGGGCAGAAGGTTCACCTTCCAACAGGACAATGGACCTAAACACACAACAAGAGTGGTTTATAGACAACACTGTGAATGTCCTTGAGTGGCCCAGCCACAGCCTGAGCTTGAACTCAATCAAATATTTCTGGACAAACCTGAAAATGTGCATCTGCCCCCATCCAACCTGACAGAGCTTGAGAGGTGAAGAGGTGAGGAGAAGAATGACAGATAATTGCCAAATGCTGATGAACAAAGCTTGTCACATCAAACAAAAAATGCTTGAGGCTGTAAAGGTGCTTCAGCTATATAGTTAGTTAAGGGTATGGATACTTATGCAATGTACTTATTTCAGTTTTTTATTTTTTAATAAATTTACGAAATTGTAACAATTCTGTTTTTGCTTAGTCAATTTGGTGTACGAAGTGTAGATTGATGTGGGAAAAAAGTAATTTAAATTAGTTTAACAAGGCAGCAACAAAAAAAAAAAAAACTTTTTTTGAATACTTTCGCAAGGCACTGTATAAATGGTAAAAGACATTATATATTATATATTGTTTGATTTTAATGCATGCAAATATCAAATGGAAATTTACTTTACTTTCTATCCATAAAATGTTTATAATATGAAGTACACATGCAAATACATCATAATTCTGTAACACATTTTCTTTGTGATATTATCAAAAATTTATTACAAAGAAGACAAGCTTTGAAAATGGTCTTGACAAGTTTAAAGGCCTTATGCTGTTTGAATTCTTAAAAGAAAGATTTGAAGTTTGAGGGAATGTAGGCCTTGCTGTGTGGTTCTTGAGGTTTACTGAGTGGTTTCTAGGCAGTTGTTAGGGTGTTCTGACAAACAGACAGTTAGATCCCAACTCCTTTACTATAGGGAAAATGGAAAGAAATTTGAGAGGCAGTTACAGAAGAAAAGTTGAGTTGAGTTTTTAAGTGAACCTCCCTCCCTTGCCAAATAAATGAATAATGAATACACTGAATAAACCGATAAATAAATTATTGATTTTAATAGTGCATGATATTAAAGATCTTCTAATATAAAATGATCTTTTGATTCAAGTAAAACATCATAAAAGTTTCCTTTAGAAAATTAATTAATTATAAGGAGATATCTAACACACACACACACACACACACACACACATATATAGAAATATATATATATATATATATATATATATATATATATATATATATATATATTTCTATAGGTGAATCTAAAAGTATCTGAAAAAGGTTGAAGACTCGATCTAAAAGAACCATTGTGCAGACGGGCTTGTACTAATTTAGGTTTTGCTCTCTTATTTGTGGTTGTGGGCTAATTTTACAAAAACTAAGTGAAAAAACGAAATAATTGTTCATAACCAGCATCTGGTGTCCAGTTCCTGTACAATCTTAGTGATGAGGAAATCAGTTCTATTTTATGTCATTTTTCTAGTTCACCAAAGGATTTGTCTGAAAATCTTCAAAGCTCTCCCTCACAGTCTATGATTTAACATTAAGGGATTAGGTGAGGTTAACTAGATTTCAGGGAATTAGAGTGTTTATTGGGTTTGTGGTTTTTACAGCAGGACAGATACTGTGAAATCTAGAGCAGACACTGTCTACTTTGACCTTCCATAACATAAAAATGTTCAGATCTGTTAACTGAAAAAAAAAAAAAAAATGCAAAATGTTCCATGCATTCACAAACTTATAATAAACATTTGCAAATAATCTGTTAAAAGCCACTTCCTTCCTTTATTTAAAAAAGACACAGTAATTTGGCAGGTTTCTGTATAAAGATGTTTGCACACCTTCATTTCAGCACACAACTTATTTCACTTGTAAATCTGCTCTAATCATTAGAGAAATCTTATTCTGTAAACCATCATGTTTTTTAATATCATATTTTAAGCAACATCTCTGTTACTTAATAAAACATCATTAAACAATTAAAAAATGTATTAAATAACAACAGTTACACATTGCATATTGGCAGTGTTGGAAGTAGCACGTTACAAAGTGCGAGTTTTGTAATTAGATTCTTTTTCACTTTTTTCAATGAAATACTAAAGTAACACATTACCTTTAAGTTAACAATGATTTGTTTTGTTTTGTTTTGTTATAAAAGTTTGTTATAAAAGTGAAATGAGTTTTTTGTTATAAAAAACAAACAAGTAAGCCCAGCCTAGGTGACAAGAAGTATCGCAAAAGTAATTTAATGCATTATTTTACATAAAAAGTAACTAACACAAGTAGTTATATTTTTATTGAGTAACACAGTATTGTAATGCATTACTTTTAAAAGTAACTTTCACCAACACTGCAAATTGGTTTAATAAAAGCGTTATAAAGGAGAGTAGCTCCATAAAGGGCTAGTTAATGCACTTTTTACTCCAGTTCATTTTTCAAATTCAAAAGTTCAATTGGAGTTCAAATGTTTACAATATCTGTATTTCTATTATATTTCTATTACATTTTTAGCTTAACATGCTAATACTTTACTGAATACAATACAGTATATTTGTATGCTACATTGCATTGCTACCTTATAAGACAGCTCAGTAGGGTTTGGAGCAGACCTCTGTCCACTGGGCTTCTGCAGAACCTCAAATAGTCCCTCATCTTCAGATAGTAAAACAAAAGTATTGTCAAGAGACAAGAGACACAGCTTCAGATCTACACACACAACGCTCTCACTCTTTCAGCCTGAAGGACAGTGGTGACTCAGCCCCGAATGTCCACAGCAAACCACTCTCAAGAAACATGCAGAGCTCTTTTCACTCATGAATGAAAGACAAAGAGGTTTCCAGGCAGTGATCTGTAGCCATTATGTTTGAGCCTGGAACTCTTCAAGTCATTTGACTTGAACGCCAGGTGACGTCTGTCTGTCCTTATTCAAGAGAAGTAGTGCAAATCTGAAGCCAATGTGAATTCAAGGATTGCATGGTTGGGCTTTTATCTAAACTCACCAAGAATGAAAGAGATGTTGTGTGTGTGTGCGCGCTAAGAGTGGTTTTAAAGGAGTTCACACAAACACACACACACACATATATATATTAGTGCTGTCAAACGATTAATCGCAACCAAAATAAGTTTTTTTTTTTTTTTTTTTGCATATGTGTGTTCTATGTACATTTATTATGTATATATAAATACACACACATACAGTTTATATTTTGAAAATATTTACGTTTATATTTATATTCATATAATTTATATTATAAATAAATATATTTAATATATAAACATAACATATTTTTCTGAAACATATACGTGCATGTGTATTTATATATACATAATAAATATACACAGTACACATACATATATTATGTAAACAAAAACTTTTATTTTGGATGCGATTAATCGCTTGACAGCACTAATATATATATATACATATATATATATATATATATACATACATATATATATATATATATATACATATATATATATATATATATATACATATATATATATACATATATATATATATACATACATATATATATATATACATACATATATATACATACATATATATATATATATATACATATATATATATACATATATATATATATATATACATATATATATATATATATATACATATATATATATATATATACATATATATATATATATATACATATATATATATATATATACATATACATATATATATATATATATATACATATATATATATATATATACATATATATATATATATATACATATATATATATATATATACATATATATATATATATATATACACGTGTAAACGTTACTTGGCGGTTTTTACTTGGAAAAGCAGCTGTTTTCTTCGAATAACTATGGATAAACCTGAAACGATAGAAGAAGGTTTGGAGATGAATTTCATTTACAAATAAGGTAGGAATGTGCGAGTCTTAATCTTATAGCACTCAGCATACCCGGTTACGTTATGATACATAATATTCAGAGGGTGGGGAGATGGGGGATTCCCCCGCTCTATGGCTCTGCATCGACTGGTTTATTTATTTATTTATTTATTTTTATTCATTTATTTTTTATTCTCAGTGAATATGAGTTAAAATCCCCACCGGGGTGACAATAATAGACCATGCAAAATACAAATAAATAAATAAATAAAATAAAATAATAATAACAATAACGTTGTTGCCAAGTAACGTTGCGAACAACAATAAAATCAGAGAAGGACTTTAACTGTAAGCGACACAAGTATATTTTTTTCCTGATGTTTATTTAAAATTTTATATACATTTTTATAAACCTTATTATTATTATTATTAGGCTATTTACTACTTACTAAGGCATGTTGACAATAACGTCTTCAAGGTTGTCTATGACCAGATATGTTTTTAGTGGACTTTCAAAATTTGCTTTGTTTGAGAAAGCATGAATATATAGAGTTATGATGTTTTTTTCATATGATTTAGTCGAGTTAGTTTTGCATCAAACACAATGTAATTTTCGGCAATCGAGATCAGGCAGCAACAGGGCATTTTTCCGCTCGGGCGAGCGCTTCTCGGACAGCTCACCTATCGCATGAAATCAGCCGCATACCAGCAAAACACTGAGAACGCGCTACAATCCTGACGAGTCATGGCCCTTTCACACGGGACGCGGCATGCGCTGCGCTGGCCGCTGGGTTCAGCGCAGCCCTTGAGATACAAAGCGATTTGCGCTACGCTGGCCAGAGCGAAATAGGCCGAGTTTTCAAAACTTTTACCGGGAGTTCGATTTGGATGCCCCGTAAACAACAATACTGATTGCTAAATTATTCCTGGAAAGACAGAACTTTACTGATGATTTGAAAGTTGAACTGAAACAATCTCACAAATTAATTGTAGTTCTTTAAATGAACAGAAAATTTATGAGATACATACTGCGAAATCTGAAGGAACCACATGGAACTAACTTGAAACTCTACGCAACAATTTTGAGTGTTCACTCATCATTCTACATGTAAAGTGCATTAGAGACTCCACTCTCAACTGATTTCAGTTCAGTTTGGTGTTAGAATGAAAAATACATACCGTTTTAGAAATAAATATAGAACTTCTTTATGCTATGTAATCCCCAGGTAGATTGGATTTCAATTAACTTACATCTCAATCATAGAATTGTCTTCTACGCAAAGAATACTAATGATATTGACTGAGAACTTGGCCCAAAAAAAGTATAGAATGAAGCTTGCCACCTTTTGGTTGTCTTCACAGCAAAAGTGATGCCTTAAAATTTTACCTACATTGACAGCTTATTAGATTTTTGAACAGTCATCTATAGTCTTCTGTATGTAACAGACAAAATATTGAGATGAACATCTTATCAACCTTGCATTACAAAAACAGGCATAGTTATGAGGAGGAAGAAATGTGTACAGGTTAATGAAGAAGACCTTCTCATCACATTCCCTAATGCAGGGCATCGGTAGTCATAAACACCAAAATGGCCTTATAAAAAAAACTCCATAAATCGTTTGAACATATGGTTGTTGTTTCTATCAAGACAAGGACATTGCAAAGACACAACCTGAAGGCCGCATGAATTGGCCTGTAAGTACCGCCACACAAAGACAGTTCATTTTCAAAACAACCAAGATTCAAACACACACAGGAATATGTGATTTTCGGTATTTATTCAATTGTCATTGCATTACAAAAAAAAGTTTTAATTACTGGTGTTTAAGTGAATGATGTAAGCCATTTATCAAATACTATAAAAGTAACAAACCTTTGTATCTACTGTATAAAAAGACTTTGACCAGCAGTATAAAATCAAAGATTAGGCATGTCTTTCACAAGCTGAGTTGTGTATCAAATGCTCACATCTGATATGGCTGTAATCTAATAACTGTGTTTGGGAAAAAAACAAAAAAAAAAAACAAACAAACAAAAAAAAAAGCCAGAAAGACACTGTTTATTTACCAGAATATTTTGTGCAAATGGTAATTTTTCTCCCTACAGTTCACTACCATCACCCTTTCATAAAACGTACATGTGAAGAACATATCTGTAAACAACATCAATGTAATTTTTTTTTTTTTTGGCAGAATGCATGTGCTGCCCTCCAGCGGCAGAAGCTTAAATGTGCATTATGTGCAACTGCTGCCATTAGGCCCAAAGCTCCAAACCTACCACATATTTTACACATTAACTTCGCAAATTAAGGGATGAATGACCTCTTTCAATCCAAATCATAATAATAAATTTATCAGATGAAATATATTAAAGGCAAAATATTATAGCTAAGCTAGACTGAAAGAATGAAATAAAGACTTAAGAAAATAGAAAAGACTTGCTTTGCTTCAAAGATCACTGAAATTATTGCATTGTGATTTATTTTAATGGAAATTGAGCACATTGATAATAAAAGTCTTTCTGATTTATGAACACAACAGTGCTATATTATCTATATTGTCGAACATTTATACATAATAGTTGTATGGTTTTACTGTAATAAAATTACTGTACTACTAAATGAGAATCGTTTAGAATAATGTGAATCGGAGAAAAGTAAAATGTCTAGATGCACAGTGGTCAGGTGGGATATGTGTTTAACTGTCATGAAAATTGAGTTATAATGCTAAAAATCTTTCCTAATGTATAACATGCTTCATGTATATTTTTTTCTTTCCTTGAAATTTTGTGGACAATGTGAACAGCAGTATGGCTCAATAAGATACACTGTAAACCTACAAGACCAATAAAAAATGAACCTGGTAACCATAGAATACAGCAGTCTGTGACACCCTTAAATCTTCACTAGATTGTTCCAGCATCATCATTTAAAACAACAAAGATAGTGTAAACAGGAAAGATTTTCAGCTGTTTTCAGCGTTTCAAAAACTAGACAGAATGAATTCTCGTCTTGTTATGCTCAGTGATTCCACGCTCGCACACAAGGTCTGGGGTTTCCCACCTCTATGATCTGCTGGGCACTGGGGGGTAATAGACCGGCATGGAGTGATCACACACGCTGAGATCTGACTGGCCACTGACAGCCACTGCGGAGATGTCATTGCTGCAGATTTCTTCAGTTGACTTTTCGCAATCGATCAGCTGGAAATCCGTGTCAACGCAGATCTCTATTTGGCCCAAAATCTGAACCTGGCCTCCCTGAGAAATACAGTAAGAAATGAGATTTCACTTTCGCAAAACTGATGGCAAACTGTGCTCACTGTGCATCTAACTGTTGCCCTGAGCAGATAAGTCTCAATCTGTATCAAGAGGAAATCAAAATGGATAACATTTACTTTCTTAAGAGGATTATTTTACATTCAATATAAGTGAGGTTTAATTGACAGCATTTGTTGCATTAAAAAAAATAATTACTTAATAATAATAATAACCCATATGTTGTTGGCTCTGGGACAAATTGCATTTGTTCCTCTATTATAAGTCAATTTGGATAAAAGTGTCAGTTAAGTGCATAAATGTAAATTATAATGTAAAAAATAAACTTACTTTCCTTAAAAAAAAAAAAAAAAAAAAAAAACACCACCACAGAAATTGAACCCATGCACTTCCATTGTTAATGCCTCACTGTAACATAGATCTTTGCCCTTTTTATCATTTTAAAGAAGGGGCAAGTTAAAATGATTTTTTTTTTTTTGTGGTAATCACCAGTATGTCACTGTGGTGCTGTTAATGGAATATTTAATACACTTTCCTTTTTGTCTTCTTGTCTTTTTATCTTCAAACCCTCTTACTTTTCAACCTTTTTTCTAACCACAAAGGTTTGTCAGAATATTCTGCCTTTCTTCATTCATACCTTTCCTGGATGGATGCACTGAATCTTTGTCTTCACATTGTAGAAGCTAGTAATGGCTGTCTTCACCTCATCCAGCTAAAACAAATGGGAAATATGACACATTTACTCACATGTGCCCATAATCACAAGATTCTTGTTTACTTCAGGCCAAAAATAGAGAAGTTGAAAAAACGCAACTAAAGATTGCAAGACGTCAGGCTATGAGTGTTGAAATGCTGATGTTGCGGCTGGGCAACAAATAACACACACTGTGATTTAGGAAAATTCTTTGGGGCCTCTTATTAGATGGATGATACTAATTTTTTAACCTGATCATTATTTCAATTATATCATTCATGTAATCACAAGTTGTGGAATCACAGACAGGAACAGAAAACAGCAGGCTGAACCATTACAGTAAACAACTCCAACAAAACCCAAGCTGCTGAATTATTTAAATATATTAAAAAAAAAAAAAACATATACATAAATCAATCACAGACTACATGCTCTACCTCTCAGGTCAAAGGTCAAAGAAAAATATTTACTACATCTTCAAAGGACCACATATAGTTCAGTGTCTCTTAAATGATAATTATAGCAAAAAAAGGCAATTAAACTACTTACTGTGTAGTGCTGCTCAGAGGGCACGATTCTGTTGTTCTTTAAAACACTGCAAACACAAAAGACTCATAAGGAAACCAGCGTCAACTAGTGCTGGGTGGTACGATGCTATTGGTTAACACATTTCTGTGAGATAGCAGAAATGTGTTAACCGGTAGTGTTTATACTATTGTACCTATAACTGTGTAGCCATTATGAGCTGGATTGCTTTAATTGGGACGTGTCCCAAACTTGTTATTAAGGTGTGTAATATGAATCGATGTTTCATTGTTTACGCTTGCTGAATAACATTATTATTTGCCACATTAAAGGGATAGTTCAAAAAAAAAAAAAAAAGAATACTATGGAAGTCAGTAGCTATCAGAGATTGTTTAATTACCAACATTCTTCAACATCTCTTCTTTTGTGCTCAAAAGAACAAAGAAATTCTAGCAGGTTTGGAACAACATGAGGATGAGTGAATTATGACAACATTTTCATTTCTGGTTGAACTGTCCCTTTATTATAGAATTTAAATCGAAGTGCGTCACAGCTGTTCATATCAGTGCTATTTTACAAAAGCTTTGAGTGAGGCTTCAATCAGAATTTTGAGTCAGAAATATCAAGTTTTACTGCTTTTATTACTTTTTTTAACTGAAGTGTTACATAATGTCTGTGTGTGATGAAAGAGTTATCATTTATAAATACTCTCATCTTTTGCTTTGCATCCATCAACTTTAACTCACAACTTCCTAATGTACTGAAAGCCCCAAAATCAGGTTTTACAAGAACCACTGAAAAACAAGAACTTACCTATTAAGGTCATACTTGTGGTACAGCTCAAGAGCCTTGCTGAAGTATTTATGTTGACTGTTCAGAGACTCTGCTTTCGCAGCACAGGTTCCATGTTTTGTCCATTCATATTTCCTAAGAAAAAAAAAAAACACAATAAAAAGTCCATTATTTACTTTAATAAATAAATAAGTACATTTTCAAGTTTTAAACATACCAAAATTGGTGGGAGGAAGGTGCTATCAGATCTGGCCAATAATTTTTCATCTCTGGTATTAAGTCCTGAAAAACATACACATACAACATGTCAAGCGCATGTCCATTGAACTAAAATACATGACATCCAACAGTGCGAGCAAGGCAAGTTAAATTACCTCAATCAAACTAGCATTAAAATGCCAGGATGTATTGCACCTCATGCCAGCGTTGGGCCTGCAACAACAACAAACATTTCTACTGACACAAACTATAATCATCCTTACAATCACTGGCATTGTCATCATTATCAGATGATTTTTCAGATCACATGACAACCAGGGTTGCACCAATATAAACATATGGGGAAAATGCATTATGCATTCATTTGGCAGACCTTTTTATCCAAACGTCACAAACAGTTTATCATAGGAGTTTAAAGTTTAAGCTATATTAGTATAGTATAATAGTATAATAGCTTTTTGGTTATAGGAAATGTATGTTTATGGTTGTGGATTAGTTAAGTGATTGCGGAAAAGGTCTTCCTGAAGTCTTCGGCTTTAACTATTACTTCAGATATTTAGCCAATATGATGGCTGATATTACAAATTTATACTCTTTAATCAGGTTTTTTTTTTTTTTTTTTACCTACCTTCTTTTAATTCGGTATGCATTGCAATAAAACAATTTTACTATATATTCACTGATCATAAACCTACCACAATCCATGCAGAGTCCAAAAGCTTAAATTTGTTGTACAGTTTTCCACCTATAAATGAAAAACAACATAATTTATCCCCTGATACCCAGTGAAGGAGCAATATATAGTGTGCCTGCTGTGCAAATAATGGAAAGTAAATGCAATACAATACACTGCAAAATGTCTGTGGCCAGTGCTGGGTCAGGATGAGTTTCGTCCATTCTCCCCTAAAAGAAGCAGTCAATTCACTATGTATAACTTCAGGGTGACAACTGCACTCCGACAAACATTTTGCACAAAACATGGATCCAAAAAACAGCTTCATTTGTATGTGCCCATGTAGAAAATGTGGTCACAGTATCAAATGCGTATTAAAACCATTAAAGTGGGCATGCAAATAGTTGAAGATCATTAACCAAATTATTTTAGCTGTAATGCACCAAATTCTCATTTTGTAATTTCTATTATTCTGAAAAGTATTTCTCAATAGATTTAGATTTTCATTATTGTACTTTTTATTGGTTTACAATAATGAATACTGTGACAATGTTTATTAGTGGTAGTATTATTTACATGTCAGAAATCAAATAAAATCATTAAAAACAGTACAACAAATACTACCATAATGTTTAAAATATTATTAAATAATAATAAAAAAATATATATATTATTATTAAAGTCATAATGTTGTGCAAATATTTCGCATGCAAACCGCAAACAGGTTTTTAGAACATTTCCTGAAAACGTACTGAGAAAGAATAACGATTTTCATGACATGTTTGTCAGCATGACTAGTGTAGTCAAGATTCCTAACTCATGAGCTGGTTATTTCTAGCTGAACAAAAATACCTGAATTAATCAGGAATTGTACCAAGAACTGTTAGTGTGTTCTGTTATCATTGCTGTAAAAAGTCTGCATATGTATAAATTGTTCACCCTTTCAAACGTCTTGCATTGTATATAATGTTTACTCTGTAACCTAAAGTGTATCTTGTTCAGTAAAGACGGAAAATACAAACAGGCTTTGTACATTATTGATTGTCCGACTGCACCCAAAATAAATTTTTATCAGTATGTATAAATACATTAATCTAAACATATTTGCGTGACATACCGAGGATGGGCAAAGGCTGCTGGGCCGAAATATCCAGCACAAAGTATGATAGCAACTGCAATGAATCTCATTCTTCCAGATGGTGCGAGTCTGCTCATCTTACCGAAGACAAGAGGAGAATTTATCATCAACGGTCAGAAAACTGTAAACAAAACTTCTATAAGACAAAGTCAGCATAAAGCGTAACACAAAGTTGCGACCAAAAGTAACATATTCAAATATGAGATAGATACTGCAGATAAACAAATAAACAAGTTAAATAAATAAAACCTTAGGTTAAATAAACAAACAAACAAAATTAAAACAAACTTACGTTAAGACGACGTCAGTTACCTGTTATTGTCTGAAATGCCTGTTCAATTTACATACAGTTTTTACGTCCTACTGATATGAGAGAGCGCTGGTTTTAAACGTTTTTATTTAGTCTGGGTGTAAGTGTTAAAGTAGGACTGCCAGTACTATCTTTCCGAAACACTGTGCGGTCGAGAGTCGCTTCAGAGCCACTTCCTCCCCTGACAGACTGAGACTCACTGCGGCCTCGGCGCTTTGATCGTGTTTACCTTCAGACGTCCCAACTGCGCGTGCGCTGGCAAGTCATGTGATCAACTGCAATTTATGTCACGTGAAGGTGGATTATGCAGATTAAGCTAAAATGTTGCAACCAGGAACTTTTCTCATCTCATTATTGTTACAGTTCCTTCTGGTAAATGGTGTATGAACGGGATTCTCCTGAATTGACACTTTCTGATTTTCTGAAAACTTAAAGAAAACTTAATAAAAGAACTTAATAAAATTTGTCATTATAGACGTTAGGAGGCATATTTGTTGCTTTTTTTTTTGCTTTTTTTGTTCCTCTTTCACCCTTAAAAAACTGGAAATGTCCTTTTTTTTTTGTCTTTTCTCGTTTGTTATGAATTTTGTGGTAATTTTACACTTCTGTACATTATTAATGGCTGTGCCTCCATTCATAACCACAAGAACACCATCCACGAGACACTGAACATCGAAAGACAGCTACTCTTTACACATCTTGAAAACCCACACAAATTAATTTCAATGTTGCTGGTAAAAAAAAAAAAAAAAAAAAAAAAAGTTAAAATCCAGAATAAAACGGCCGTTGTTTGTGTAATACCATCGCGCCACTATTGTTTTAAAACTTAATGTAGCCCAATATGTTCTAAGATCATTTCAGGAAGCAAGTATTGTATCTATAGCTCATACTTTTTATTTCTCAAAACATTAAACAATAATAATAATAATAAAAAAAATGCTGTTTAGCAGTAAATACATAAAAAATAATAATTCATTTAAAAAGCGTTAAAACTGGCTTCAAAAATTATGGCCAGAATGCATTACGTATGTGGCTATTGAGTCTTTCCAGTAATTCAAACCAATACTTTTAACCATTATGATTTCCGCTCGAATCACCTTAAACTATCTCTTTTTTTTTCTTTCGTATACACACACACACACACACACACACACACACACACACATATATATATATATATATATATATATATATATATATATATATATATATATATATATACGTGTATATATATATATATATATATATATATATATATATATATATATATATATATATATATATATACGTGTATATATATATATATATATATATATATATATATATATATATATATATATATATATATATATATATATATATATATATATATATACATACGTCTGTCTGGTATCTTAATATCTGTGCGAAATGATGTGGAAAGTTAGTGTAAATGCTATATATAGTCTAATGCCTATCCATAAATGGGATGCGGGAGAGGCAACATTCCGCATGGGTAATATTTTGCTTTTCATCAGCTGGTTTCTCACAGGCGGGTAGAGGCTCATCTACCTCCGCGTCGCGCTCTTGTATTCTCCTGGGGTGAGTATGTCTGGCCCCTTATTTCCACACTTTTGATCCGAAATTATAATGCAGAGTTGTCCTTGTGGAAATACAAAATCTTTGAGGCTGAAGGAAACTTTTGAACTTTACCTTGGTTGGATGTTGATCTGTCTCGAATGAAGTTTGCTTGACTGGGCGCTGCACTTGACTTTGAAAGGATTCATAAAAAGTTGGCAATTAAACCAGTTTCAGTGCTTTGTGAATATGGGTGAATGAATAACTGGACAAATTTTGACACTGTTTTGTTTGTGGAAAAATTGCCTGTTGAATGAAATGACCTTTGAAATATTTGTCGCACTTGTTGATGCATTATGCAAAGAACGGTCAGTTAGTTTTTACATGTCGTCTGCCAAATATGATAATGGAAACTGTGCATAACTATTTTTTTTTAATTATGTTTAATATGCACAGTAGATGGTATTGTATGTGCGCTTCATATATGAATGAGATGTAACGCTACATTTGAGAATGCATGATTATTTGTTTGTGTAATTATTCATCAAAAAGAAATGAGGAATGTGTTCTTGTTTGTACTGTAGTGTAGTTCATTTATCCATATTAGAATATTTAAACAGTCGTGAGCAGTTGGTTTCTTTCAATATTTCAGGACATTTACACAATAATAGCTTGCCATTAAAGTACACTTTACAGTAGAAATTACCATGGAATACTGTACCCATCTCCTTGGACTGTCCGATATCCCAACCCCCAACCTCTAATTTTAAACTGCCGTGAGGTTTGGCTTCCTTGTGGCCCAAAGCTCCAGAACACCCCCTCCTCTTCATCTCCACAAACAGGTCCACTTTCCTTACACCTAAATCATATCAGGAGTAGGCCGTATTCGGCAAAATGTGCTACAAAACTGTCCCCAATAATGTGAAACACTGAAACTGGAAATTGAGAATGGGAATTTATGCATCTATCAATGAATGCATTTTGTTTTTTCTTGCGTGCAAAGACGCTGCATGTTTTTGTTCCAGGTTTTATTCATAGGTTCTTGGGGTTGCCAAATATGGCTGCAGCTGTTACCAGACACAAGCATTTCAGTCAAGAATACCTCAGTACTGAGTCTAAATATGTTGCTCGGAAATACTCCAGGTAAGGTAAAAAAAATACAGCAGCAAGTTCAAGCTTAATGAATCGCCGCAGCTAATCATGATGTTCACAGCAATACTAAAACTACTTGTAGTAAAATAGTAACATCATGTATAACATATAATAACATAGTTGGAGCTCTGCTAATACACGTTATTACATACAGTAGCTGAACTATAACTGATCCCTTCATGTCATTACTGTCTTCTGGGTAGCTGACATGAAATACTTGGAAGTTGACATGGCCTATGACACGCTATACTCCATGTAAAACTCTTTTCTAATTATGCATGTGGCTTATGTCACCTCATATTAGTGAGAGAGAGACCACAGGCTACATTTATCACACTGCAGGACCATTTAAATTGAACTGAAAGGTGATTAAAATGGTGAAGAACTGAAAAGAAATGGTGGTCAGTTACAGGGCCAGAGGTATTATATGGTAGATATTTTATGGACACATATTGCACCAAATACCCAGATACTGCCTGGGAACAATAATACATTTAAGATATAAAATAAGCTTTGACATTAAAATTGGTTAAGAATAAGAATGTGGTATGGCAATTATAGTTATTTTTGTTCATTAAAATTAATTATATAACGTGCCCTAAAATGATGATCAAAATTAGTTATATTTTAATACATATAGTGGTAGTTGTTTATTTGGCCTCCGAGGGGTCAACAGGTCAGTACTCCTTTTTTTTTATTTATTTTTTTTTATTTTTAGGTTAAAACCTATAATTGCTAACTCATGTGAACCATGGGTAAAGATGATAAAATATCTAATGTTTTTTTTTCCCTTTCCACTTAAGACTGTGTTGCTTGAAATGCATGAATTATGATATGCTTTTGCATGTTTGAGTGCATTTCAAAATGAATAAACTGATTATTAACCTGAGATGACATGGAGTGTTGATGAATCCTGATCTCTGTTTCTCTTATGCTGCTTGTACAGAGTAATGCTTTGAGCATACTATTATCATTTTATTATACACTTTTCACTGAGTCACTGAGGCGGTGCCCTTTTAAAAGGTACTAATATGTGTGAATTTTAGGCACTAAAACATATTTTTACAGTACTAATATGTACCATTTAGAGGTACAAAATGTTACTTTTAACTTCTGTACCTCAGGGCCCCGCCCCAGTGACAGTTTTGTACCTTTTTTGAGAGTGTATGAAAATGTGTGTGTTTTTAGCTCTGCAGCAGAAGAGGAGAAATATCAATTCCAAACACAGAAGAGAATCCAGGGAGTGGTAAAGCCCTTTAAACAATCATTCCTTTCCTTTTTTTGACATGTTTTTGTTATAGTACTTTCATTAGTCAACCTGTATTTTAATGCACTTTAAAGTCTTTTGCTGTTACCTCTAAGAAGCCGAGTGAAACAAAGGTTAAATAGGACTGGCTCTATCTTGAGACATATATTTTTTTCGTGATCACTTATGATTCAACAGCTCAATAAATTGTTTGTCCCTTTTCATCAGGTGGAGAAGAAGATGCCTGAGAAATACATCCGTGAGGAGTCCATGATCAGGGGCCCCAAGTTTGTGGTCAGACTGAGGTCCCATACAGTGTATGAAAACAGTGCTATTAAACTTTTCTGCACTGTGGAGGGATATCCCACCCCACAAGTCAAATGGTGAGGATTCTTCACACAAACAGGCCTGTCATGCTTCCTGTACACTAGATCTCTTCTGATGTTATGCAGTTTCACTTTAACTTTAGGTTGTTGTAAATGCATCAAACATTTCATAATATTTGTAATCATGTATAAAGAAACTCCAAGAGGATCTATTGTTATTATATCATAAATATTCTACAGGTTCAAGGATGATGTCATCTTGGACATTTCTTCTGGAAAGTACTTTGTGGAGAACAATGCTGGATTCCATGCCCTCTCCATCCTCAAGTAATCTGAACTTTTCTGTGTACTTTTTGGAGTTTTTAGTGATGCAATGACACAATGTGGTTTACTGATGATCTGGATTGAACAGAATGAGTGACAAACTTGAATGAGTGACAAGACTCAGGCTGAGTGCTCATTACATGCTCACTTCCTAGTTATTAATTGGCCACAGAAAGCAGGAAACTTTCAAAAAAACAGACCTACAAGTTATTAAACTTTTGAAAAGTTTTGTCTAGCAGGGATATGAGAGAGAGGAAAAAAAAAAAAACATGTGCAGGTTACATTTCACCTAAAATATATAAACACATTTGCATATAGATCATAGCCTATTTTAGATCCAATAAGATTTTGCATTGTGACATTATTATATCTTCACAACTAGGTAAAATAAATAAATAAATAAATAAAAATCCCCCTAAATTCATAACGCACCTGAAAGTTTTACTTTTTTCCCCCAGTGGTTATTATCTTTATTTTATTTAAATCAGCTAATTAAATTAAAGGGAGTACAACAAATACATAAATAATGTGCAAATTATTCACAATTAAAATAAGGCATGATTTGTTTACAGTAATGACATTAAGAAAAATATTCTTACTTGTCCTAATATTCTCATACATATTAATAATCCCAAAATATTTTTCATTTTCTTAATGCATTTTCTTCAAATATTTTGGGGTGCAGTGAGTCCCCAAAGGACAAGCTCTTGATAGGTTTCATGTGATTCACCCTCTAAAACACAATAAAATGTAACTAACAAGTGAATTTCCACAAAAGGAAGTCACGTCACTGGGATTGCATGTGAACTTTTCCAATTTAGTCCAGGGCCGGTCGATGCGCCGCCCACGTCTTGAGCTCCTGTCAGCTGTTAATGTCAGAGTGCTGAGTTTGGTGTCATCTGACACTCCGGCGCCTTACAGAGACATGACTTTCACTGCTGTCACCCTGTCAGTCTCACAAAACCTCACCCTGGCCCTTATGTCACATTCCTGACGGCTTTCTTGCATTCAGAGCCCAAGCCTCACAGGTGAAGCTTGGCGTTCCGCATTTCATCTAAAATGGCCAAACCTTTCACTTTTTGACACACAGCCGTTCTCCTCAAGACCGGCGGGGCCAGGGGAGCGGGCTCTAATATAGTACGGTCATTCTGAAGGTCACATTACAGTCTTCTCATTTTCTTGTCTCGTGTTTGCTATTCAAGCCTCAGAGCCTCGCGTGTTGAACACGTTCCGAAAACAGGCGCTAGTCTACATTAGCATTTAGTTTGGAGCAATTATCCTCTTGACATTAGAGCATTAGTTAACTGCCAATTTATCCATCATGATGGGGAAGCACTTTATGTGCTTTCCAAATGTCAATTAGGAAATGACTGTGGCATATATCCAATCAAATAGCAATCATGCTGATTATTTATTGACTGATTAATTAGTGGAGTGGGTGAAGCGGTGTTGCAATCCAGCCGTGTATTGATTGAAGTTGTAGACACCTGTGAATGAGTTATGCGTGCTTTCGTAGGTGTGCAACTGATGATACTGCAATGTACACGGCAGTAGCCTCAAACACGCATGGACAGGCCTCCTCCCAGGCCTCCATCATTGTGAAGAGTAAGACTTTTTCTCCTGTTTTCTGGAATCTAAGCGAGATACATTTGCTGGAGAACCAAATTTAGACTATGAATCCTTTCTTTACAAATTCACTTCATACTTTCTTTTTGTGTCGACTTCATAGGGTGCAAAGAGGAAGAAACGTCCACTCCTTTTTCCTGGATGCCTTACCAGTGTAAGTGTGAAGGCCTCTATTCATTAGAATATCTGGTATGATTTAAAAGCAAGTCATGAACGACTGGAACTGTTTTGGTGTTTCTCAGATCCCATTTTACCTGAGATCAAGTATACGAAGATTAACATCACCTTCACTGAGACGTTTGACGTGACCTTTGGAAAAGAAGGCGATAAGGCCACTTTGACCTGCAAAATGACCATTAACCCCAACCTGGCTAACCTGCAGCCTGAGGCGATGTGGTACAGAGATGGTAGGAAGTGTCCAACAAAGGCTAACACAAATACGTTTTTGGATGCATGTGTGGTTATTGTTAATAAAGCTGTGGTCACACTAGACTTTGAGCATGTGATTTGTAATGGTTGTGATATGACGTCATGCTCTGCAGCATCTTTTTAAAAACCTAAATTCAACAAATAACCAACCATAATAAAAACAAAATGTAAAAACATACAATCTACCCCACTTTCCTGCAGTTTTAAATGTATGTTCTTTTAATTCAGCTCATATCGATCTTTTATTGGTCACATGATATGAATTTACAGGTCACAGGTCGAATTTGGAAGTCAATGGGATGAAAAGTGTAGTGTGACCGGCCCCTAAGAATTCATGGATTACATATGACTACAAGATTTACAGTAGCAGCAAAAAGAATAGGGAAAAAAGGAGTGTTTTCAATCCCCTATTATCTGTTGATTAGCCAACAGATGTACTGCCCCAAATGCATATTATTGGTTAAGCTAGTGTTTTATGATGGCTACTCAAACAGATTTCAATTCCATTTTATGCTGCAAATGAAGCAGAAATTACGCATTTTGCCCATTTGCAACAATGTAAATATATACTGCAATTAATTTAAAATGCTTTTCGTTTAGCCGTTAGAGTAGTTTCACAATACTTCATTGTCTTGGGACGTGTGTGTATGACGGTGTTAAGAATCATTACTCTTATTTAGTGATTTGCATCTGTCATCACTCAAAATTTAATAAAGTTCACAAAAGTGTAATTTTTCATGTATTAAAATATAGGGCTGCTCGATTATGACACAAATCAGTAAATAAGTAAATCTAATCAACTTAAATCAAGCACGTCCCATTTTGCAAAAGTCTCGTTACACGATTTTACTGACTTGCACGTGAAATTGGGCTTTTATGGAGGAACGAAAGAGCACTGTTGGAAAGGGGGCGGAACGGGGCGCAATAATCGTTTTATCTCGATTACTGTATTTTCATAATCGTTGGAGGCCGAAATCGAAACTGAATTTCGATTAATTGCACAGCCCTATTAAAATATTTGAGTCAGTGCTGGGCGACAAATCGCGATTGATCACGTCTAAAATAAAGGTTTTTGCTTGTATAATATGTGTGTGCTGTTATACATGTATTTATTATGTATAAATAACAACACACAAATACAGTATACATTTTGAAAATATTTACATGTATTTACAGTACATGTGTATATTTATATAATTTATATTACATATAAATATATTTAATATATAAACATAATATATTTTTCTTAAATATATACATGCGTGTGTGTATTTATATATACATAATAGATATACACAGTACACACACACACATTATGTACAGACAAACTTTTATTTTGGATGTGATTAATCATGATTAATCGTTTCCCAGCACTAATTTTAATAAAATATATTTAGAAAATTATTGCTATTTATTGTTATATCAATATTTGTTCTACATTTGTAGTGTATTTTACTTCTACAAATGCATAAATAATTATTTTTCTATTAAATTAATATATTTTGATCTAAATACTTATTTCATATAACTATATACAGTAACTGTCCTAACGACAGCTGCATTTATTTATGTGGCATTCACCCCTGGTCATATATTAATTTTCCAGTTGTTCTGTAGGTGTTTGTTTTGCAGTCGAGTCGTGTACAGAACAAAATGGCTTTTCATGTCCATTTGTAGTTTATGACTCATTTCACTCCAATCTCATTTCCTGAATCATCAGATTACACTTTCCAGATCTGCAGTCTATTCTGCAAAAGAAATAGTGTCATTTTCTCTCCTCTGATACCCCATGTTGTTTTTTGGGCCCTCCAGAGCACCTCCTGAAAGAGACGAGGTGGGTGAAAATGGAGTCTGGCGGAGGTGTTGCAAAGCTCATGCTTACTCAACTCGCTAAGGATGATGAGGGTCTTTACACCCTCCGCATGGTCACCAAGGGAGGCGATGCGGTCCACAGGGCTTACGTCTTCGTTGATGGTAAAGAGTTGTGAACTTCTCCAAAGCTTGTTGAAAATCTTATGTGATTCTTTTGCTGGCCTTTAAAGGTCTGGATTAGCATAATTCATCTCATATAGCGCATACATCTGTTTCGGAGTGATTCCCTCAGCGAATCAGTGGTGTGTAGGAGTCATCATGTTTTGTCTTGGCAGATGGTCCACCTCCAGTTCCTCAAGCTCCCGGAGCCCCAATGGACATTAAGATCCATGATGCAAATAGAGATTATGTCATTGTGTCTTGGAAACCTCCTAACACCACCACTGAAGGCCCTATCATTGGATACTTTGTTGACAGGTGACTGCGCTGACTAAGGTGTCTTCCCAGTGGGAGTTATTTTATGGAATACATTTATGCAAGTTGTTTGATACAGTGGCCTCAAAAAGTATTTGGACACTTTAAAATGGCATTGCATTAGATAAGAAAATATCAAATATCTGCTCGACTGTTTGCTGGACTTCACATTTCTGAGCCAGTTTTTCAGTAGCTTTTCAGTAACTGGTTTGTCACAATACTTTTTTTGAACTGCACAACATGAATTCACTATGTGAATAACACTTGCACTAGCTTAGCATGCAATGTTTCATTGCAGAACCGTTCATCTTATCCACATACCACCTGCAATCCATTTTAATCAGGTGCTAAATGCGCCAGAGCAACCTACTGAGAGTATTTAAATAAAGTCACTGTCAGTCTTTTAATTGCAAATAGGCCTTCTTTCTATGCAAATGAGGATTATTATAGAATCTACCTGATTGACAAATGTTATCATAATGTGCCCAACGCAATTAACTAGCCACCCACAGAAACTAGTCGGTAAATTGAAAGGGATGTTGGATGTTGAAATATTGGGCTCTATTTTTTTTCTGTTTCCCAGGATGAGTTGTTGTAACATCACCAGTAAATTACTGTTTTGAAATTGCTGTTTATAGTAAGAGCCGGATGATACAGAACATATGTTTGATCGGCCCCACCTATATTTGCCTTGTCGCAAATTTAGGGCCCTATGAAATCTGTTTTATTTTTTTCCAAATTCCGTTTTTTCCATTTTAATCTTTTCCACTTTTGTGAAAGCATGTCTAATTAATTGAAATGATGAAACTTACAATATTAAACAGCAATTTATTAAAAAAATTTAATTTTTAAGACCTTTTTTTTCTCTCTCAAATTCAGTTTTATTTTTACCAAATTCTGTTTTCCATTCATTTTCTCAATTCCATTTTAATGATTTCATTAAATTTAATAATCAAAAGCGTCTCTAATTGATTTTATAAAAAAACAAACAAACAAAAAAAAATATTTTTTTTCTCAGAAATAATGTGTATTTACATTTTTCTGCTAAATATATTTTTTCTGGTAAATATTGATTTAAAAATAATGTTTTAATAATGATTTTATTAGTAGTAGTACTATCATTACATTAAGTAATATTTCTGTCACCGTTTCTTCAAGTTAAACCGAACTTTTATTTTGACGGATTGTTTTAGGTTTCTGTTTGTGTATGATATGACGATAATTTTACTTAAAAAATGGTAAAATGCTCATAAAGTGACTCTCAGAGCAGTTCTAAAGATTGTTTATGTGTTCATGTACTCATAAAATGAGGCTGCAGAGGCTAAAAACACTGAGTGTCACACGCGCTTCAGTAGTAAACGAAACTGCGCGTTTGTGCATTCACAGAGACAAGCAGAACATGCAGGATTCATATTTAAATGGTATTTTTGCTGCTTAATATTCACAGACACTAGTCCATATCGCGTTTTGATTTAGGTGTGCTGACCTACTTTTGATGTACATATACATCCAAAATTTGTCAATGTCTGTTATTCAGTAAATTTCGTTTTTATGACTGGATTCCGCATCGCGCAAATCATAGCGCCCTGCAGATTGCTGTTTGTGGGCCCAAAAAGGATAGTGTCAGTTCTCAGTTGCTTTCCCCCTGTATTCTGTGTTTTGTTTAAAATTTAAACTTCTTATGGAATGTTTTGCTTGAAGTGTGCTTGTGCTATGTTCCTTTAAAATAAATTCAGGTTTTGTTGACTAAGAAAACATGTGCACAATGTCTACAGTTTTAACTGTGCTTTAAGTGTTATATTTAAGTTGTTTAATTGTAGGTTCTCTGTAATACAAAAGACAGTTTGTTTTCCCTTCCAATATAGGCTTCTTAGAAAATTGCTTACCAACACATATTTTTGCCAGAAACATGCTTTGCATATGCTTATAGATGCGGTGATTATTTTGTTCCCTGTCACTTTGAGCTGCATTAGTATTGAGCTGAAATTTAGTCTCGTCGGACGGTAATCAGACTGTTAAGTGATGCATGGATCTGCAATTACGTATGAATGCTCCTTAGCTCATATCATCTCCTCGGAACATAAAAGTGGGCTGTAATTTTCACTCTTTCACAGCAGCGTGGAAGTAATGATAGGATAGTCTTGATTACTGTCCATATTCATTGTTATTCATGTTCATTCTTTCACTCTTATTGGGCAGATGTGAAGTTGGAACAGAGAACTGGGTGCAGTGTAATGACTCCCCTGCGAAGATCTGCAAGTATCCTGTGCAGGGCCTGTTTGAAGGACACTCTTATTACTTTCGCGTGCGTGCTGTCAACTCTCGTGGCATTGGCAGACCCTCCAGAATGTCTGAGCCCATTGCCGCTCTGGACCCTACAGAGTTTGAGAGACTTCATGGTGAGCAAAACTAAGTCCTCATGAAGTTACATTTAGTGATCAACTCTATATGTGTTAATAATGCCTTTTTATGTACTGCTGTTTGTTTCAACAGCCACAAAACTTGGTGGAAGACTTGACGTTGTGACTTACTATGATGACCTTGAAGGTACTTTATAGTTAGATTTATTTACTGAAAAATGGTGAATTTTCATTTCAATGCATGTCAAAACCATGGAAATTTATAAAATCTTTAAAAAATAATGGTCATTTATATAAGAATATTTATGTAAAAAAAAAGGAAGTTATGGCAAGTTCTAAAATATTTCATAGAGTATAAAACACTTTTTGTTGATGCAATCTCTATAAAATTGTATTCTATGTCTTTTAAACATATTATTTAATTTATATATATATATATATATATATATATACATATATATATATATATATAGCAAGTAAAATAAAAAGAATAGTACTTTGAGCAGGACTGTCAATGTAATCAGAATCACAATCAGAACTCTGCATTTATTATTTATACATTCAAAATGCATTCACTTTTTGACAGTCAATAAACGATCACATGATTATTAATGGCTACTACATTATAGTGACAATTGCATGTATACGGCTTCGGCCTGGTTGCTCTCTATCGTTGGATGATCTAACAGATTTTCCTGTCCTTCAGTGACCTTCAAGAGCTCAAAAATGACATCTGAAAAACCACTTTAACTGCATCCTTACTTACTGTGGGGTGGAGCTGCCTTAAAATATTCTTCCTTTTGTCACTCAGTCAAGTTTGTGTGTCTTTGAATTTGTATTATGTATTAGATGACAGCAGCTGTCACTTAGTGCTTTTCCCCCCTATTCTTTCATGCTTTTTGCTTTGAAAATTAGCAATAATTATCTAGCCCATAATTGGTTGTCTTCTGAGAGGTACTGATTAGTTTTTGATGAGAATTCCATCAGGAAGGGAACGTACAAACATCTGTGGTTCTTTTTCAAGTTGAAATGAACACATCAACCAGTGTCACCCATGTGCATGCATATGTGTATGTGTGTGTATATATATAAAGCGGTGAAGGCGGCAGCAAAGATTATATTCGCATATCAGTCCATAATATTACAGTTGCTTTTAAAGCTAGTGAAATTGCTAGGATATTTCCTAGTGTGTGTGTAAGTGTGTGTGTGTCTATGTGTTCAGGGTAGAAACAGTAATTCTGTTTGATGTGCTTTGCCTGCAGCCGAGGGAAAAGCTCCGGGACCTCCCTCTAAAGTCTGTGCTTCAGAGACGGACCGAACATATGTTGTGCTCAGTTGGGTCTCTCCAGTCTACCATAGCAAAGCCCCCATGTGGTATTACATTGAGAAGGTTAGTTTCAGCTCACTGCCAGACATTAACCCAGTCGAATGGTCACTAACTTTATTTCAGCAGTTTACTTTTCTTCTTTTGTCACCTTTAATCCATTAAGAAACACCTACGGCGTAAGAATATTTAATAAGAATATTTTTTTTAAATCAGTTTTTGTTTTGCATTAAATGATGCAGCACAGCCCACAGGAACAAATTTATTTCTCAGAAGTTAATCTTTCGTAGCTCAGAGATAGATATTTGACTGATATTGTTGTTTTAATTGTATACTTGAAAACTAATTATTTTTTTTAGCAATGTCCATTTTTTTGTTTGTTTGTTTTCCAATAACTGATATCGAAGACCCATTTTTAATTGTTTTATTATTCCTGCTTTTTGACAATAAATAAAAAGTACATTGCAAGCTTTATTATTATTATTATTATTATTATTATTATTATTATTATTATTATTATTATTATTATTATAATAGTCAGGCAAGTTGTGAGCTGCACCGAAGGGTTGCAAATGTGTTGCTACATGTTTTTTTGACTTGAGTATGAATAGCTGTAAAAGGTTATGTAATTATGCAAACAAAGTTAATTTTCTGTAATTTTATTTAATCTGTTGTCCCAATATTAAATTAACGGAGTTCTCTGTTATTTCAGTTCTCAGTTGTCTCAGATGTTCCCTCTAAAAATACAAACAAAAATAAACGTGTTGTGATTGCAGACTTTGGCATTGACAAAATCCATTGTCAATCTTTGGCTCTATTTAATCTTTAGTTAATTCAATTACTGTCTAGAAGAGACCACTGGTTGTTGTTGTTTTTTCTTGTGAGAGGTTAAAGCAGTCATTATCATTTCTCACACAATAAATATTTGTGTAATAGTGTGTTTTTATTCATTCTGGACTTTTATAGCTTCAAGTCGGAGCTGGATCCTGGCAGAGAGTGAACACTAAAGTACCCATCAGATCTCCTCGCTATGCCGTCTTCGACCTGCTAGAGGGAAAGGACTATCAGTTCCGTGTGGTGTCTGCTAATATGTACGGCGTCAGCGAGCCTTCCGAGCCCACCAACACTGTAACAACCCTGCAGCTGAAGGGTAAATGCCCTAAAAAAGCATGTCACAGAGGGCACAGTGCCTCTGATGTATTCACTTAAGATATTGACATGTTGAAATGCATATGAAATGGAATATAGATCTTTGAAGTTTGCTCTGACTTTGATGTTGTCATTAAGGCAGTAATGATTTTTTATCTGCCTTTCTGTAGTGGAACTAATTCATGCATGATAGGTCGTCAAGGGATTGATTGGACTGGTTTGTGAAATCACCCCTGAAATGAAGTTCTGTGTTCATTCAGGTGTGCCCTCAGCTCCTGGACAAGTCGTTGCAACCAGAGAGACTGACACTTCTGTTCTAATCCAGTGGGCGCCTCCAAAGGATCCCAATAACCTGATTGGATATTACATTGATTCTTGTGTGAAAGGATCTAAGGACTGGACCTCTGCCAATCACAAGCCCCATAAGCAGACTAGGTATGTGCTTAGTCTAGGTGAAATGATTTGAGGCACTTCCCACGAATAGGGTATGAAAGCTTCTGAAACTCAGGTCTGAAAAACTCTTGAAAAGAATTGTAACATTTAAAGAACTTTAAAATAAAATAAAATAAAATAAATGGGTTGCCGATTTAACCTGTTCTCATCCTCCAAAGAAACTCATTAACCTTATTCAATATTATATTGATTCTCGTGTGAAAGATCTGAGAACCGGACATAATCCAATCACAAGCCCCACAAGCAGACCAGCGCTGTGTTTCTCAAAGGCATTGTAAGCCTATATAGATCGTAGAGGCTATTGGTGCCAATGGCTCTGGGAAACACAGCCCAGGTATGGGCTTACTTTATGTGAGCAAGCTGTTCTCATTCCCAGGCATCAAAAACCGAAGCAAAAACTGGTCAAACACCTTGTGTGTTGAAATAAAAAAGCTATAGGTACCCCTTGGTGTTGCTATATTGATGAACTAGGAGTTACAATGCTTATAATAGTTTGCCTTATTCATCTTTTGTATGGACATTCAGCAAATTAAGAACAAAGTACATTATTTCTGTGGATTTAGCCATTCAGGTATTTTAAAATTAAATTATTTGCTATTCAGCAGCATTTAGCTCACAGGAACACTAATCTCTATATGATGGTAACTATAAATAAAACATTATCCTTCAACCAGATTCATATTTAACACGTGTTACACAAAGCCGAACTTGAAAAATAATTATATTACAAATGACAATTAATAACATCCCCAAAACAGTGCCCAAACCTTATTAAATTAGTTATTCAAATACAACAGCTGATGGCAAGTCCCCAGCAGCAGGTCTTTCAATATTTTTGTTATAAGTAGGTGTGTTTACTAAAATAGCAGATTTAGTCTAAGTAAATAAACCTAATAAAGCCTTAAAAAAAAAAAAAAAAAAAAGTTCCAAAGGTTCAGGAATTAGCACAAAATGCTATACATCTTAATTACAGTTTTACTTCATTTTTGCAATAACTTAATATTTGACATTTTACTTTACATTTGTATCTCTTATGCTTGAAAAAAAAAGTCATGGGACACCAAAGTAAATCCAATTTGCAGAAAGTGCCATAAAGTGCATGATTATGAATGTGGTAATTGCCAAAAATAAAAACAAAATGTCATCACATTACAATATTAAATGCCACTGGACAACCAGAAAGCTTGCATCGGGAGTTGCTGACGTTTCTTCTGAGGATGCTATTCTCTAAATAATTAAATGGAAGCTTCCTCTTTCACTGCCTCATTACTGGGTTCTCACAGGTTTGTTGTGCACGGACTGACCACCGGTGAGACGTATGTCTTCCGTGTTCAAGCCATCAACGAGCTGGGTCTCAGCGATGAATCCCAGGAATCGGCCCCTCTTTCTGTGAGAGCCGCTCTTAGTAAGTCTGCCTATCACAATCCAGTCTCCTTTGATATTCCATCAAGAAACCATTTATTTTGATACATTTCCTCTTGCCAAACACATTCAAAAGCTGTTTTTCAGCAGGAGGTGTTTGTTATTGATAAACCCATGGTGTACAAATGACAAAAAAAAAAGCACCCACCAGAGATGGCCCACCAGACTTCTTTTTAATGACTTTACAACAGGCTGGAAAAGGTCTTTATTTATCATTATTCATAGGAAGTGCTCAGGAAAGTTGCCACACAATAACAACAGAAAAGATTATTTCTAGACGTCAAAGGTTTCTTTAGTATGCAGTAGAGCAGAGCGGTGAAATGTGTCAGCCAGTAGAGATTCTGCTATAGTGTTAATTAAAGGTCATCAGAGAATGTGTGTTACAGTGATTTTACCATGGATAATCCACTATAACATCATGTCAGGTACAAACTTCCAAATAAAAACAAAATGTAATGAAAAGCTTTCCTTTGTAAAGTTTGCTTAAAAAAAAAAAAAAAAAAAAAAAAAAAGATTCCATTTGAATGAAAATTGTTTACATTACTATATATATATATATATATATATATATATATATATATATATGCATATATATCTGTGTGTATATAGTGTGATATGTGCAGTTACCGTGAAATCATACCACCCACCCATAGTAGTTACATGGAAGAGGTTTTTAAAATCTTTATATTTCCCTCAAACCTCATACCATTTGCTAAATTGGTTTAATAATTTATACCAAATGAGTCAGAATGTTTTTTCTTTCCGTATCTCTGTGGGACACTTAGTCAACAAGTAGAAATGATTTCAGCCAGCAGACCATTAAATTTTTACAGATCTGGATGATTTGTAGAGCTGTTTGCTTTGTAAGTCTTTAGCTTTAGCTAACAGCAATCCTCTGTTTGGACTCTGGGGGACAATTCCATACTCGGAGACTTCAAAAGATGAAACTTTTTGTCCTAAGAGTGCAGGCCTGTCTGTAGTACAGAGCCAGTCAAAACAGTGGTTAGGAAATTAAATTAGACGATTTCTTAATTTATTAGATAGAATTAGATGTTTTAATCAAGCAGGTCTGATGTAGTATAACTAATCTCATACCAGTTTTTGCTATGGACATTATTGATAACTTGTGTGGCTTGAGGAGAGTTTCATTTGCCAGTTAAAAACAAAAAATAAAATTTAATAAATTAAATAATGTAGCCTTACATTGACCCAAGCCATATCAGGGGCCAGAATATCATAGAGAACTGAAGGTGGGCTCTTTTGACCTGCACCAGTAGGCACCTAGCAACATCTCTGAACACCCTAGCAACTGCACTAAAATTCTCTCATAACACCCTGATAGCAAGTTTTGTATGGGCAACAACCACAACCATTTTCATCATACCATTAGCATTATAGCTTCACTTCTGACATGGAGACTGTCAGCATGATCATGTTACTTTTAAAGACGTTTTGGTCAATTGTAAGGTAGCGTGGTATTCTTTGTGTATAATGCAGTCCCATAATGCTTTGAACTCCGTTCAAGATTGCTAAAAAAATAGGTTAGAAATATAGTTATTTCATTATCAAAATTCAGTATAATTAAAATAAGTAGTTCAGTCTGATTAAGAATAAACACGTTTTTTTATTAATTTACTCTCTATTTACACTACTATTCAAAATTTTGGGATCTGTTTCATAAAGAATTCTCTTTTGTCTGCATTTAGTTGATAAATAATATAGTAAAACAAGTATTATTACAATTTAAAATAGCGGTTTTATTGTTTTTCACATTTTAAAATATAATTTATTCCTGTGATGGCAAAGCTGAATTTTAAGCAGCTATTACCCTTGTCTTTACTATCAAATGATCCTTCAGAAATTATTCTAATATGCCGATTTGGAGCTCAAAAATATTTCTTATTATCATCAATGCTGGAAACAGTTGTGCTACTTAATATTTATGTGGAAACGGTGATATAATTTTTTCTGAAAGTTAAAAAAAAAAAACAGCATTTATTTGAAATACAAATATCACTTTTGATTAGTTTAATGCATCTTTGCTGGATAAAAGTATTAGTTCTGTGTAAAAAAAAAACAAACAAACAAAAAAAAACCCTTAGGTTCTATTTTAGCTTGTGATGCTGCTTTACAAGGCAGTTGTTTATGTAGGCAGTAGATAGCAAAGCAGCTGTTTCAGAATAAAGCCCTAAATTCTCTTGTTAAAAAACACTGCCATATTTTGAGGCTTACACCAATGCATTCCACCCTCCTATATTACACCTCCAGATGCAACGCTTCTCTCAGAAATGTGCATATTATAAGCCAGAGATGAGGCTTGCACGCCAGCGCATGTTCCTCTCAGTCCAAGACATTGAGTAATGGGGAGGACCAGCTAAAGCAATCTGTCTTCTCCACAGAGCTGCCCTCTTACCCTTATGACGTCTCTCTTCTCTACTGTGATGGGGAATCCATGGTCCTCAACTGGAAGCAGCCTCTCCATTCTGGAGGAGCAGACGTCACTGATTATTACATTGACAAATGCAATGTGGCCAAGAAGACATGGAAGGAGGTCAACGTCCCGCCCATTAAGGAAAGACTGCATAAGGTGGCCATGTATTGCAGCATCCTGTGCATGTTATTGTTATCAGCTTATATTGATTGATTTATAATATGCATAACATAATTACTAAAATGAACTTTTCCTTCTGAAGGTTGGAGGTCTGACAGCTGGGTCAGTGTATCAGTTTAGGGTCTATGGAGCTAATTTGATTGGACTGGGTGATGCCTCGATCCCTAGCGCTCCCTTCAAATGTGAGGCTTGGACCATGCCTGAACCAGGTAATGCGACGTGCACATAGTTTTGCTTCTAAAATTCTATCACTATTTACTAATTTCCATGTCGTTGAACACCTGTATGTTGCTGTTTGTTCTGTGTAACACAAAAGAAGAAATTTTAAAGAATCTTCCATCAGCTGTTTTCTAGATAGCTATATATAGATTTATTTTCCTTAGGAAAAGAAAATGTAGAATAAGCTGGAAATTACCCCACTATAATGTAATTCTCTAAATAAAACCATGAAAAACAAAGGCAATTTTGCTTTTTTTGACAAAACTTCATCTGTGTTAACCATGCTATTATCCTGGTGAGCAGAACTGATAACACTTTACAACAAGGTTCCATTTGTTAACATTAACTTAATGGACTTGAACTAACATAAACTAACAACTGAATAATTGTATTTTATTAACTAATGTTAAGAAAGAAAAATAAATACTGCAACAAATGTATTGCTCATTGCTAGTTATTATTTGTTGATGCGTTAATTAATGTTATCTATGGAACCATGTTGTAAAGTGTTACCACTTCACTTCATTTTGAATCAGCAATGTAGATTAGATCACAGAAAGCCAAATGTTTAAGTTTCCAAGGCGTAACAAAAGATGTACAAGATCAATAAATGTAAGATTTTCATTGGCAATGCAGCACTGGCCTGAAAGGGCAATTGACAGTTCTGCAAACTGGCACAAAATTTTCTCACACTGGTCCCGAGCCAACAGGCCATCCTTATTCTTGAGCCCTGTCACTGAAAATCTTCCCTCCTCTGCAGCTCTGGAATCTTATTCTCCATTCCTCATATTTGAAACAACACACTGAAGAACTAATGGTCTTTTGGCAGCATATTGTTGCAACATATAGAATCTGAATGCAAATAGACAATTATTTGGCATGTTTCTCTTTTATATGGTGGTCGAAGACTTTATTTTATTTATTTTATTGCATTGCATTACTCTATTTGGAGTTTATCTCAATGAACTGATGTTGGTGGAAAAGAACTCTATGAAGATTCTCCATAGTTGTATCTCTTTATTTCTACAGAATAAAGACATATATGTTTGACGATATGAATATGGTGAATTTTGGTGTTTTTATGTGCTGCCCTAAGAACAATTTGGAGGAAGTAAAAGTCTTATGTGTGCAAAACACACTCATGCATGAGACTTCCAACCCACAACTCTTGGCAAACATTACATGGGTACTTGTTGTTTAGCAGAAAGACACAGATCCTCTGCGGCAAGATGTCTTGTTTGCATGGTTAAAAACCCTTTTAAATGCTACAAAAGTGGATTGGTTATATATTGACCCTGCAGGGAATAAACATGCCACCACCACCATGCTGCCAGCCACCACTCCGCTATATCACCATCATTAAAACTGAAGAATTAATAACATTAAGTAGTACATGTTTTAAAACATGTTACCATACTTTGTTTCAGGTGAACCGAGTAAGTTGATCAGTAACTATTTTCACACAAAAAGCCATTGTTCGGATCTGGCCTGCATTATGTCCTAATTATATTCCTCTCTCAAGGCCAAAGTATACTTCACTTTTTTTACGCGTACGCGAGGGACAGCGTACAGTGCGCGTGACGCGAATTGCGTCATCAGAAGGGTACGCGCGTACTGTATGCGCACCACCCGATTTTTGTAACCATACTTTGTACTCTCAGGTCGCACATGCCTACTGAAGTTATTTTGCAGTAATCATGTTTTCCCGCATGGTGGCAACACTGTCCCTGGCCATTGTTTCACAGTAAACAATGAAACTAAAGAGACGGACAACGCCAACAAAATAGCGGCGACTGCAACAACAGACGCTCGCATTGACGAGCACTTGTGAGCAAGAGGGTATGAGACAGCTTAGCTTTGGTTTAAAAGAGTTCAACAATATTTAGGGATGGGTAAATCGACACCTAGTGTCGACACATGTTTCGAGTTTTTGACACACTAGTGGTTCGAAACCGTGTTCCGGAGCTTCGCTTGAAATGAGGCTGTCACGTGACCTGTGAAAACGAAGTTTCGTTACATCACTGACGCGTCACGCTAGGCTCAAATACAAAGTGCGTGGATTGCGCTGTCCCATACCCACGATCCATTTAGTGCAATGTTATAGTTATATCAGTCAGCATGCCCATATGTATGTAGTGTCTTTACGTGGTGTATCATTGTTAATTATAGTACTACTATTAAAAACAATGACATGTGAATGTCTCTTAACTGAATGAAAATTAAAACACCTTGCGGACTCAACCCAAAAAGGATAAAAGTCCTTCCTTAACCACAAACATTTTTTGCTGCTTGTAAACGCTGTCCTCAGTTGTCAACAGCTCACATTGGCGAGAAAAATATATTAGTGCAAGATATATTAAATGCAATAATTGCATTTGTATTTGTGCATTTGTGTTTTTAACAGTTTGTGTTCTTTTGTAAGGAAGACCCAAAAATGGTGCAATGAAAAATGGCGTAGGCCTAATTTATTGCGGTATTAAACGTTCTATTTAGAATGTGAAAAGTTTGATGCAAGTAAAACATAGTCTTTATTGTCATGTGCTAATTACAATAAATTTTGGAAACTTTATCGCTGTACACACACATGCCGCCTTGCTAATGACACATATGCATATTAAATAGACAATTAAACCTTACAATGATGTCCCAATAAACAAAACAGTTGGTGTAAGAATTTTTATTGACCACCAGATGGCGGAGTAGAGCACTGTATCAAAAGCTTCGAAGTATCAATGCAATTTGTTGTAAAAGCCTCGTTTGGCACATCCCTAACAATATTTGTTATCAGTCATGACTTAACGGGGAAAATAGAGCAGACTCTGAACATGAATGAAGCTTTCTAGTGCGCATGTGTCGACCGCCTGCGTTCGCGTACAACTTCAAATGGAGTATACTTTGAAAGGCTACGCGTTCGACTGTACGCATATGCTAGTGTGCGCGTACAAAAACGAAGTATACTTAGGCCTTCAGCCTCTCAACATTGTATTGTATTGAACAGTCAAGACCAGACAAAAAATACAGACAAATGTGATTCTCATGGAAGTTGTGAAGAATGTGTTCCAGTTATGTTTTACCCTAAAATCAAAGAAATTATATTTCCTATTACAGCTGAAAATCAGAATTTAATAATCCAGATTAATTACAGTGATGAGAATAAGGGTTATAATTTACATGACACTACACTTTTTCTTTGTTTCGTTTTAGGTTGAAATGTCATCTGCACACATTTTCATGAGATTCACCAAAATTGATATAAAACATGATTGAAAGTAAGAAAAACTTGAGCATTGATTTCTTTGTGTTTGGCTTCGGTAGGTCCAGCCTATGATGTGACCTTCACTGAAGTAAGGGATGATTCGGTGGTGGTGGAGTGGAAGGCTCCTGTCTACAATGGCACCAGTGCCATCACTGGATACTTTGTTGAGAAATCCAAGAAAGGCTCGGATAACTGGAGCAAAGTCAACGAAAGTTCAGTCAACCACTGCTATCTTAAGGTATCGATTTATGCTGTCAAACTCACATTCTCAGATATTTTGTACTATTACTTCAGCTAGACATGGGAGTATGAATACCAGTGTGTTTCTTTATGGCTTTATCAAACGTATTGTTCGAATGTTTGCAGGTCAAGGGTCTAGAAACAGGCGAGTCTTACGTGCTCCGTGTACGGGCAGAGAACGCCAATGGCATTGGTGTGGCTTCAACCCCCTCTGACCCTGTGTGCATCAAGGCACTGCCAGGTAAACCAGTACTGTAGAGCGGACAGTTTAAGGAAATACTTGTGAATAAATACGCGTACATATTTGAATGGGAATATATGAATATGAATACTTGTACATATATGAATGGGAAAAACCTTACAGTCACACTAACATTAACAAACCATCAACTAGGACTTTTGCCTCAGTTAACTCCTAATTTGCTGCTTATTAATAGTAAGGTAGCTGTTAAGTTTAGGTACTAAATAATGTAGATTATAGTCATGCAGAATATGTGCTTTATAAGTGCTAATTGTAACGGAGACGAGAGACGTGCGGATCCATTTGCAAGGCTTTATTGAGAGACGTGGTCATGAAACAGGCATAGATTCAGTAATGGCAAACAGGTACAACATAGGCAAGACAAAGTGTAAATCTAGAGCAAGCGTAGGTCTTCGATCAGCTTACAATATCCAACAGGGCAAGGCAGAGAGATAATCCAGGTTCACAGCAATAATCCAGGCAGGGGCAAACAGAGTCCGAACGGCAAGGCAAGGGTTAATCCAGGTAACTCGGGCAAGAATCAGAACATGAGAAAACAAGGCAGGGCAAGAATCAGAACATGAGAAAACAAGGCAAGGCAAGACTATGATAACTAAAGTGGGCTCCGTAGAGTAGCTATAGCTATGAGAGTGATATACGCTAAACAATACTCGGCAGTGAGGGAGAGGAAGTCCATGGCTTAAGTAAGGGGTGTAATGGGAATCAGCTGTGTGATCAGTCTCAGGTGGGAGCGTGTGATTAGTGAAATGGCTGCTGGGAAATGTAGTCTGGGGGTGACTTGCAACGGTTAGTGTAGTGCAAGAGTCCATGTAGTGAGTGGGTGACCTCTGGTGGTGAACGACCGGAAGTGCATGGACAGGATTCATGACACTAATAAACAGCCAATATGTTAATAATAGGCATGCTAATAAGCACCTAGTTAATATTGAGAATTGATCCCTATACTAAAGTGTTACCAACCTTACAATTAAAAAGGCAATCACTTTCATCTGTTTATTCTAGAGCATGTATGCACATTGAATGAACTTGCAAGAAAAGCAGTTTTGGGTATTTTGAGTTTAGGAATCACAGTTTATGAGACAATTAGTGTTGGATTTTTTTGCTGATTCGTACATAGATTGTTTGTCGGCATAGTTGATAGGAAGTACTTTTAAAGAAAATTCTGTTACCAATTTCTCTCCCTCATGTCATTACAAACCCATAAGACATTGGTTCATCTTCAAAACGCAAATTAAGATATTTTTAATAAAACTGAAAGGTTTCTGTCCCTCCATTGGAAGTCATAAATGCATTGTTAAACAAATCCATATAAATCAAGTGATTTTATCCAAGCCTCGTGAAGAGATATGATCACGATGAACAGATTTAATTTAGGCTTTTATTTGCATCTAAACAGTGACTGACACATACATAGAGCACATCACATATGGTAAACTCATATGGAAAGCTCAAATGTGCGCATGAAATGAAAACTAAAACTAAGACGAAAACGATTGATGAAAAAACAATTTCGTAAACTGAAATAAAATAAAAATGTCAAAATATTTGAAAAACTAAAACGAAACAAAACTAACAACAGTTATTGAAAAACTAACTGAAATAAAATTGATAATTAACAAAAATAAATAATCGTTTTCGTAATCATTATGTTCTTACTCCTTGGCAGAAAAACATATGAGCTGACAGTTTAGGGAAATACCTGTAAATGTCGCATCACGCACATGGGATTATCTGTCGGAGAGACGCAAAGCAGTTTAAAGCAGAGTCCTGCACAGGTCCTGTTTGGTAAATGTGCACCAGCAGTACTTAACAGAACACCCGACCCGTTATCCGACAGCAGCATTAATTTATTTCTGTACCAGACCAGAACCGTTTGACATAAAGTCCGCGAGTCACGACCCGAACCGAACCCGAATCTACAACATCAAGTAGGCAAAATGATTTATTTTCTCATGTAACACAAGCAATCAAACCAACATAAGGCAAGTTGGTGCTTTGAAGAAAAAAAAAAAAAAAAAAGATGAGAACGCGCCTTTCTGTAAACAATACAAAACTTGGCCAAGTATCTTGTGATCACTCTGCCAAACTTTCGAACAAATATGCATAAGCTAAATCACATCATACAGACGCTTATAATTCTTCATAAATAAAAGAACATATTCAGATATGAGCCTTTATTGTTAAATACGATTGCCGTTATTGAATTTCATTAGACCCAGTTATGATTTATGCGCGGCTGTTCATGGAAAAGTGAGCAAGCCACAACAGTTACAATATCATGATTATGGTTAAATAAGAAAAAAGACATATAACCAAATTAGGCTACATTTATTTTCATATTAAATATCTCAACACACCAGATATGGCATGAAGCGCAACTTGTGTAGATTTATTTAGTAAAAAGGCTTGACTGCTTGCTTTGGTGTATATTTGTATACTTTTACCATCTAATCAATCTCTGCATGCGTTAATTTTGTGTCTCTAAACGTTTGCCTCACTAAGGTTAAATTATGCCTACGTCTTTCTTTGGCCTTCTCTCTGGAAGTCAAGTCAAGTCAAGTCACCTTTATTTATATAGCGCTTTTAACAATACAGATTGTGTCAAAGCACTTAACAGTATCAAATTGGAGGATAGAGTGTCAGTAATGTATAATAATAAGATTAAACACTCAATTTTCAGTTAAAGGCATTTCATTATTGAATTCAGAGATGTCATTGTCTAGCTCAGTTTAGTTTAAATAGTATCTATGAAATAAAATTGACGTTAATCGTAAAAAATTAAGTGTCCCCAACTGAGCAAGCCAGAGGCGACAGCGGCAAGGAACCAAAACTCCCTCTGTGACAGAATGGAGAAAAAAACCTTGGGAGAAACCAGGCTCAGTCGGGGGGCCAGTTCTCCTCTGGCCAGGATATTATTATTTATTTTTTTACTTATTGTTTTAATTAAATGTTAAATGTATAAATGTATTATATTTCTATTTTTATATTGTTGCAATTTCTAACAATAATAGTATTATGTAGTTAGGTATTTTATTATATTTATAGTTATTTTGTTTAATTTTAAGTTCTATTGTATTTAAGTCGAGGTCTTCACTGGGGATATGTCCCCGGGGCTCATCCAGGTGTCCGGCCTCCGGCGACGATCAGGGTCGCAGACATCATCTCCCGGCGCCGATCCACCATCTGATCCGGACACGGACTGAGAAACAGAATAATAAAGAAACAGACAAATATTACCGTAGATGCCATTCTTCTTACGATGTAACGAGTACATCGTGTGTTATGAGGAGTGTTCCCGGTTCCGGTTGATCTAATTAATGCAGCCTAACAATCCTTTAAGGGATTTGAATAATAGAAGTGTATTAGTGTGTTATGTGTAAGCCAGGTTAAAGAAATGTGTCTTTAATCTAGATTTAAACTGACAGAGTGTGTCTGCCTCCCGAACAGTGTTAGGTAGATTGTTCCAGAGTTTAGGCGCTAAATAGGAAAAGGATCTGCCGCCCGCAGTCGATTTTGATATTCTAGGTATTATCAAATGGCCAGAGTTTTGAGAACGCAGCAGACGTGGAGGACTATAATGTGATAAGAGCTCGCTCAAGTACTGAGGAGCTCGCTCAAGTACTGAGGAGCTTACTCAAGTACTGAGGAAGTGATCTGTTGATTCTTATAAACTTTAATTAAAACTGAAACTAAACTATATAACAACTAAATAAAAACGTGTTCACAAAATAAAAACTAAACTAAAACTAACAAAAATATTAATGGAACTAATAAAAACTAAACTGAATTTTATAGCAAATTTGAAAATGACATTAACCTCTTAAGACCCGAGAAAAAAGTTTTAGGAAAAAAATAGTTTTTTTTTCATGTCTTTACATTGTTTAGAGCATTACAAATAATGTAAAAAAATTTTTTTAAAAATGATATTTCATTCAAAAGTTATGCTATGTCCTCGCTTGAGGAGATCGGGACTCAATTTCTTTAAAAAATAAAAAGACATGAATGAACATGCATAGGCAAAAACAACTGATTTTTTAAATCACCAAAACATTTTTAGTTTAAGATTATTTATTTATTTTTTTTACCAAACTATGTATAAAGATGATTCTCAACTATGTTATAACAGAATGATTCGCTATACCATTTTTCTTTCTGTAAAATGTATGTAAAATGGTCATAAACGGGTTTTCTCATTATATACAATGTATCTATAAACTAAATCTAATTTGCATATTAATGTGTTTTTGGGGAAACGTAATGAAAAAAGAAGTGTAATAATGGGAGTAATAATTGACAAGATTTTCATAATTATATATATATATATATATATATATATATATAATATTTTATAGAATATTGAAATGTAATTTCTTTCCCTATTCATTTATGTCTCCCAAAATGCGTAATAAACATGCTTTTAGTCCCGGTGTCCTCAGATGAGAACATGTATGAAATCAGCGTCCTGTTTCGTAACAAAGTCATATTTTGATTTGAAACTCCATAACATTTTCCTGAGATGTTGATTTATGACACACAATTTAAAAATTAGACAGATTTAAATGATAATTACAAAATATTATCTTATTTCCATAAGAGTGTCACTAAATTAATTTCAGACATTTTTGAAGACCAAGGAGAGGGAGTGGTCATAGTGAAACATCCAATCATTTGGTATCTCTGCAAAGCCCTAAACTGCCCTAAACTGCCCTAAACTGATTAAACTGCTAGATTCATAATTTGTATTATTTTTATATTCATATATAATTTTAGGGTGAACTCTCCCTTTAAAGCAGCGAGTCTCAATGAGAGTGTCACTGTGCACACACGAGGGAAGCGAGGAGATGAGGGTAAACTCAAAATACAGTCTTTAATGAATCCAAACAAGACAGGACAAGGCAAGGCTGGGACACACAGGGACACCGGGAGTAACGAGTAGACCAGACCAAAATGAACAGAACAGGCAGGAACTAAATACACATGATAATTAAACACACACCTGAAAGAAATGAATGAATGAATGAGCTTTTTATTGCCAGGTATGTTTACACATATGAAGAATTTGTTTTAGTGACAAGCTCCACAGTGCAACAGAATGACAACGACAAGACAAGACACAGATAATAAAAAGAATAATATACAAATATACAAAATAGACCACGTACAAAATAGCAAAAAAAAAAAAAACACAGTATATAATATAGACAATTATGTATGTACAGTTATGATATGTGCAAATTTGAAATGTAAATAAGTATGTGTGTTAATTAAATGTATTATAGTGTTGTGTGTTCCGCGTTTGTCAAGTGTTCATGAGATGGATTGCCTGAGGGAAGAAACTGTTCCTGTGTCTGGTCGTTCTGGTGCTCAGAGCTCTGTAGCATCGAGCAGACGGCAAAAGTTCAAAGAGGGAGTGTGCTGGATGTGAGGGGTTCAGAGTGATTTTCTTAGCCCTTTTGCTCACTCTGGATAAGTACAGTTCTTGGAGAGTGGGGAGGGTTGTACCAATGATTCGCTCAGCAGTCCGAACTACCCTCTGTAGTCTTCTGAGGTCAGATTTGGTAGCTGAGCTGAACCAGACAGTTATTGAAGTGCAGAAGATGGATTCAATGATGGCAGAGTAGAACTGTTTCAGCAGCTCCTGTGGCAGGTTGAACTTGCTCAGCTGGCGAAGGAATTACAGCCTCTGCTGGGCCTTTTTCACAGTGGACTCAATGTGATTGTCCTACTTTAGGTCCCGGGAGATTGTGGTGCCCAGGAATCTGAATGACTCCACTACAGTCACAGTGCTTTTCACGATGGTGAGTGGGGGGAGAGCAGGGGGGTTTCTCCTGAAGTCCACGGTCATCTCCACTGTTTTGAGCGTATTCAGCTCCAGGTTGTTGAGACTGCACCAGATAGCCAGCTCTTTAACCTCCTGTCTGTAAGCAGACTCATCACCGTCCTGGATGAGGCCGATGAGTGTGGTGTCGTCTGCAAACTTTAGGAGCTTCACAGAGGGGTGTTTAGAGATGCAGTCATTGGTGTACAGGGAGAAGAGTAGTGGGGAGAGAACACAGCCCTGAGGGGCACCAGTGCTGATGGTGCGGGTACTGGATAAGAATTTTCCCAGCCTCACTAGCTGCTGCCTGTCTGTCAGGAAGCTGGTGATCCACTGACAGACGGAAGTGGACACGGAGAGCTGAGTTAATTTGGGCTGGAGGAGTGATGGGATGATAGTGTTAAAAGCAGAGCTGAAGTCTACAAACAGGATCCTCACATAAGTCCCTGGTCTGTCCAGATGCTGCAGAACATAATGCAGTCCCAGATTGACTGCATCATTCACAGACCTGTTTGCTCTGTAGGCAAACTGCAGGGGGTCCAGTAAGGGTCCAGTGATGTCCTTTAGATAAGCCAAAACCAGTCTTTCAAATGATTTCATGGCCACAGACGTTAGAGCCACAGGTCTGTAGTCATTAAGTCCAGTAATTTTGGGTTTCTTTGGGACGGGGATGATGGTGGAGCGTTTGAAGCATGAGGGGACTTCGCACAGCTCCAGTGATCTGTTGAAGATCTGTGTGAAGATGGGGGCCAGCTGGTCAGCGCAAGTTTTCAGACAGGCTGGTGTCACACTGTCTGGCCCTGGTGCCTTTCTTCTCTTGTTCTTTCTGAAGACCTGGCGCACGTCATCTTTACTGAACTGAATTGCAGGTGTGGGGGAGACGGGTTGCAGGAGGTGTGAATGATGTTTTTTCAAACCTGCAATAAAACTCGTTCAGATCGTCTGCCGGTTGTTGATTCTCCACAGTGCTGGGAGATGGTGTTTTGTAATTGGTGATGTCTTTCAGGCCTTTCGACACTGAAGCTGTGTCACTAGAAGAGAACTGAATCCGTAGCTTTTCGGAATAATTCCTCTTTGCCACTCTGATCTCCTTTTCCAGTGTGTATTTGGCCTGTTTATACAAGACTTTGTCCCCATTTCTGCGAGCATCATCTTTGGCTTGACGGAGCTGGCTGAGTTTTGCAGTGAACCATGGTTTGTTGTTGTTGTAAGTTAAATGAGTCATGGTAGAAATGCGCATATCCTCACAGAAACTGATATATGATGTTACAGTCTCTGTGAGCTCGTCCAGATCGGTGGCAGGAGCTTCAAAAACAGTCCAATCAGAAAAAGAGAGAGAAAACAGGCTTGTAAATCCCGCTCTGCTTCATTAGTCCATCTTTTTACAGTCCTTAATACAGGTTTAGCTGATTTCAGTTTCTGCCTGTAGGTCGGTATGAGATGATCAGAGAGCCCCAAAGCTGCCCGTGGGACAGAGTGATATGGATCCTTTATTGCTGTGTAACAGTGATCCAATATATTACTGTCTCTGGTGGGACATGTAACATGCTGTCTGTATTTTGGCAGTTCACGTGAGAGATTTGCTTTATTAAAGTCCCTGAGAATGATTAAAACAGAGTCCGGGTGTTGTTGCTCACGCTCTGTGATCATATCAGCGAGTTTCTGTAAAGCCGAGCTCACGTGCGCTTGCGGAGGAATGTAAACACTCACCAGAAAGAACGAGCAAAACTCCCGCGGTGAATAGAACGGTTTGCAGTTAAGAGTGTTTCAAGATCGGGACAGCACATCTTCTTTAACACAGTTACATCTGTACACCACCTTTCGTTGATGTAAAAGCACGTCCTGCCGCAGCGCAATTTCCCAGTTGATTCTGATTCGCGGTCCGCTCTAAACAGCTGAAAGCCCGGCAGACTTAACGCACTGTCCGGAATGGCGTCGTTCAGCCAGGTTTCCGTGAAGCACAGAGCAGCCGAGTTTGAAAAATCCTTGTTTATCCGGGAGAGCAGAAGGAGTTTGTCCGTTTTGTTGGGTAGAGAGCTGAGATTTGCCAGATGGATGCTAGGCAATGGCGTTCTGAATCCACGCTGTCTGAGCTTCACGAGCGCGCCGGCTCGCTTTCCCTGTCTGCGCGTCCTGAAGCGTCTGAACAGCGCCGCAGCTCCGCCAACTACAACGTTCAGCAAAACGTCGGAATAATCGAAAACCGGTAAAAGATTTTGTGGTATGTTCTGCCGAATGTTCAGCAGTTCATTCCTGGTAAAATTGATCGTGTTTGAGGAACAAAAAACAGGGAAAAACTAACAAAAACAGTACAAACACTGGAGAACTTACGGGCAGAACTCTGGAACAGGAGCCCTCATAGGGCTCGACTCAGGAACAGGAAGCCCTCCGTGGGCTGAACACAGGAACAGGTGCCCTCCGTGAGCGAAACAAACAGGGACAAGACAATCCACAGGAACAGGAAGCCCTCCGTGGGCTAGTCTCAGAAGCTGAGGCTTCTTTCTGGGCATGACGTAACTTCAGGGGCCCTCACAGGGTCCCTCAACAACCGCTTCCAGATCCGCAACTAGTGAAGTAGTGGCCTCCGTGGCCATAACTGGAAGAGCCGCCTGCCCCAGACGAGTCTCCCTGGACAAGACTGACAAGACTGGATAATTAAAATGTTCCTGTGGACACGATACTTAAAAAGGCCTTGACTCCGGTCAGGGGCTGGAGCCATCACTGGACTCGTGGTCATGCTGGGAATGGCACTCCTGGCCATGACTGGGGAACTGGATCCAGCGGTGGCCGGCGGGCTTGAGTCAGCAGCGGCTGGCAGGCTTGAGACAGTGGCGGACGGCTGGCTTTGGTGAGCCGCGGACGGCGGCGTTGATTTCCCCGTGAACGGCGGGCTTGAGAGAGCCGCGGATGGCGGCATAAATATCCCTGCATACGACGGGCTTGGGTGAGCCGCGGACGGCGGCATACTTGAGAGAGCTGTGGACGGCGGGCTAGAGGGAGCCGCGGATGGAGGCGTTGATATCCCCGCGGACGGCGGGCTTGAGGGAGCCGTGGACAGCGGCGAGCTGGAGGGGCTTGCGGCCAACGGACTCGCGGCGATCCCGCCGAACTCAAAGGTCGGGGCATGGAAGGGGAAACACACAAGACACGACAGACATGACTGTGACAGAGAGAACACTGGGGGTGCTGGAAGTTATATTTTTGAAAGGGGTTCTGTTTACAGTAAAAGATTCACACCAAGACAAGATGAAACTTGCAAGTACTTGCAAAAGAATGTGGTGTGCATCATTCTAACTCATGCCAGTTTACACCAGTGTGACTAGACGAGAAGTATTGTTTCCATAGCAACTACTCTTTACTTCAGTTTTTCTGTCAGCTTTGTGTAGCGCAGCTGTCAGACTTGTGAAATCAACTTAGTGTCTAGCATCCAGAAACACGCCATAACACATATAATACAATAATAATAATAAGAAGAAGAACGCTTCTTGTTTACTGATTGGCTGCTTTTTGTGATGATAATCTAATTAAAGTTTGAATGTCAAATTGCTTTGCATTAGTTTAACCCTCAGAAAAGTAATTTCTATTCACATCCCTGGGTAACTAATGATAATGATATTTTAGCTGTTAAAGTTGTGGAGAACCACTGCCTCAAGGGGAATTTTGTTCCAAGTCAATATGAAATGTTTTTGCAGCCCCCTTTTTGCTTCCTTAATGTAATTCATTTACACATGAAAAATGATTTTTAACAAGAAAAATATTGGGGAAATCGTTACATAACAGAATAGAGCTAAGGTTTTTTTTTTTAGGGGTCAAGCTTTTAGCTGATTAGCATGGCCCAAGTAGCCTTTCATGCTAGATGCAGTAAATCCAGTTTTACTCAATTGACTGCTTTCATAAAATTACTGTATATTCTGACAAAATATTTATTTATTTATTTATTTATTTAGCGTACAGATGTTTTTCTACTGCCCTTTTCTCTTGAAGGCCGTTAAAAGCATGGCTTTATTCAGTATAGACCTCATTGGCTTTGGTGACATTGGTCATCCATCCTGCCTTTGGCTAGAGATGATGTGATCCTCTATGGGAATATCGGTTGGGTAGTTGCATTTCAGAAGTGGTTATTACTAGAGTATGAAGATTGGCTTTTTGGTATTGTGCACAGTAAAACCAGAGGTTGCATTCAGTTTCGTCAGTTGTAAATTCATATAGTTTTTAAGCACTTACAAAACCACTCAGAATCCAGAATAGCTGAATATCAGTGGATTTAAAAGAAGGGATCTGTATTTTGGATGAAATGAGAGGAGTTCAGAGCCGTGCGGGGCAGTGTGGATGGCACCATGGGAGGCGTTCTGAAGTGTCTTGGGGAGCAGCTGCCTGCACATTCGCAGATAAGGAAAACGGGATGATCCAAGATGATTCATTCCGAGCAGCCTGAAAGGTTTTGGGCTGATAAAATGCTGTCAGCCAGTAGAGTGCACTGTGGATTCGTCTGTCTATATAAAGTATGTGTGTGATGTTATATGAGATGTTCTCCTTATAGCACCACCGAGAAGGGAAGCCCTGTGTATGCTGATTGGTCATAATCAGGGCTACTTTGAATCTGTGCCTGTAGAACTCCACAGATGTCTGCAACAATCATTCACAAACTTCTTCACACCTTACATGTTCATGAATTTTTATTTCATTTTCTTTTATTTTTTTTTTTTAACAAATTTTGTGATGCATTATAGACCACTGAAAATGGTAGCATCTAAATTAACTGGTTTTATTCAAATCAAAACTATTATCCACCTATATACATTGATTTATACCAACTAATTAATGAAAGTAATCTTTATGCATTAAATCAGGGAGAAATATCTCTTTAAGGTCATAACTGCAAGTCACCACTTTTTACAGTTTACAGCAATAACTCCCCTAAAATGAAAATACTGCTATTACTTTCTTGGTTTAAACTTATTCCGGAATAGTATAACCTTTGTTGCTGTGTAGAAAAAGTGAATTTCCAGAATAACCTGGCCACTTTCCAAATGATGAAAATTAATTAAAACTGTGTTTGTAAAGTCACAAAATGAGACGTATCATAAAAGTGGTGCACACAATATTATATAATATATAATAAAATATATAATAACTCTTCTGAAGCCATTCTATAGCTTTGTGTGACAAACAGACAGAAATATAAGCTGATTTTTACTGAAAATGAAATGGGGTGCTCCATCAGGTTTGATTTCAATGACATTTGGTTACAAGACACATTGGAACCAATGGCATTTGACGTCAGTGGTGTTAAATGTCATCAACCGGACATTTTTATATGTGACATTTGTAGTCCATTTTAGATCTTCAGAGGAGCAAAATATCATCCAATTAATATTAAGATTATACGTATATATCCATATTAGTAATTAAAAATATGAATTAGTATATGGAGATAATATTCATTATTTAAATCTGATAAATGTAATATTGTGTCGTCCAACTTTTTTTAATCATAGGGAACAGTATTTTTTAAAGAATCCCACTCTCTCCCAACTGTAAATGCGGCATATCCTACATCCTGTTTTGTAGTCTGCACATCTTGTTTACTTGTGTGCAAATTCTTTTCTGCTTCTGTTATTTTGAAGGCACCCAGGAAATCAAATGTGGTGTCGATGAGGAATCAGGTGACATTTATCTCTCTTTTGAGAGCTGCCAAATGGCGGAGAAATCAAAGTTTGCGTGGAAGAAGTCCTACCAAGAAATTACTGATTTCTCTAAGGGGATCGTTGTGAAGACATCAGGCAGCCAGTAAGAAAAACACACGTACGATGTGTCCTCCTAACTAGATCTGGACCAGATACATATTAGCTCAAAGCATATTTAGGGCAATGCCACAGTCTGTGCATATTTAATTCTGTTTGTTTTCCTTTTGTTGTCCCACTGAACAGACATTAATGTTTGCTCATTTGTTTCTTTAGCTCAACTTTGCTTTTTAAGAACCCAGACAAAGAGGATTTGGGCACATACTCTGTGTCTGTTACACAAACCGATGGTGTCTCTGCCAGCTACAAGATCTCAGCAGAAGGTGAGGCCTGTTAATATATTATGACTATCACCTTCATTATTAATGCCCTTCCTCAAAATTATATAGAGAACCAGACACTATCAAAACATTCCACTGACAGATTGGAATCTTATTTGATTTGGCTGTCGGATACTTGTCAGTATGTTGATCTGTTTTATGGATGCTACATCATCTGCAGTGAAGTGGTTGCTGTAATACTACATATTGTACAAAGATCCTTAGTAATAAAAATAATAATGCTAATAAAGATTTATGTTGTCTTCTGTTATGTCCTTGAAAGTGTTGTTGATAATGATGATAGTTGCCTCTGTCCTCCATTTTAGAGCTGGAGAAGATGTTGGCCCTCAGCTATGACATACGCAACCCAAGTGAGTGACCCTGGATAGTAGAGATTGAACACAAACCATGTTCAACATGTGTACTTGACACTTTAATTGAATAGCGTATTCAGGGTTGCCACCGTCTTGGAATTATTCCAAGCTTCTAAAATGATGGAACTCAAAAAAATCATAAAAGGTCATGGAAATGATTGTAACATTTCACAATTTGTTTGTTAACATTATTTGTGGCACGTTAATTCATAATTATTGTTATACTATTTGGAATGTAAAAAATGTATGTATTATCTATTGCATAATTACCTAATGTTAATGTATAGAGGCATATTGTGTTTCCAAAATTTCCATAGTATGTATACATTTTTAGTTATTCTTTGATCTAAAATATTTAATTGGCTAAATATGACTTTTTCTGAGTATAGAAATTTATCATTAATCTAAGATTTTATCTAGATGGCAATATTCAAGTATGGGAACCCTGAATTTTAATCTACCTAGTTGCTACATTGCTTGGCAACCATAAATGACCCTGCAATAATAAACTGTATGACATGACATATTAATAATAATGTGACTATCTATTGAACATCTATTATCTTCTTTTCAAATTACTAGTACCGCTGTTTTATAAAACACTTGAGGCTATTACAGTGATTTTACCAAAGTTAAATTGGTTTAACTTCATGCTGTGCCTGACAATAGCATTTAAGCATTCACTGTAACAAGGGACATGGCTTATTGCTTAAAATAAACTCTGATATTTATTTGTATATAGGATCGGCATGTGTTATTTCACAAGTCTAAAGTCATGCGTATGAACAGTGACAACAAGACAACATGTCAGATTTTCACACATCACCTCTTTTGTGTCACAGTTATTCCTCTGAAGACTGAACTGGCCTATAAGATTTTAGAGAGAGGCCGTATGCGCTTTTGGCTGCAAGCTGAGGGCATCTCCTCTGCTGTGACCTACAAATTCTTTGCCAATAACAAGGAGCTTGTCAACTGTGAGGTAAACAACTACAGATAAAGTGGTACAGGCAACCACATATCTTCATTATTTCATAAACAGAAAGCAGGGAGTTTTATATTAAAGGAGATAGTTTACAAAAAAATGAAGATTGTCATTATTTACTCATCCTTAGGATCCTCCAAACCCCATATGACTTTCATTCTTCTATGAAACATAAAATAAGTTGTTTAACAGCAGAGTAAAAGCATCATAAACAGGGTCCATACGACTTCTGTACTAATTTCTAAGTCATTATGTACTGAAAATATTTAACTTAAGGAATACACAAAATAGCAGTATCATTAGTTATCAGATTATTTTGGATATATATTGGCTGATATAGCATATGTAATATTCTAATATATATTCTAATATATTTTTAGTGTATATTATATATTATATTCTAATATCCTTTGTCATCCAACTTAATCTTCACAAACATATATTATGTGTGTGTGTGTGTATATACAGTATATATATATATATAATTTTTTTGTTTTGTTAGCAAAATAGTAGTTGAATCCCTTTCACTGAACTGAAAAGGCCAGCATGAACTTTCTGCTAGAAGTAATGCCTTTTGTGTTCTGTGGTAGAAAGAAAGCCATACAGGGTTTTGTATTTGATTACTGAATTGTCATTCTCATTGAACTTTCCCTTTAAGCTTAGCTCCAACCTTTGCTGTGCAGGAAAACATAACCAATCCAAATAAATAGATTCAGCTCTATTGCAATACTACCATCTGTTATGTTTTTCTGTTCCATTTGCGTGAGCCTCCTAAGAAAAGCCCAGGAGAGAAATGTTTACCTCTCCGGCTTTTTCACAGCAAACTAAAATGAGTCACGACGCAGCTACGGGCATTATTGAGATGGTGATGGATCATTTCACTGACGACAGCGAGGGCACTTTCACCGTGCAGATCCAAGATGGCAGAGCCAAAGCCCAGTCCTCTCTGGTGCTGATCGGAGATGGTGAGAGCCAGCATCGCTCGAGGGCTTCTGCAGCTCTCATCTTGAGATATTGTGCTCCTCTGTTGAACTCTACTCACTGACCTCTTATAGTTCCTGCTTTATTTTCCTTTTCCAGCCTTCAAGGCAGCACTGGCTGAGGCGGAATACCAAAGGAGGGAGTACATTCGTGTGAAAGAGGGTACTGCACTCATCCTGTTGATGTAGCTGTTGAAATAAACTTCAGATAGAGTGAATTACAACCTGCGGTTTTGTAATCCATTCTTGGTATTACTTTTTGAGGTTTACAAATAAGCTTTGCATTATATACAAAAATCTCTTATTGGTTCCCTGATGAAAAAAAAAATTGCTTGCATGAATAGTTCATCCTAAAATTAAAAAGTCCTTTCATTTCCCTCATGTTTTTTTCCAAACCTGTATGACTTGCTTCCGTAGAACATGCAAGAAGAGATTTTTAATAATATGACAGTTTTTATACTGTATTATGTAGTAGATTCCTCTCAGACTAGTAGATTTTGAATCCCAAATTTTGACCTCCCAGCTAAACCAGATAACAACCATCTTGGCCAGGCTGAGACCAACTAAAACTAGCAAACCACTTAGGCTGGTTTAGGTTGATGTTTTTCAGTATAGTTGCTCACTGATTCTTTGAGTTTCCCATGATTTCAGAATGTTAATTTTCCATTTTTATTTTTCCAGGCCCTCACTTTATGGAGTTCCTCTCCATTCAAGTTGGTGATAATGCCTCAGTCACTCTTGTTTGCAAGGCAAGTTGAATGGGAATGATTTAGCCAAAGCAAATTGAAGACTGACTGATGATATATGGTGTTCCACGTCTAGGGAACTCCACGCTGCGCCCCCTAGGGGGCACTATGGGGAATACAGTCTGCATGACCGGTGTCTGAAGCAAGTGTGAAACAACGCCAATCTATTGGACCACATGGCCCATGACATCATAGGTGGGGTGCCCAGAAGTATAAGAGGGCACCTGCTGCATACGTCATCCTCTTTGCTTTCTTCAGGAGCAATCTGTTTGAAGTGTGCGTAAGAGACCAAGGCACGTGAGCGGTGTGGAAAGTGTGTGCCTCCGTTCCAGAGGTTTCTGGCACTTGAGGACATGCACGATCTATCTGTCACGTGTCTTGGTCAGGAGCTTGCCGGTTCAGTGCTCGAGGGCGCCGAACGCACTCATTGTGAGTGTTGTCCAATGAGAAGCTCTATTCGCGTTTGCCCCTCTTCTCGAGAGATCAGTGACAAGTATTTGCGTCTCGCGGTTGGGGTCCTGCTGTTGCCGAGCCACAGCGAAGACTCGGATCGCGGGATGCGCGGGTTTTAGATGCTCTTTTTGGGTTATCGGATCCCGCGGATAGCTCTCGAGTCGAGCAGCGCTTTAGGGGATGTGTGCCTCCGTGTTTGGATTCTAACACTTGAGGGTATGTTCTGCGTTCGCGTTTGTCTCGGCGAAGAGCACGCGCGCATCGTGATGAGTCACGGTGTCTAGGCTCCGCTCGCGTTCGTTCCTGTTCCCGAGGGATGCGGAACAAAGCGTTTGTGTCTCGCGGCGCGGTTCCGCCATTGCCACGGCACAGTTTCTCAGTCATGATCTGCGAGATCCACACACCCTCTCTAAACGGGTTGTTGGATATCACCGATACTGCTGGGTTGTTATGACGATGAAGTGTGAGCACGGAGTCGTTTCAGCCCTGATACTGCGGGATCGCGGGCTGAGCTATATTCAGCTCGGCTGTGCTTCTCTAATATGCATGTTTTTATGTGTGGAGAGCCTCGCTGGGCATGAATATATTTTTATGTTCTGTGGAGACAGACTTGCGAGTTTTCTCTCCCAGGGTTTTCAGCACCTAGAGTGGTTATGGGGAATGTCTCTTCCTGTGTTAAGCCAGAGTGTAGCTGTCTGCGGATGGTTATGCTCCAGCCCGGCTTACTTAGTTCTGGAATATGGCGGTCTGAGGGCAGCCATGTTCTAGCCTGGCTCCTTAACTAGGTTGGGTTCCCCTTGGCACATATTCTCCCAAATAAGCACTGAAGTCTTTGTCTAGGAATCTGCTATTCGAGGATCGCTGTGTTCCAGCTTGGATACTGCTTTATTTAAAAATAAATAAATAAATTAATAAAAAAAATAAATAAAGGGTCTCTGTGAGCCCCTTGCATGGACTGTGCTGTCTCCCCTTCAGGGTTTTACGTAGATGGTCCACTTCCGTGGTCTGGGCTATCTTCAGCCTTATCTGAGTGAACTGCTATCTGAGGATAGCTGTGTCCAGCCCTCTAGTGTTATGGCCTCAGCTTACATCAGGCTTTGATCACTGACTATGATGTTTGTGTTCGTTCTTTAGCGAATCATTATGGAGGGTCCAGATCTCCCTTTTGTGAGCTCCTGGTCAATAACACGGTGCTTAGCTAGCCTAATGTGGGACTGACATGGACTGGGGACCTCCTCAGTATAACCATCTGAGGGTGGTTATGTTCCAGCCATTATGGCAGGTCAGGCTTACCTGAATACAGCTATCTGAGGCTAGCTGTCTTCTACTGCAGTTATGGTGAGTCTTGTTATGGAGTGGTCCCCTTTCCTAGAGCCTAGCTATCTGAGGATATCTATGTGCTAGCTCAGTGACTGCTCCCCTTCTTAGGGTCTTTAAGTAGCGATCTCCTTGAGCCCATGCCTACACAATGCTATCTCCCCTGCTAGGGTTGTAAGTAGATAGCCTTCCTCCAAGCTGCCCAGACCACAGAGAGTGGGCTATCTATGCTAGGACTGACAAGGATTGGGGTCCTCTTTAGTATAGCCATCTGTAGGTGATTATATTCCAGCCACTGTTATGGCAGGATGGGCTTACCTGAATACAGCTATCTGTGGTTAGCTGTTTTCTACTGCAGTTGTGGTGAGCCCTCTTATAGAGTGGTCCCCTTTCCTAGAGCCTAGCTATCTGAGGATAGCTTTGTGCTAGCTCAGTGATTGTTCCCCTGTTTAGGGTTTTAAGTAGCTGTCTCTTGAGCCCTTACCTACACAATGCTGTCTCACCTCTTGGGTCGTAAGTAGACAGCCCACTCTTTGTGGTCTGGGTAGTTTCAGTCAGTCCCCCTTCCGGTAGCCCTTCCTAGGAACATAGCTATCTGAGGATATCTATGTGCTAGCTCAGTGACTGCTCCCCTTCTTAGGGTCTTTAAGTAGCGGTGTCCTTGAGCCTTTGCCTATACAATGCTATCTCCCCTGATAGGGTTGTAAGTAGATGGCCCACTCTCTGTGGTCTAGGCAGCTCTGTAGGAAGGCTATATCAGCTATGTTATTCTGGTCCACAAGACTTCATAAGACCTGATCTGATCTGATCTGAGGATAGCTGTGTTCTAGCTCAGTAGCTACTCTCTTTACCTGGGATTTAAGTAGCGATCTCTTGAGCTCCTCTGAGGCTTTCAGTGGTCTTGTGTATCCAGGCTAGTTCTGCTCACATAGCATAGCTATCTGAGGATAGCTGTGCTCTTAACTTGGGTGGGATGTTCCACTTGATCTATTCAGGTTCCCCCGTGTCTGTCAACTTGTGTGAGCGGCCTGTGGCGTTAGTGGCATGGCCCCTTTCTAAGGCCAAGCTTAGGTGTATGTATGTCACTTCCTTGGTGCTCTCCCATCAGGACAGGCATGCGCCTCAGCACGGCGTGGTTGGATTTCGTTCCCCATAGTGCCCCCTAGGGGGCGCAGCGTGGAGTTCCCTAGAAGGAGAACGTCTCAGGTTACGCATGTAACCATGGTTCCCCGAGAGGGAACGAGACGCTGCGCCCCTTTGCCATGCCTTCGGCCTGCCTGTCTACATCTCCTTCAGACAGCTAAGTGGATGATGTATTCAGCAGGTGCCCTCTTATACTTCTGGGCACACCGCCTATGATGTCATGGGCCATGTGGGCCAATAGATTGGCGTTGTTTCACGTGCTTCAGACACCGGTCATGCAGACTGCATTCCCCATAGTGCCCCCTAGGGGGCGCAGCATGGAGTTCCCTCTCGGGGAACCATGGTTACATGCCTAACCTGAGACATTTTCTTGCATGTCTGACCCCCCTTCAGGTGGCTAATTTGAAGAAGGACTCTGTGTTCCAATGGTATAAGGACGATGTGGAGGTGATTTCTGAGGTGCCTGCTGACTTGAACTCCGGAGTCTGCAAGTTCCCCCTAACTAATGTGAGCACTTCATTTCATAAACAGTGAAGCTAAAAATCGTTTAGTCAAATATCACTCTAATCTGTCAAAGGTTACCAAAAAGCCTTAAAATCACATTGAAATGTATTAAAATAGCAGTTCATCTAAATATTATATTCCAGGTTATTTAATATTTCCAGTGAATACATAAACAATACAATATTGATCTAAAAGCCTTACACATGGAGCAAACACTGGGCTAAATTATATTAGTGTTAGCCATTAGCATTAGTACATTTGCTTAAAAAAACAAAACTGAGTTTAATGCACAGCCTTTTAATGTCAGCAACTAAATATAAGGGGAAGCTTTTTTCTACTTCTCTTAAATGTTTTACCATGCATGGTATCCTCATTGTAATTCAATACACGTTTATATGGCTAATTGCAATTTATTAGCAGCATTTACAATTGTTTTTTTCATCATGTCCAGAGAGCAGAACAGATCTGTGACCCATTTATGGGTTCGTGACCGCTAGTGTAGCCAGTAACAGACATTTGTGTTTGTGCTTTCCATAATCAAAGTTTAAAATGAATCAAAAGTGTACTGAAGCATGCTCAACGCTAAGTGCCATAGCTAAGGTTATTTCAGTAAAAAGACATATAATCCCTGCTGGACTGTTATGGGTAATTGCTCTGTTTTTTCAGTCGATATTCTTCCCAGTTACAAAGTAAAACAGCTTGTGCAACTTCCATAAATACAAAGAAGCTTGACGCATGACAAAATTATACTGCATTTGTTATAATTGCTACTGACATCTTATGAGAACTAACATAAGAACATTTCACATGAGAAATAACCTTAAGAGCTTCTGGCTCTCTGAGGATTGAAACCAGGGGTCTCAATCAATTGAGTGCCGTAGTAATTTTTTGTAATGCTGGTTATTCTTTGACATTTTTTTTGTCAAAACTATTTTTTAAAACTATATGAAAAAGCTATAATTTACTCCCAAGACAATTTAGCACAAAAACTATTCTGCCGGTAATGCTCTAAAAACAGCATCACTCAGGTGGCCTGTTTTTGTGAGATGGTGTTTTTTTTTTTTTCTTCAATTTTTTTTATTTTTTATTTTTTTTATCCTGATATTCTAGTTCTCCAAGAGGGATGTGGGACTATATAAAGCAACCATCACCGATGACAGAGGCCAAGATGTGTCACAGATTGATGTTTCTGGCAAAGGTACCATCTCTCAGGATTGTCTTATCAAATATAGAAAAATGTAAATGTGTGCTGGAAAATGTTCCATAAAATGTGTGTTAAAGATGTCTTTTTCTCGCCCACAGCTTTTGATGACATCATTAACAAGCTCAGTCACATCGCTGGTGTGTATGACATGTATCATCATGCTCGTCATTTGGCTCTTCAAAGCCAGCATGTCTTTAACATCAACTGATTTTAAATCAGCCGTCTTCTACCCTTCTCTCATCTTCTCTATCCATGGAGTCTAAATCTGGTCATCTAACTTAAAATGTACCAGAACTTCAATTATGAACTTTTTATGGTTTCCCATAGTTCATTTTAGTGCTGTGCTGGAGCTGTCAGGGTCTTAGTGATGAATTGTTTGACTGTAACCCAAGGGTGACTCTGATACTCTTATGCTAAAAAGCACGCCATGTTGATTTGGTGTTTAAGTGATTCTTCTGAAAACATATCCAGATAAAAAAAAAAAAAAATGAGCATGAATAAGCATAACAGTAAAGCCATCTAATAAAAATTCATATACACAGTAGGTAAAGATACTATTATATTACAATTTTATAAAACCAATTTCATGCTTTTAAGCATAAGCTGTTAATTCACAAAGATTGATAGAAACAAGTTCAATCAAGTGTGTCCAAATTTAGACTGGTAAAATACATAACAATAATTTAAATAATTCATTTTTGAGCCCTGTGATGGACTGGCAAACATTCGGGCTGTTTCCCTGTTTTCGCCATGAGATGTTTGAATAGGCTATAGAATCTCTGTGATTCTACACAGGCAGTGAATTACAGTAATGGGAATTTGTAAGGAAACTCTGCGTGATTGGTATTTTGTCACATTGCAAAAATAACTAAAATAAGTTACTTATTTTCTTTAAGCAAAATATAATTGATTTCTTTCTCATTTTGAGGTAAAATATGACGTAAATATGTGACCCTGGACCACAAAATCAGTCATAAGGGTCAATTTATCGAAATTGAGATTTACACATCAATAAATAAGCTTTCCATTGATGTATGGTTTGTTAGGAGAGGACAATATTTGACTGAGATACAGCTATTTGAAAATCTGGAATCCGAGGGTGCAAAAAAATTTAAATTGAGAAAATCACCTGTAATGTTGTTCAAATGAAGTCCTTAGCAATGCATATAACTAACCAAAAATATCTTCATGGAACATGATCTTTACTTAATATCCTAATGATATTTGGCATAAAAGAAAAAAATGATCTTTTTGACCCATACAATGTATTTTTGGCTATTTCTACAAATATAGCCATGCTACTTAAGACTGGTTTTGTGATCCAGGGTCACATATGACAAAATATGATTTTGAGGTAAAGTATGTTTCATCAGATTAACAAATTTTGTTTATACTCAGTTAATGTGAACTTCAGTGGTTGACCACTTCACTGCACTTCAGTTTCAATAGTACTAAAACAATTCTTAATCTTTCATCCAAAAAAAAAAATAAATAAATAAAAAATAAAACAGTAAAAAGATCATCTTGAAGAGAAAACACTCGTTCATTGTAGCTGGATGCCTACTTGAAAATCTTTGCATAAATAGTAAAAGAATCTCAGATTTAACACACGGTGAATCACAGCAATGCAGATTTCTGTCCAAACAGTCTGTGTTGGTGAATTTTAAGATCTCTTTCCTTCTTTTTTTGGACCTGGACAGGATCCAGCGCCTCTGAGTTGTCGATTCAGTGCACTGCGGAGGGCATTATGCTTCAGTGCCATATGAAATATTACACCGAGGAGATGAAGATCCATTGGAAACAAAAGTATGCACATTTTCCACTCGCACTTGAAACGATTTCCTAGAATAAAAAAAGATACACACATACTCTTGAAAATGAAATGCACATGCCTCTTCATGTCCCCAGGCATGACAACGACTCTACATGTAAACATGATGTTCAGATTTTGGTCTATAGTTTTGTGTTGGTTCAGTGTGAGGTGTACAAAATAAATGATTATTGAACTACAGGAAATTACAAGAGTAAAGAGTCTGTCTTGTTCCTCGCTCTGTTGTCGACACAAAACAAATAATTCTGATTGCAGTTGCCTAATGCTCTGCCCTGGAGGTGATTCAGTAGCATGTGAAATTCTAACGTAGTGAGAAAAGCCTCTTCCTGCTCGCATGGCTTCTCAAATCCCTGTATTAGCATTTTGAAGTGGCTATTCTGGGTCTTTCCTCCCCCTGTTGCACGTTTTGAATCACACGCAGAGCAGGTATTAATGCAAGGGAAATTTCACATTCAGTCGCGACACAAAAAAACACCCGCCGTGTCTAATTTTACACTAGGGACATGCTAATTTGATACCCCACTTGGAAAAAAAAAAGGCATGTAACATTTTGAGACCATTTACTCTATGGAAAATGAGCAAACAATTGAGCTTAAATAGGGAGTGGGATTAAACATGCCTTCGTTTTAACATGTTAAAAGCATGCATGTGATCGTATTGGTTTTGTCATTCTCTCAGTGATGAACAGATAATAATGGGTTTCTTTGCATTCACTTACTCTTTGTACTTCAAGGGATTCTAAAATTGCTGCATCAGAAAGGATGAGAATTGGTGGCAACCCAGCAATGGCAACTTTGGAGATAGTTGAACCGGCTGATAAGGATAAAGGAATATACACTATTGAGATTGTGGATCCCGAGAAGACACATTCTCGTACCCTGGACCTCTCCGGACAGCGTGAGTTGTAAAAACAAACCTATACAATTCATCCCATGTGTTGACTAAAGACCACCTAAATTTACCAGCTATGACACACTAAACTAAAGGCAAAGTCTAATTAACATTTATCAATACATTATACAACTAATTATTTCTAAAAAGTGATTAATATGAACGCTTTTTATTGTGCACATGTAACCCTGGACCAAAAAAAACAGTCATAAGGGTAAATTTTTGGAAATTGAGATTGATACATCATCTGAAAGCTGAATAAATAAGCCTGTGATACATTGATGTATGTTTTGTTTGGATAGGGCAATATTTGGCCGAGATACAACTATTTGAAAATCTGGAATCTGAGGGTGCAAAAAAATCAAAATATTGAGAAAATCACCTTTAAAGTTGTCCAAATGAAGTTCGTAGCAATGCATATTACTTATCAAAAATTAAGTTTTGATATATTTACGGTAGGAAATTTTCAAAATATCTTCATGGAACATGATCTTTACTTATTATCCTAATGATTTTTGGTATAAAAGGAAAATTGATCATTTTGACCCATAAATATGTATTTTTTGGCTATTGCTGCAAATATACCCGTGCTATTGGTTTTGTGCTCCAGGGTCACATAGAATACCTTCTGTAGCTAGCATGGCAAATGTTTGCAGTGAACAAGTAGGAAGTTTCTTGTCACTGCATTAATGTTAATGTAATTATTGCTCATTGAATGGAGCAACATACACTATTAACTTAATTAATTTAACTACAAGCTCTTTAGCATAATAGTAACCACAAAAACTTAACTGAACATTAAACAGGTCTTTTACTTTAGTCAAAACATAAAATAACACACGTCTGATCCAGCCGTGCAAAGCATTCTGAAAACTAAAAATCTGTTAGATACAAAAATGATTTTGGTAGTACCGACCAAATTAAGCCAACTTCAGTTGTACATATTTAAGTAGACTGGACACAATTAAATTAAAAAGAAACAAAATGTTCAGCAATTATGCCACTTCATTTACCTAATTTTAACAAATCAGAAAATAAACAATGTCATTACTGCTTTCTGACAATTTCCAAAGGTATCAAGAGTTGACCTTAAATAGGTCATGCTGTAACCTTCTAGACAAAAAAAAAAAAAAAAAATCCTCCTCGTTTAATTTTAATGGTCAAAGAGAGGGTTCTAAATAGTCACAGGAAACTAAGTGTTTTGGCATAAAACAACCTTGACTAAACATTATAATTGGACCTCAGGGGGGAAAATATATGAAAAATGTATGATGCCTTTAAAGGGGAGCATTGTGAAAAAGAACCCAATTACATCTGAACTTAATTATCAAGTGAAATACTTCAACAACAGCTCAAATAGTTTTAACCTCACTACCAGAATCAGCATTAATGATAAAAACACATCAATGCTGGAGGTGATGGCAAGACTGTCATGTGAAGTGTTTTTGTCTATTTTTAAAGGCTTTTATTCCCTCTCCAAAACACTACACCACAAGAGTTATAACAAAGATGGTCAACTCAAACTCGTGTTCTGGCGTTGATCCTGTGTAGATGTGCTTATAATTTGAAGTAAAGGCCAGTGTTGCAGCCTCACACACAGGAAATGTATTTAGGGAAATCCAGGGATGAAAAAAATGCTGTCATAGTATCAAAGGTGCAGATACAGGCAGTGGTTTCAGTTAGTCAACAGACTGTTTGATGACAAACATAATCAAGGGCTGGTATCTGACAGGTCATGCGATTTGCCGAATGGTGACAGTAATGAGTAGGGGAAGAAGAGCTATTTCCAGCGAAGCAGGAAAACAATGCTATTAAAATAATGAGAGCTGATTTTCTTTTTATGCCATGCCTCCGGGACAAGACGCGGCGAATAGAGAGACAGTGCTGTTTTCCTTTAAAAAAAAAAAAAAAATTGTATTCATGTTTTATATGCTCTTAACTTTTATTCTTTTTTTTTTTTTTTTTTTTTGATTTCCCCCCCTGTAGTCTACGACAACGCCTACGCAGAATTCCAGAGACTCAAGTAAGATAACCAGTGCATCAGACCACCACATGACTTTCCACGTCCAAAATGTTTAGAGATGCAAAGCATGTGAGCTGTACATCAGTGTTTGGGTAAAATATTAAGGTCTGCTAATGAACTCAACATTGCTATTCTTCTTTTACCCTTCAGAGCGGAAGCATATGCTGAAAAGAGTGAGTATACTCAATCACTCCCGACACTCTCGGGGGTCCTGCTTTGATATGTAATTATATTCCTAAAATTAACTTTGTGATGTTTTCGTTGTCAGATCGTGGCAAAGTGGTTGGTGGTCTTCCTGATGTTGTGACTATCATGGAAAAGAAGGTTTGTTTTAAGCTTATGTGCGAGCCATAACGTAGTGAAAAATAGATCACAATGCATAAAGAAATTGAATTCTGATCTGACTTCCCTTTGAAGAAAATCATGTCGAAAAGACCACTATATATATATATATATATATATATATATATATATATATATATATATATATATATATATATATATATATAATATTTGTATGTATATGTCTGTGTATAAAACACTATTTGTAAGTAATTGCAAAAACTAAACTACAGCGCAATGCAAAGAATAGAAAGAGTAGAGAATAGAAATTATTCTATATACAAGAATAGAAATTATGTTGTGACCAAAAAAAAAATGACCAAATCTTATATTTGAGCTTCTTCAAAGTCATCACCCTTTGTCTAGATTCCAGCTCTGCTTATTCTGGATGTTCTCTAACTAATTTCATGAAGGTGCATTCTGGAATTCTTTTTAAACAAATTTCGCAGGTGTTCACATGTATGCTGGATATTTGTTGGCTGCTTCTTCCTCAGTATCTGCTCCAACTCATCCAATAAAAACGGGTTTGTGAAGTTGGCACAATTTGTATTTGTCTATAAACCAAGGAATTTAGGCAAAAGCCTTTAGATCAAAAGGTTTTTAAGATCATAAGAAATTAATTCAAGTGTGTCCAAACTTTTACTCTGCCAAACTGTGTGTCTAAACTTGCTACGTGTTGGCTTGAGGTTAGCATGGTACAATAACTTACTGAACTTGTCTATCTGAAGTTGCATCCAATCTTTAAACTGCAATGTTTTGACCACACCAGTAAAGCTGGTAAACACAGTAAACCCAGGAATTTTTGCATGATATGCACAGGAATAGCTTGAAATGGACTTTTTACATAAAGTAAACTGAAATAACTGCTAAATAACAATTAACTAATTATATCAGTAACCAACTCACACATTCATCCATCTAGACAAGTAGTGCAACAAAAGCACCTTTGCAACTGAAATGCACTAGTTTTCACTGAATAATTCAAGGGCCCAAAGACCCATAGACTTCCGGTGACTTACGAAGTGTTACTGTAAAACAAAAGTTAGTCTACCTAGAAAAGTAGTCACATATCAAAAGGATGTTTTAGATATCTTTACATAAATTACAGTAAATTATTGAATTATTTTTACTGAGTAATTCTCGTAAGTGGCAGATTGAAATTATGGGTGACTTTAGTTTAGGGACCAATTCTCACTATTAACTAGTTATTAGCATGCCTATTGCTCATCATATTGGCTGTTTGTTAGTACTGATAAGCACGTTTTATTGCTTTATTCTGCATGACCATATTTTAGATCCCTTAATCCTAACCCATACCTAAACTTAACTACTACCTTACTAATTATTAATAAGTAGCAAATTAGGAGTTTGAGGTAAAAAGTCATAGTTAATAGTTAGATAATAGTTAAAATTGTTCCCCAAACTAAAGTTTGACCAAATTATGCACTTCACGTTTCTGCTTGGAAACCCCCAGAACATCGGCCCCCATAGACATCCACTGAAAGTGGTTTACTCTACTCATGGCTTTTGTTTGCTATTAGAAACTGAGCAATGAGACAACATAATTTTTTCTGTGGTAATCAACATTATGCCTCAAACATTGTCAATGGACCTAAACATTGTATTCCTATCAGTCGTCCATGGAGAGCTGTAGCCAATGCATTAGTGATCTGTATTGCCGCAGGCAGTTGTGCCGGTGAGTGCCGTTTCACAGCTCTTCACTTCAGCCCTGGGAGTGTGCGCTGGAGGCGTCATACTCCTCCGCTCCCTGAGATCCATGTACATTGTCTTCGGCCTCATAATCCATTGCTTGCAAGCAGCATGAAGCCATCTTGGGGAATATGGTGTATTCTGCCAGTGAAAGGATATTGGTAGGATTAGGATTCGCCTGAATAGTTGATGCTGGAAACGCCCAGCATCCTTTTCTCTTTCAGATCAAATAAACAGACCTTTAAAAGGAGATCTTTCACAAGATGACCTGCAGAGGTCACATACACAGTGGGTTTCCATTGAGAGCTCCCTGCTGCAGGGCTTCATACTGTATATCTGAGTTTTCATTGAGTTGCTCTTCTCCCTAAAAAGCCCAAACGAGTCACTTTGTTGAAATTCATTATTGTGAAATATGTCGTGTAAACTAGAAAAAATACAACCGTGTTAGAATAGAAGCAACATAAATCTAAAAACAGCATTAAGATTTGTTGTCATGTAGAGGCTAGAAAACATTCTTCAGAAATCTGTTTCTCACTGTAAAATTCTTAAAGTAAAGAAATGCAACAAGAAGTTGTAGATGTACAAATTAATTAAAAGGGTCATTCCCGTTCTGCAGTGCATTTCAAATTTCATTATTTATGTGGTAATTTTAGGAAATGGCCCTGGACCACAAAACTAGTCGCACGAGTATATTTGTAGCAATAGCCAACAATATATTGTATGTGTCAAAATTATCAATTTTTCTTTTATGCCAAAAATCCTTAGGATATTAAGTAAAGCGTAAACGTTCCGTGAAGATATGTTGTAAGTATCCTACCGTAAATATATCAAAACTTAATTTTTGATTAGTAATATGCATTGCTAAGGACTTCATTTGGACAACTTTAAAGGCGATTTTATCAATATTTCTATTTTTTATTTTTTTTATTTTTACACCCTCAGATTCCAGATTAACCAATTAGTTGTATCTCGGCCAAATGTTGTCCTATCATAACAAACCATATATAAATGGGAAGCTTCTTTATTCAGCTTTCATATGTATAAATCTCAATTTAAAAAAATTGATCCTTATGACTGGTTTTGTGGTCCATGGTCACATATATGTACACATGTAAAAAAAAAAATAAAAAAATTAATATATGTAAAATATCAAGTATATTTAAATATAAATAAATTTTATAAATGTATTCTAACAATAATTGTTAAAGAAAGATGCATAGGATTTTTAGTTGCCATTGCACCATCAAAATATCATTATCATTCAGAATAATGTGCATCTGCTTAACGTAGTCATGCTGTTTCTCATATTTATGCCTTTAGCATGATAATGACAACCTACTTCCTCTGAGAATGCTTTTAGATTAAATATGCGTTATGCATTTGTTTTTTTTTTATTTTCTTCAGACTCTGAGTCTGACCTGCACAGTCTGCGGTGACCCCAAACCTCTGGTCAGCTGGTCTAAGAACGATCAAGAAGTAGAACCCAGCGATCAGTACGTCATTTCCATGGACTCGGGCAAGTTCGCCAGCCTCACTATTAAAGGCGTGTCCCTGGAGGACTCCGGCAAATACACCATGACGGTCCAAAACAAGTATGGCGGCGAGTCGGTGGACATCGTCGTCAGCGTGTACAAACACGGTGACAGGCTTCCGGACATCAAACCAACACCCTCACCCAAGAGGATCATGCCTCCCACGGTTCCCATCGTAATTCCCACTGCCAAGTCTGCCACCCCTGCCCCTGCTGCGGCCAAGTCTCCGGCTCCTCCCCAAAATGCCAAATCCTCTACTCCACCCCGTGGCATGAAGTCCCCATTCCCACCAGGAAGAAGTAACAGCATGAGCCCTTGCCTCTCGTTCCACCCCAACAGCACAAAACAACTAGATTTACATTTCCGTAGGAAATATCAGTGTTTTGCAAGGCAGCAAAGGAAGTTTGGGTTTAGGTTTTGTGTAAAGATAATGCCGTTTGCCACCATCATGACACTAGGCACGTCTTGTTTTCTCTCCAGCTGTAGACAGTCTATCAACATAATCAACATAGTTTATTATATGGCTATAAAGGAGTAATGGTGTTTTTGTTTCCTGATTTAAAAATCTTTGTAATCGTGATATGCACCAGGCAATATAATATCATTTGTAAGTTGATTCCCTAAAAAGTATAAAACATTAGCTACATCTGAAATCACATACTGTTTAATAGGTACAACATTTAATTTGAACTTACTTCACACTCATTAAAAAGTATGTTCTATACATGAGTAGCATGAATGAAATTCAGACTTACTACAGCCACCATATTGTTACTGTCCCTGTGATTTAGAGCATTCATTTCATTGCTTTACTGCCATTCACACTGCCATTTCCGTGGCTTCATGGGAAAGTTAGATGTCCATCAAGATGCACTCCAGATTCATGGTGGAAGAAGTAAATAATCTTTTTGCCTGCTGTTTTCAGATACTATGAATTCGGACATACTACTCTTTTGGTGTACTGTTTTTTCGCATACATGTATAGTATGAAAGTAGGCATATCTGACAATTTTTGAGCATCCATACCAGCTCGACGCATCAATTTTTGCACAACCAGTGTTGTGAGTTTAGAGAGGGGATATTTGTCTGACCAGTAGAATATGGGTTCAGCAAACCTGTTTGAAAATTATTGTTTGATTATGCCAATGATGCAGAATTTAACACACTTTAAATATAGCAAGGAAGACAAGACCAGTTGCAATTATGAAAATAAAACTCTAAGTCAGAAATTGGCTGAAAATGATCTACAAAATGCCTGTACGATAAGCGTTTGTGCTGAACAAATCGCAGAAATCTTTAGGTTGAGAACAAAGCCTTAGGGATTCACCATATTACATTTCTGCCTGATAACAATAAGCTGAAAATTATTTGATGTTACGGCTAATAACCAATAAATAATTGATAAATTGTATTTGTGCAATAAATAAACACTGAAATAAAATCAACAGTTTAACAAATGAATTAGGCATCATCATATTATAAATTAAAATAAAGACTAAATTATTAGTGTGTGCAATTAGTTAATTAGTGAGCATTAGAAGATGGCAAAGTTATTCTGAACATAAAAATTAGTCTGAAGAAAGCATGCACAAATAATATCCAATATTGATCAAAGACCAAAAACATAGAAATCTGTAAAATCAACAGACATATTGTGCGTCACTCAAACCCAAACCAGAATATTTGAGGAATATCAATATAATGCTGCCTTGCACACACTGTAATTGAACTATAGTGCATAAATCAGTGAATAAAGAAAGTAGAATTGAAAAGTAGGTAGTATTTTTCACCCCAAATGCATCATCGAATCATAAAATGAGCAAGCATCTAATATGAAAAGAGAAAGTAGGAAGTATGTGTGAGGGAGGGTGGGCAAGTTATATTTAGTGCCACGAGAAAATGTGTGAAACGGTTTGTCATCTGGGTTGCCTAAGCTGAGTGGGCCTCTAATGAATTTGGCTCCCCTCTCCCCTGAGGTGCTTGGGGAAAGCTTTGATGTTAGTTTATTAAATCTCTGTTTAAAAGCTGCTCTTTCAGTTAGCCACTGGAATCCAGAGGCTTTTTTTTTTTTTTTTTTTTTTTTTGCTTTCTCCGGTGGATGGATGACCTGGGAGTACAGGACCTCCACTTAGCCCCCAGCGGCAGCCACGAGACCATCAGTGCTCCTCTCAACCTCGTCTCACGTCCTCGCCTTTTTCTCTTGGTTTTGTGTTAATAAAAGAGTTGGAAATCACTACCCGTGTTGTCCCCTGCCTTTACATAGTACACAAACACACAGACTCTGATAGTAAAATATGAATGTGATTACAGAAGCTACCAGCCAATCTGAAACGACATCAGCACTTTTCTTCGGCTCTTGGCCAGTTGTACTTCACAAATCATTTCATGTATATGGAACACCTAGCTTGAGGTGCTTTGCTGCCAAGAATGCACCACTACCCTCTAATTCACAAAGCATGACTTGGCAATTTGGGGTGCCTGGCAAATCTCCAATTAGAAACACTTTTACCTCTTTGAAATAAATGCATTTGGTTACAAGTGGCCACAAAGTTAAACTCTAAAAACCATTATTGTGCTAGATAACACACTATTAAACCAAGTGACAAAAAATTGCTGTTATATCTTTCTCTTCACTTTTATTCATCAGTTTTGTTCATTGACTTTTAATTAACTGGCTTGCCAGTGATTTTTTGTGGATGTATGAAGTCAGTTCTCCTCAAGTTCACACAGGTGCACTATAATTCATCACTGTAAATAAGAACATGATCCATCAATGTTTCACAACTACAAAGTGGTACTTTTTGTCTTCATTTTGAACAGTACATCTATTGTTTTAATATCTGAAACCCAACAAAGCTCTTCTTTTTTTTTGGCAAGTGTTTGAATGAAAAGCATGCTTGTGGTGTCTTTCTGTAAAATAAATGCCACTTCTTTTGATATTATGTTATACGGTGAAAACATTTCTGTGTAGGGAATAAATGTTTTCAATCAGTAACCGCTTTGCAAATAATTATGAAGAAACAGCAATTAACAGTTTTGAAGTACTACAACTAATACTGCTATTTAGGCTCATTTCTTTTACCACTTTTCTTGATTTTATTAAAATAAAAATAAAAGAAATATCTGTTAGACGTTCTGTATGTTAAGAACCTGATGCATTTTTAAGTGTGCTATGCAAATTCTTATTGGGCCGCTGTATCTATGTTCCCAGTGTTGCTTTTCATAATTTGGCTCCTCCTATAATATTTAAATAATTTTTCTCTCTATACTATCAAGCAGAGGCAGTGTTTCAATTTTTTTCTGATTAAATGACTTTAGTAATCAGTTCACTTCAATAGGAATTTGATTGGAATAATTAAAAAGTAGGAAATTGAACTTGTTTTGATTTCGAACGTGACTTTAATTAAAATATGAAAATTTAATCAGTGGAATTATTTGCTTTGAACTCACAGATTTCAATGGCAACACACGATCTCAACAAATCCCATCCAAGACATGAGTCGCATCAGTTCATAATTTTATGCAACAGAAAGCACTGACAATATCACATGCAGCCTGGAAATGCCATTGCTGCATGATAGACGATCCGCAGTGAATTCTAATGGAGTCATTGTTGCAGTTCTGTTGCTGACCAGTGCTTGCACGGCAGACTGACCACCAAACACGGATCTGTGAGACTGAACACCACATGGTGGCACTGGTGTCCCATTAGGAAATCTCTGCAACATGCTGTCACCCAATGTAAGAAAAAAGACACAATACCAGATTGCTGCGCTCGGTTTTACACTTTGATTTCCAGTGAGAAAGCAAACCTCAAAAGTACGTAATGTGGACAAAATAAGGTCCCTCCAACCCCGTAATTCAGTGGGTTTGATGAATCAGTATGGGGAACATGATCGAACACAAAGCATTACGTGATAGGACTAGACAATATCTGGGGGGAAAAAATGAAAAAATAAAAAATTCCAGTATTTTATTTTAAATCAAAGGAACTATAATTTCAATCAAACTGCTATTCATGTAAATTTAAACTAAAACCAAGCTAAATTAATTACTTATTTTATTAATTAGTAATTTTATAATTTATATGCACCTATATGCCAATGCATAGTAATAAAGAAAGCACAATATTACTACATTTCTTTTCAACATTGTATGCATGTAAAATGACACACTAAAACTTCTGTGAATGTTGTGTGAGGATGCAAACAAATAACTGAAAAAAGAAAATTAAAAAGATTGATTGAAAGCACTGGTTTGAACTGATTCAGGGCAGTAAATGAAATTTACCAATAATTTTTAACACAATATTTGCTTCTGGTCTTAAGGGAGTCTAGAGTTTACACTGAGAAGCCTAAGCAAATGCTTGCAAATCCATTGACTGCAATGGGGAGGATGTGTCACGTTATTTACCAATAAGTTGAGAAACCGAGCAGTTGAGCAGTTCAGTTGTACTTCAGAAATTCGATTTATTGCATTTCCGCTTTATTTCAAATTGACATTTCCTTTTCTTTAGTGTGTAAGTGCTCTGAATCAAAGCTACTAAAACATCTTTTAATGTATCTATAATGATATAATAAAAATCTAATTTTGTCTCTAATAATAATAGCCCTGAGTAAATGTCATATTGTGGTTTTATTTTATTTTATTTTATTTTAATGTATTTATTTATCTATTTTTATTTTATTGGTTGGTCACTCTTAGTATTATTCATCCAAGAGCACGTTTAAAAACAATTCTACTTCCTGCTAAATGGATTCTGAATAACCAGCACATAAATGGAAAAAGTTATAACTCTAGTGTTTCATTGAAGAGCCCCTTGGGAATCCCACAACAAAAATATACATAATACATAATAGAATCTGAGACTACTTTGAAGTAAAGAAAGTTTGCTATTGTTATCACTGCCGAGTGCACACAGCATTTTCACTGGCAGATAATCTGAGTGTGGGTGAGCGTGCTTTGAAGATGCGCTAGCTTCCACTGCACTGAGTAAAAAAGAAAGCCATGCCAACAGAAAATGTCTAGATTCTTATAAACACGAACGGCTGCCTAAAATGAGAGTGGTAGTGCTGTGAGGCTTGTCAGCCGTTCACACTACACCACGTTTCATTAACAAAAATTAAAAGTTCCTCTCAAACTTTCTCTCTTATCTTTTACGGCCTAAATTCACTCATCTATCCTTCCTACTGTACATACCATTTATACTATCAAATGGATTTTTCTTATTTCTTTTTTGTCTTCTTTTAAGAGAACTTACGCAGAAGACTTGTGAACTGAAAAGACTCCATGAATTGATTGGAGAAGGAAAGTGTTTTTTTTTTTTTTTTTCCTTCTTTTTCTTTGTTGACCATACGGAAAAAGCTATTTTTTTTAGCACTCTCACTCATCTCAAATTGTTTTATCTTTTCTCATGATTAACTAATCACCTGAGCCATGAATGTCATATGACTAATATTATGACAGCTCTGATTGGTTGATGGCAACATAAGTACACATAGTCCTATACTCTTCACCACACGCTAAAAAAACACTGGGTTATTTTTTCAACCCGAATGCTGAGTTAAGAGTGGTAGGTAAAGAAGATGGATTGATTTGACCCAATTTGGTTGATTATTTTTCATAATCAGTAACCGAACAGTGTTGGGAGTTGGGAATATAGATATGAAAGAACAAGTTAAGCAAGATCCATCCATTCTCTGAATGCCAATATCACTTTATCTATCTGTGTTCATGACAGCAACATGTGTGAAAAGTCGAAGAAAACTAATCGAAACTGAGAGAAGAGAGAACTTTGAACTGCCTGCAGTGAAGACTGTGTTCTTTTAAAACTTGAGGGCTTTGTCAGAGTGTTTTCCCTCACACCAAAATCACTCACGCAGTGACCAGTGACTGGTGAACAGGAACCGAGAAAGCCATAATTACCATCCCTTTCTAAAATTTTAACAATAGTTAGGTAAAAGGGCAACATATTATATCAACCATTCAACCCAACCCAGCTGGGCAAAACGACACTGTTGTCCCGTTTTGACCCAGTTCTCTCACTATTGATGGAAAAAGAAAACTATGAGCACAACTGAAAACAAACTGACAAACTTGCTAGTTGGTGGCAGGTGGAATTAAAAGGAGAGACCTTCTCAATCTAGACAGTATTTTCTTGGACAAAATTGGTATTTAGTCAATAAATAAGTGTAAAAATTAATATTGGAAGCAGTTAAGAATATATAAATGTTAGCCTCAAAGCTAGCCAGCATGGACTAAAACCACCAACTTTTCAACAATTTTGTTTTCATAGGATCTTTAGAGCAAATGTTGGAATGTGTGGCATGTGACTCTGACTTCAGCATGTACTTTTAACATGACTTGAGCTGATCATTTTAGACAGAGAGAACATCATAATTGTTGCTTTTTTAAAGTACATTAATGACAAAAAAAAAAATCCATGATTTGTACAAAAACTCAAGCTTTAGTGTCACTTTCTGAAGAGCCTGATGACTCAAATCACTTGATCAACATGGAATTCAAATTTATTTTATTCAGGAACCACAAAATACTGACATCCAATCATTGTCTTCATTTAGCACATACAAACCTAATGGTTTAAGAGCTGCTCACTTATAAATATAAAAGAAACACTGGAAGCATGTCTTCTAAGGAGTCTATGTGCACATTTGTGTTTGAAAGGAATAGATCATCTCACTGTAGTGATTATTTGCCTTTCTGCACTAAGAATATGTAAAATGTAAAACGTGTCCTCTATGTTGAGTGGTTTTCAAAACTGAGTTAAAGGAATAAGGAAATTAGGATGAGATTCACCCACCGTGAAAGAGAATGACACATAACAACCGCATAGCATGACAAATGACTGACTTCATAGAGTTATGCAGCATTGAGGTTTTCCGCTTCCCAGCACATTTGAAATATGACATTTTCTTATTTGTAACTCGTTGTCCTTGAACAAATTCATAAATCTAATCAATGCATTAGATTCCCAATTGAGAATGGCTACTACTTACTGCGATTTTAAGTTTTATTTATTTTCACAAAACTGCCAATTAATCACCCAGAACTTTTCCAGACTCCAGGTGTGTATGACAATCAACTGTCTCTGCGTCTCAGCTACTATCACGACACACCATTAAACTTTTATGAATCACGTCAAATCCCCAAATGATAGACTTTTCCTTCTTAACTACATAAAGAGAACTGATTTCAAAAGGTCCACTCTTGCCCCAAGCAATGCTTGCCATCAAGCAAACTTAGAAAATGAGAAGATAATGATGAAAATTATGAATGAATAATGAAAGGAATATAGCTTTGAAATACATTTATTAACAAAACGATATGCAAAACTATTATGGCATGTTATAAATTCTTAAAGGTAAAATGTGTTTCTATCCTACAAGCAGAACTACAAACTAATTTTCAATCTAGGTTTAAACATTCAATTTTCCATTGCCATTGTTTTCTTTCTTTTGTGAAACATAAAAGAAGATTTTTGGCAGAATGGTTTAACAGTTTTGTTTTTCATAGATGACTTCAGAAGGCTATTGTGCATGCTTTTATGGAATGCTTTTATGTTACTTTCATGGTGTTTTGGCAACATTTTTTATTTTATTTTTTCATAGAGGAAAGACAGTATGAGAATGACGTGATGACAACCCCAGTCCTTCATATCCGCATATGCTAATGTTGACCAGGCCAAGCATCTTAAATTCATATTTTATCAATATCTTTCTTTGCACAGTTTAAGGCCAGTCCACAAATGTATTTTGAGAGCAGCACATGTAGCTTTCAAACTGCATTTCAAACCAATTGAAATGAATCAACAGTAGATCAATGGTGCACACCACTCCTGCCATCCAGAGGATTTGATCCCAGAATGCTATTGAAAATATGCCAGAAACTTACACGCCTCTGGTTTCTGGTTCCCCCAAAGCGATACCCCTGCTCAGCACTGGAGAGAATGCTTTCAGCGTTAATAACATCAGGGGATGCTAAAACAACATACAAGAGTAAAGATTCCTCTCCTTCTGTCCCCTTATTTTAGAATAACTGAAAGTCTTGGAAGGAATATTAATTATTTATGCTGAATTTCACAAGCTTGAGAACTGTGTTTGGTCTTTTTATCAGAGTAAATATATTTATACACATGTTGAGCTCTGTACAGTGGCTATGCACAGAAACAGTATACTCATAACACTGCAGATGGATTCATTATTTATTCTGCAAAAAAAAGTTCACGTCTGTGAAGCATTGATTAGAATAACCAGGAGGGAAGCTGAGCTGTGAATAGGCATTTAGTATTTAAAATAATTATTTCCATTTGGACCCATGGTAATATGCAAATTACAGTTTCAGGTTCAGCGAACCTTTCCATTTGTAACACAGAAGTCTACACCACGAATGCATTTTGCTTATCAGTTATTTATTCAGTTTTTTTTTTTTTTTTACCTAGAAGCAATTCCACATCACAATTTACTCTTGAAAAATAAAACATCCACTCAGGACAGAGAAAGAGAAGCTTTCTGTGCCAATAAATGGCAGATTGATAAGGGAACAAATAAACAGACAAGTAGACCAGCACCTCAGTCAATTAAACAGGTTTTTAGAAGGACCCCAATTAGCATTTTGGCTGCATGTATATGAATGTTATTTTAGACAGGAAAGTCATTACATCAGCAGCACTGCTCAGACAATTCAAATGCTCAATTAATGTCAGGGTATATAAAATAATGAATTCATTATTACCGCAAAAAAAAAAAAAAAATGCATTAGGGTGAAAGCTGTCAAGAAAATGCCTCAGTGACTTGAACATCAAAAGAAAAAAAAAAGAAAAAAGAAGAAATTATATATAAATGAAGCCTATTTTTTAGAACCATTAAGATTTTTTTCCCCATTCCCCCTCCCTCCCATACATTTACTTGCATAAAATCTTAGATTTGTATAATAGTATGGAATTGCATAGAATTGTAAGTGTTTTAAGTAAACTTGAAATATTTGAAATATGACCCTGACATTTTCTTGGCAGGCTTATGGAGAGTCACCCATGAGACAGTAGCATGACATGACATTAACATATTATTTAGGTTCCTTTATGGAATGAGGTACACTGGAGAAAAAAAGAGGAAAAACAATCTAGCAACTCAGTAATTGTATCTGAAATATAAATTGAGAAAACTTCCCATGAGTAATCTTATTACTGCAGGAAAAGGGAATTCATCAGATGAAAATCATTTAAAGGTGAACAATCAAAATAAGCGACATAAGCATTTAATCATATGCAAACATGTTTTCCATTGTTTCCAAGTGACTTTATTTAAAAACTTATCAAACAAGAGGTTTTCAATAAGCCATGCTGTGTTTAGATGTTGTACTTGGTGTGTAAGAGTCCAAAGAAATGTTCATGCTGCATCTTGTAAAGATAATTTGCATTTCCTAATTGATTGGCCATATGGTTGCCAAATATAATACAGGTATAATTTCCCCTGGTATGAATACTCCTTTATGTTGTTCTCCCATTCTACATCTTTATTTATATACACTTGGGTCTTATGTAAATTCTTACGTAAATGCCACCGATAAGACTACAAAAGACCATTATTTACAGTATATGACTAATAAAGAACAAAGACGAATCATGGCAAGAAATATTATCTATATTGGTCTGTAAAATATTATCTATATTGGTTATCTATATTGGTCATAGTTAGTAAGGGTAGTTGTTAAGTTTAAATATTGGGTAGGATTAAGTCAAGTCACTACATAGCACTTTTTACAGTGCAGATTGTGTCAAAGTAGCTTTACAGTATTAAACATGGAAATAGTGTGTCGAAATAGCGTTCCGTTATCCTCTGGCCAAATAAAATCAGCAATTTAATTCTAGGTTGCTACAAAGTCAGATTGTGCAGAGGACTCATCTGGTTCCCGTGGTCTTGTCCTGATGACCGTCTAGGTGACGAGGTCTTCGGAGGGGATCTGTCTCTGGGGCTCATCTAGTTGAAATGGTCTCCACTGTGGGATCTAAAACACAGTCATGCAGAATACGGAATTATTATCTCTTTATAAGTACTAACAAACAGCCAATATGTCAGTAATTTGCATGCTTATAAGCAACTAGTTAATAGTGAGAACTGGTCTAAAAATAGATGTTTTGAATTGCTAAGCAGTTGCTACATTAATTTGTTCTTAGTGGATGCTTGACATTGCTGGGTAATAGATAGATAGATAGATAGATAGATAGATAGATAGATAGATAGATAGATATGACAAAGCTAATGTGAGGTATGAAGAAGTCTATTGTACTGACAGGGAATCATAATGTAGGCTGACACAAACCATATTTAGGCTGCTTCTGGTCGAAGGGTGTCTTATTGCTGGAGAAAGCACTCGGCTTCATGAGCCCACCACACCCAGTGTAGCGAGATAACAGCAGTGCCTTCCGGGGTGTGCCAATCAGCCCTGCCACGCTCAGAGAGGCCACCTTGGGTGAGCTCTAACAGCACCTGCCAGTGGAAAAGCTGTCCTCATGTCTGGCTTGGCTAGGTGCCCATTACGACCAATCTCCCATGGTTACGGCCCCTCCAATCTGACAGCACTCCCGCTCCAGGAACAAAGGGCCTCTACACCAGGTGCTCAGAGCTCACCATCTGCAGAGCTACACCTAATGACCACCTTTAGTTGATGATTTGGTGTTTGGTCTGTGCATGAAACATCAATAATCAATTAAAGGTGACAGAAAATCTTTCATAGTTTGAAGTATTACAGTCAACAAGAAATCAACACTCACCCTATTTACTTTCTTAAGACATGTTCATGGTTTTGCAGGCTTTAGTCATGGTAGCGCCATATTTAATTTCCGACAGGGATGAAAATGTGGCTGTGAGGGATAGAAGTACAGTGTGATCAGTGGATTGTACTGTTGTGTAATAACATGCCAATTGTTCAGCTGACAAATTCTTTCTAAAAGACGTTCAGTAGACCAAAACTTCATCAAACAGCAAAAAAGATATGAGTTGTTAAAATGACATATATTCAAGGACCTTTATACAGTGGAAGCTATAGTAAAGAGTGTAAATATATCCCTCACAGCTTCGTTTTCATATACATTGAATTCAGGACTTTAAGTATAACATTTTCAATTCATAAGAGGTTATGAATTGCGTCTATTAGAAAATTTGTGATTACTTCTGTTGGGAACCTTCAAGATACATTATAGAAATAATCAAATGCCTTAAAACAATACATTTGTTGCGTGTTATTTCTGAAATACAAAAGAGAATCACATGAATACTGGTCATGAATAGGTTTCCCCAAACTATCCTCCCATGTTGGTTGAACAAACAGGTTTTTCTGCCCCAAACCCACACATCATTTGAAGTTGGCAGAAGTTGACATGTTGGACCATTTAAATGCAACACAGATTTTGGGCTTCTGTCCACAATCTCCAGAAAATGTGAAAATCAGGCCTAGAATTGTGTAGTGTACATCCAGCATTATAGTTGACATATAATCTAGGATAGCCCATTTTAACAAACAAACAAACAAACAAACAAACAAACAACCAACAAATAAATAAATAAATACAAATCACCCTTATTGAATATGTTTCATACTTCATTCACAATTACACAAAAAACATAACCTAGCAGTGCTAGCAGAGACACTAAATAGATTAAACTATGAGTTTTTGAGAAATCAATTATTCCTGACAAGTGCTGGCTTTTTAATTGTTATTTATTTATATTTATTTATTTTAGATGATGAATTGCAACAGCAAATTTTATGCTTGTCAATGTATAAAAGTTGGGCAAATCAAAAAAGTCCTTCTCAGTGATTCTCGACAAGTTTGGCTGATGGTGTCAGTCAGTCTGTTATGTTAGACAGGCTTCGATCAGCTAGCAAAGCATTTTTGCGCTTCATGTGAATGTGACAATTTAGTTGGACTGCACTAGCGCATATAGTGCTTGTCTGAAATTGATCATTGATTTTTGTCTGTCAGACAAGGCTCAGATGACTTACTGACACAATTTTTCCCTTATGAGTTGCCTTTTACTTTGCAATGAGCCAGCCGCATCTACACTATTAAGCAGACAGCTTAAAAAATACTAGCTTGCTAACTTCAGATAAAGTTGTTTGCAAACCTAGCTAGTACTTTGTCAAGAATTTGCATGATCCCTGCAACAAAAAGTAGGCTATTTGATTCTGGATATTTGGTTTGTTGAGCACAAGACTAATAGTCAGTAGTTCAGTTGAAATGCAAATGTAGTAAAACTAGAAAAAGTTCAAGACAAATTGAGGATGTTTTTGAAGTTAGCTCCTTTGTTGTTTGAATACTTGTGCAGTTTGAAGAGCGATTTGAAGTCTGAATGTTATATAAGCCTTTGTGAACTTTTAAAGCAGATGCATTGTTTGCTATGTCAAGTCAAGTAACTATTATTTGTATAGCACTTTTAACAATGCAAATTGTGTCAAAGAAGCTTTACATCAGCTTGATATAAAGCTGGGTGGCTTTACATCAGCTTTACAGTATTTAGATGTGGAAATAGTGTGTCGGAATAGTGTCATTCTCCTCTGGCCAGACAAAATCAGCAGTTTAAATCTAGGCTGCAGCAGAGTCAGATTGTGCAAAGGACTCATCTGGTTCCTGTGGTCTTGTCCCAATGGCCATCTAGGAGACAGGGTCTTCACTGGGGATCAGTCTCTGTATTATGTCTAGGTATTATCAAATGGCCAGAGTTTTGAGATCGCAGCGGACGTGAAGGACTATAATGTGATAAGAGCTCACTCAAATACTGAGGTGCCAAACCATTCAGGGCCTTATAGGTAATTAGCAAGATCTTAAAATGTATAAGATGTTTAATAGGGAGCCAGTGCAGTGTTGACAGAACCGGGCTAATGTGGTCATACTTCCTGGTTCTAGTAAGAACTCTAGCTGCTGCATTTTGAACCAGCTGGAGTTTATTATTAATGCGGAGAGCAACCACCCAATAAAGCATTACAATAATCTAGCCTCGAGGTCATAAACGCATGAATTAATGTTTCTGCATTTGACATTGAGAGCATAGGTCGTAATTTAGATATATTTTTAAGATGATAAAATGCAGTTTTACAAATGTTAGAAACATATTTTTTGAAGGAAAGATTGCTATCAAAAAGTACGCCTAGGTTCCTAACTGATGATGAAGAATTTACAGAGCAGCCATCAAGTATTAGACAGTGATCTAGGTTATTACATGCAAAAGTTTTTGGTCCAATAATTAACACCTCTGTTTTTTCAGAATTTAGCAGTAAGAAATTGCTAGTCATCCAGTTTTTGATATCAACTATACATTCCGTTAGTTTTGCAAATTGGCATGTTTCATCGGGTCGCGAAGAAATATAGAGCTGAGTGTCATCAGCATAACAGTGAAAGCTAACACCATGTTTCCTAATGATTTCTCCCAAGGGTAACATGTAAAGTGTGAAAAGTAAGGGGCCTAGTACTGAGCCTTGAGGTACTCCATACTGCACTTGTGATTGGTATGATACCTCTTCATTTACTGCCACGAATTGATGGCGGTCAGATAAGTACGATTTGAACCATGCCAGTGCACTTCCTCTAATGCCAACATAATTTTCTAGTCTATTTAAAAGAATATTGAGGTCGACAGTGTCAAACGCGGTGCTAAGATCCAGTAGCACTAATAGAGAGATACAACCACGATCAGATGATAAGAGTAGGTCATTTGTAACTCTAATGAGAGCAGCCCCCCCCCATATCATTTACAAAAAGTGCTTTTGTAGAAAGGGATCTAATATTCAATAAGCCAAGCTTTATCATTTGTTTATCTGTATTTAATCTGTTATTTATTTGTTGAACATCAATTAAATTGTTACTCTTACTTTGGTTTGGACATTTTCTGTATTTTCTAGTTCAGGGAGCAGACACGGTCTCTATAGTGTGATATCTAGGTGAAAGAGTCTCTATGTGCTGAGAATTAACTGACTTCTGTGACTTGAGGCGGCTAGCAGACGGTCGGTTTAGCCAGTCTGTCTGCTTCCTAACCTGGGCCCTAGTTAGTCAAGTACGAACTCTAAGACTATGTGCCATATTTCTAGAGAGAAGAGCGGCACCACCCCAGGAGGGATGCAGACCATCTCTTTTCAACAGGTCAGGTCTGCCCCAAAAACTCTTCCAATTGTCTATGAAACCTATGTTATTCTGCGGGCACCACTTAGACATCCAGCCATTGAGTGACGACAGTCTGCTATGAATCTCATCACCCCGGTAAGCATGGAGCGGACCAGAGCATATTACAGTGTCTGACATCGTACTTGCAAGTTCACACACCTCTTTAACATTATTTTTAGTGATCTCCGACTGGCGAAGTTGAACATTATTAGCACCGACGTGGATAACAATCTTACTAAATTTACGTCTAGCATTAGCCAACACTTTTAAATTTGCCAAGATGTCAGGTGCTCTGGCTCCCGGTAAAAATTGGACTATGGTGGCTGGTGTCTCTATTTTCACATTCCGTACAATAGAATCGCCAATAACTAGAGCACTTTCATCAGGTTTCTCAGTGGGTACGTCACTGAGTGGGGAGAACCTGTTTGATGTTTTGATCGGAACGGAAGAACGGTGTTTTGACCCATGACTATGCCGCCTCACAGTCACCCAGTTGCCCTGCTGCAGAGGCGTTGAAACAATGTACAGGAGTCCCTGAGCTAGTCGCATCCAAAGCAGTATCTACAGCCCTCACATTCTTACTGTCCTCAACTAAACTTTGGATGCGTGTCTCTAATTCTGAAATCTTCTGTAAGCCTAACTATTTCCCTGCATTTATCACATGTGAATCCCTCGCTGCTGACAGAGACAGATAAACTGTACATGTGGCAAGCGGTGCAGGTGACGATGCAAGGAGAAGCCATTACTCACTGTGATTGTAGAGTAATTCCGACTCACCACAGTAGTTTGACGGACCCGTAAAAAAGGAGCGAGAGAGAGAGAGAAGAAGCGGTAGAAAGCGTGAATGGAGATTCAAACTTTTTTGTCAGCTGAACCCCTTTGACCTAAATTATTTACTTAAAAGTACCCCCTGAGATTTTAAGTAAATATTTCAATAATTTAATGGCAAATTTGCATGTTTAACTTTAAAAACATTTATTTTTTTATCAGTTTTAAAGTTTCAGTAATATTTACATAGCTATTGTAATTATTAAACTCAACAAAAAAAATTCATATTACTGTAATTTATAATGTGTAGCATTTTTTTCCACAATATTTTTAATATACCCTGCTGAAAAAAAAAACAAAAAAAAAAAACAGCAAAAACCAGCCTAAGCCGGTTAGCTGGTCTTAGCTGGTTTAAGCTGGAAGTAGCTGGTTTTAGCTGGTCTCCCAGCCTGGACAGGCTGGTCAAGCTGGTTTTAGCTGGGTTTTCCAGCTGGTCTCCCAGCCTGACCAGCTAAGACCAGCCTGACCAGCAAAAGAAGTGGCCAAAACCCCTCTAAAACCAGCCTTATGACCAGCTAAGACCAGGCTGGTTGACCAGCTAAAACCAGCCAACCAGCTTAGGTTGGTTGGCTGGGCAGGGTTTCCTAAAAAAAAAAAAAAAAAAAAAAAAAAAAAAAAAATCATTATTTTTATACATTTAAGATTTTACATTTACATGACATTTGTATAAACCTGTAACATTTCTTTGCAAAAACTTTTTAATTTAATTATTATTATTATTTTAAATTAATTCACTAATCGTATACACTAGTAGGCATGCCATGTATAGGGTGACCACCTGGCAATCTGTTGCGGAACAGTAGATGTGATTTTGCGGGACACGTGTGAGACAGATAAACTTACTGCAGTTATGCTATGTAAGTACTGATTTGCATCCGTTGTCATATGCGCTTATTTATGTTTCTGAGCGCGCACAAGTAAGCGAGAGAAAGCGTGTCCGTTTTGTGTGAGATTGAAGAGAATCCACCTGAGAGAGAAGAGATTGTGCTTGCGCATTTTGATGCGCTTGCATTACAATGCGCTATGGACATTTGCCATTAAAATAACGCCATAGAAACGGCCTCAAACAAACTGTTAAAATAAGAAGAAAGTTGTATCGATTTTTTAATTGGTTAAAATGAATGGAGAATATCGTGTTTTTCCATGTGCGCTAGACCATTTCCGTCGGTGGTGCTAGATCACTTGATGAGGTCCGCACACGAAAACTACGTCGCAAAAAGAATAAATAAAAAGCTTTCTTAAAAAGGCGAAAGAACGTATGTACGTTTTCTTAATATGACAAGTAAAAATCAACAGACTGATGAAAATGTGGGGCATTTTCTCAATATGCGACGTGCGGGACAAGGGGTGAATATGCTGTGCGGTACGCGCAGCGCTCGCGGTTTAGATTAAGAGATTAAAGGCGGATGATATCAAATTAGTTTTAAATCAGAAATATGGTGAGAATTAAATTATACTTTAGCGATTTAAACAACAGATAGAGATTTCTTCAGATAAACAAAGCTACACGGAGCTACAAACGGCAGCACGGCAGGCAGGAACAGGAAGCGATCTCCAACAGGAAGCCTATGTAGTTGTTAATTTGTCAACGTGATCTCATCAGGGTTCGTACAGAAAGTGCAAAATGAAATTCCAGGACTTTCAAGGACTTTTCAAGCACTACTTTTTTCGTTTTCAAGGACTAAAAGCAGAGATCACAATATCGTTATTATCTTTAAAATTTTAATAAATAAACTAATAAAACAAAATGGTACAAAAAAAAAAAAAAGTGTAGCACATGCAAAGCATGCAATAGCTGTGGCAACTTGAAAGAATACTACGGCAAAATTATCACTTTCCTTATTTAAAGTGTTTTTTATTTATTTATTTATTTATTTTTTATGAACATATAATTAACCTGAAGAGTAAAAGCTTCATCACAAAGTTATGAGTTATATCGTGCACGTAGACACTAGGGGTGTGACAACACACTTAGCTCAGGGATGAGACAAAATACAGATACTTGGTTCACTAGAACGATACAGTATTTTAATACTATTTTTAAGAAATTTTCAATGACAAAACATTTGTCTTTTAATCGCAAAAAGCAAAACAATGTAGTTGTATTTTGAAACATTTAACTAATCTAGAGCCATAACTAATGATTATCTTGGTAATCAAGTAATACTGATTATTGCAACAATTGAGTAATCTGATATTTTTTTAGTAATAAAAATAGACCTAAGTGAAAAACAGGATTTATATTGACTACATTTATATATGTGACCCTGGAGCACAAAAACAGTCTTAAGTAGCACATGTGTATTTGTAGCAATAGCCAAAAATACACTGTATGGGTCAAAATGATACATTTTTCTTTTATGCCAAAAATCATTAGGATATTAAGTAGCTTATAGATCATGTTCCATGAAGATATTTTGTAAAATTTCAACCGTAAATATATCAAAACTTCATTTTTGTTCATTTTATGCATTGCTAAGAACTTCATTTGGACAACTTTAAAGGTGATTTTCTCAGTATTTAGATTTTTTTTGCACCCTCAGATTCCAGATTTTCAAATAGTTATCTCAGCCAAATATTGTCCTATCATAACAAACCATACATCAATGGAAAGCTTATTTATTCAGCTTTCAGATGATGTATATACATCTCAAATTTAAAAAAAACTGACCGTTATTACTGGTTTTGTGGTTCAGGGTCATATATATATATACAGGTGCATCTCAATAAATTAGAATGTCGTGGAAAAGTTCATTTATTTCAGTAATTCAACTCAAATTGTGAAACTCGTGTATTAAATAAATTCAATGCACACAGACTGAAGTAGTTTAAATCTTTGGTTCTTTTAATTGTGATGATTTTTGGCTCACATTTAACAAAAACCCACCAATTCACTATCTCAACAAATTAGAATACTTCATGAGACCAATTAAAAAAAAAAAAAAAAAAAAAAACATTTTTAGTGAATTGTTGGCCTTCTGGAAAGTATGTTCATTTACTGTATATGTGCTCAATACTTGGTAGGGGCTCCTTTTGCTTTAATTACTGCCTCAATTCGGCGTGGCATGGAGGTGATCAGTTTGTGGCACTGCTGAGGTGGTCTGGAAGCCCAGGTTTCTTTGACAGTGGCCTTCAGCTCATCTGCATTTTTTGGTCTCTTGTTTCTCATTTTCCTCTTGACAATACCCCATAGATTCTCTATGGGGTTCAGGTCTGGTGAGTTTGCTGGCCAGTCAAGCACACCAACACCATGGTCATTTAACCAACTTTTGGTGCTTTTGGCAGTGTGGGCAGGTGCCAAATCCTGCTGGAAAATGAAATCAGCATCTTTAAAAAGCTGGTCAGCAGAAGGAAGCATGAAGTGCTCCAAAATTTCTTGGTAAATGGGTGCAGTGACTTTGGTTTTCAAAAAACACAATGGACCAACACCAGCAGATGACATTGCACACCAAATCATCACAGACTGTGGAAACTTAACACTGGACTTCAAACAATGGGCTATGAGCTTCTCCACCCTTCCTCCAGACTCTAGGACCTTGGTTTCCAAATGAAATACAAAACTTGCTCTCATCTGAAAAGAGGACTTTGGACCACTGGGCAACAGTCCAGTTCTTCTTCTCCTTAGCCCAGGTAAGACGCCTCTGACGTTGTCTGTGGTTCAGAAGTGGCTTAACAAGAGGAATACGACAACTTGACACGTCTGTGTGTGGTGGCTCTTGATGCCTTGACCTCAGCCTCAGTCCATTCCTTGTGAAGTTCACCCAAATTCTTGAATCGATTTTGCTTGACAATCCTCATAAGGCTGCAGTTCTCTCGGTTGGTTGTGCATCTTTTTCTTCCACACTTTTTCCTTCCACTCAACTTTCTGTTAACATGCTTGGATACAGCACTCTGTGAACAGCCAGCTTCTTTGGCAATGAATGTTTGTGGCTTACCCTCCTTGTGAAGGGTGTCAATAGGTACGTTTTCATGGAGCATTATAATCGGTTTAAAAGTCCAATCCGAATGAAAATGCTCCATATAAACACCTCAATTGGAATAAAACTGCCCAAACCGAATGGAATTGTAATCGGTTTGAGAGGGGTGGGATAAACCTTTCTATAAACCGAACAAAATTAAAATTCTGCCATGTAAATGTGTTAAACCGATTACTTTGCGTCAACGTCATCACGTCAAGAGGTCGGGTCGTCAGAACGTGAACGTGATGTCGGCAACGCAGTATTCTGTGATTTGGGGACACCGACACTAGAGACTGGGTAATAGTGGAGGTATAAAGTTAAAATTTCAATTATATAGTTAAAGGAAAACGCCACCGTTTTCCCATATTCCAATATGTTTTTCCCTCAACTTAGATGAGTTGATACGTACCTCTCCCGTCTCAGTGCGTGCACTTAATCGCTCTAGCGTGCGGCGCCACTATGCTAGCGTTTAGCTTAGCACCATTCATTCCTTAGGATCCAAACAGAGATGAATTTAGAAGCTGCCAAACACTTCCATGTTTTCCCTATTTAAAGACGGTTACATGAGTAGTTACACGAGTAAGTATGGTGACACAAAATAAACAGTGGCGATTTTCTAAGCGGATAAAATATGATAACTATAATGTATGGCGGAAGAGTACTTCTCTCTTCTCGCAGCACTTCGACCTCGGCGCAGTAATATCATCACTCGTGAAAACTCCCCCTCTCCCTCTAACTTACATCAATAGAATCAATATTACTGCGCCGAGGTCGAAGTGCTGCTAAGTGTTCTTCTGACAAACATTATAGTTATCACTTTTTATCTGCTTAGAAAATTGCCCCGTTTTATTTTGTGTCACCATACTTACTGGTGTAACTACTCATGTAACCATCTTTAAATAGGGAAAACATGGAAGTGTTTGGTAGCATCTAGATTCATCTCTGTTTGGATCCTAAGGAATGAATGGCGCTAAGCTAAACGCTAGCATAGTGGCGCCGCACGCTAGAGCGATTAAGTGCACGCACTGAGACAGGAGAGGTACATATCAGCTCATCTAAGTTGAGGGAAAAACATGTTGGAATATGAAAAAACGGTGGCGTTTTCCTTTAAAAACACATTAGAATGGAGAACGCTTGCTGTGTTATGAGCTAACTTATCTGCTCTCATGACCTGAGTGAAAAAATAAAACGCGATTTTCTGCTTTTCAGCTTAGAAACAACACAATGATGAAAGTGAAAGTATAGATCAATGAAAATAAACAACTTGATGAAAATTTGCCTTTGTCACTTGTATTTATTACAGATTCATAATTTCCGATCTGCTTGAATTTATAAGTGCTCACGCCATGAATATTGTACGAAAACACGTTTGGAAATGTGATGTGTGATAAAGCTCATTGCGATCACTCTCTGTGTTCATAAAGCAATACTCCTTTGATTTATTGTTTAGCAACTCTTGGTAAGATCTCATGTATTTGTTCCATTTAAATACAGTAAAACTTTTTAGTATCAAAATACAATTCATTTCAGAGCGGCATTACAAAGGGTCGTACTGTTATTTTATCCTTTAATGCTTTAACATTAAGAAATTAGGGCGGTATGATGATAAGAGTTGATCAACTGGCTGAGATCCAGCTATATTCTGTGTTATTCTGTGTGTGGTACAGAAGACGGCCGTATGATTTCTATGATCGTGTTCTCGCCATGTGACTGAGCGCTCGAATGAACGCAAGGGATTCAAATATTAGTCCATCATTCTAAGCAAGTGCAAGCAGCTATTAAAAATATTAACGCAAATACGGGTGTTTTTTCTTCTGGTGATTTGTATTTGTTGTTAGGCTACCTACTTCATCGCTCCATCTGTAGCGCATTGTGATTGAGTGGTTTACGCTGTCAATACAGGAGACAAACCAATGGGCCACTGGCTGCTCGCTGTCCCTGTGTGATGGTCCTTGGCAAAAAACAAAACAAAAAAATAAATAAAAACAAAAAAAAAATCCTTCTGTCAGCCCACCGGGAAAACGCCCGGTATGCCCGATTACCAACCCAGCCCTGACGATGGACATGAGCAGAAAGTTATAGGCTAGTTCTCAAGGAATTTGTTTGTTCTTTCTAGATAGGCTACTGAATATTTTCAGCTGAAAGCATGATTTAAACAAGTACAACAACACTTATTCACACGCAGTCGCTCTCAAACAAATGTGCATTCAAACAAATGTAATCTTACAGTGCTACTTCATCTGTATCCGATTTCGAATGAGCAGAAATCTGTAAGAAATGCATCGATCCGTAGGAAAAATAACTGACAAAAACGTAGTTATTTTCATCACAAACAAAATTTGCACCGCAAGAAGCAGCAATTATACCTTTTAATGATGACAACCATGTTATTATCTTGTCATGTGGTAGGAAAAACGTTTGCACACTGTTCGCCTCCTTTGAAACGCACCTGTTATTTTATTTTTATATATACGTTATGAACAGAACTGTGATATTTCAAACATACTGAAATACTTTAGTGGAGCGGGAGCAGGAAATGGTGAACCCTGAGCGGAGCTGGAGCGGAGTGGTTATTAAATGCTCGGAGCGCGGAGGGGAAATTGTGAGGAGCGTCCAGTGTTACCAACTAATTTTCAGAGAAAGTTGCTAGAGGAAGGTCAGTTTGTTGCTAAAAGTTGCTAAATGACATTGTGATGTCATTGCGTGATGATGTCATTGCATAATCACTGCGCAAAATTGTGTCCCAACATCAAATCTCAGCAAAAATATATATTTTAAATATGTTAATTTGTTTGTAAAATAATATGCATAATATAATATTAAAATATACATAACTGTATTTTTAAATACAATGAATTATTGAGCACATTTACAGAATTATTTTTCACCTTTTTGATGTAAAAATGTAAACACCTTTTTGATGATTACAATTTAGGTTTTTTTTAATAGCTAGTAAACTAGTAATACTACACATTCTCAACAATTTAAGCAGTGTATTAGTAGATAGTTAGTATGCTATACTCCAAGAAAAGTCTGTAAAAATAGGGCACAATCTACTACAGTATGTTAATATGAAAGAATTTTCCATATTGTTTTTTTTACCTGCATTTTAAATTACGCATTGTGTTTTCGGGTTACAGGGTTACAATGGATAATAATGCCCTGTAAAACTACTAGACTCTTTTGCATTGTACTAACTGATCAACAATCACAAGTACAAGCTACTAATAAAGTGTATCATAAATGAACAATTATTCAATTATTATTATTATTATTATTATTAAACTGAACAATTGCAAACAGCAGCAAACGTGATGCATGTACTGCTAGGCATCTTAGGTTTCCTCTTTTTGTGTAATTTGGATGGAAAATGTGTGCCTTTTTATTGTCACTTATCAAAAGTTGCTAAAAGTTGCCAAATAAATTTTAAAAATTGAATTAAATCGCTTATTGATAAAATGATAAAAATGCATTGATACGAATATCTTAATGATATAAAAGATACGTAAATATTTTTATGTTTTTTTTTAGCTAAAAATACGTATTGATTTGTACGTTTTAAACGTTGAAATATGTTTAAAATGTACGTTTTAGCATCAATAAAAACGTACAAAAATGTACGTTTTGTGCTTGTAAATGTTACGTATTAATACCTAAGTATGAACATGAGACCAGGCTGGATTTGTTGTAATTGATTGCTAGACAGATGTTTGCTACATAGCTACTTGCTATTGTGTTTCACATGTTCACACTCTTTTGGAGGGTGGTTGGTAAGCGGTTTTTAAAGGTGGTTGCTATTAAGCAATGCTAAGCATTTATGGCTAAGGTGTTTTAAGTGGTTGCTAGGCACTTGCTATGCAGTTGCTAAGTTTTGAGTGACTGCTATGCTATCTCTAAGGCAATATGTGGTCATAAGTGGTTGCTGAAGTGCAGATGTCTAGATAGATGTTTTAAACATTTTTTCTAAAGCTACAAAGAAGTTCAGGCTATATATATCATCTTCTATAATTGCCTATGGTCACCCAAGGGTACAACTGAGTGTCAGACACTTGAAATCACAGCATAAAAAGAAGTTACATTCCTCCCAGTTTGATCTAAACATAATGTTTGTACCCTGCTGCTATGGAATAAGGTATCTCTATAAAAATCCCTGATCTCTCAAACTCTCCATTTCTCTCTCCATCTGTCTATTTGAGACCTTGGGTTGTGTTTAGATGCATTAGGGATTCCTGTTTTCAGCTTTTCATTAACTTTATAACATATGCTAATGACACTACTGTCTGTAAGACAACTTTGAAAACTTTTTAAACAGCAGATTGTTCTATTAGCATATGTGTCTATTTTGGATAGATTGCATGGCATTTATGCCATTAGCATGAATCGTTCTTGTTTAGCGTTGCTCATATTGAATCTGGTTACTTTTTAATGTAATTCGTAGTAATATTGCATCACCAGCCTCTCTACTCCCTAACATTAAAGCTCTTATTTTGTCAGTGATAAATGGAGTTCCTGGGAAATGTGCTACATTGTAGATTAGTTCTTCCCCACTAGTGTCATTTATGACAATATGTTAAAGGTCTTGTTTTGAAATGGAATTTCTCAAACTGTGCATTGCTCTTAGGCTTCTAATTATGATGATAGTATGGGGGGCAGATTTGTCAATAATGATTGTGACTTGGTAACTTGCATGCAATGCAAAGCAACATTTTTGGACACATTCATGCATTTCATGTGCAGCTTAAGTGTCCTCAACAATTAACTTAGTTCTTAGGCTTGTAATAGTAACTTAAGGATGCTTATCTAACCCCGATTAGTTATTAAGTCAATGAATAACTAATTACAAAAATAACTGAATCAATGTAGTGGAGGGAAACATAAAAAAAAAAATGGGGCTAACTATAATGGCAGAGAAGAAATGCCATTATTTCAATGTGATATCCAATTAATTCTCCATTATCTTTATTATTGAAGATGATGTTTATTACTCCCTTCACCTTCCGACCCCACTCCCTACGGAAGGTATTTCATTTGTTTGATCATATGTTATACAAAAACAGTCAATACTATATACTTAGTATAACAGTAATAATGAAGTAATATTCTGATCATTTGTTTTATGCAAGCTTGCACGCTTCAAAAATCAAATTGGAGAAGAGACATTAGCATGTGCATGGCCTGAAAAATGGACATCAACTTTATATGCCAGCAACAACATACACAGATTTTCCTCCCCGAGACAATAATTGCATTATTTCTCTGAGCGCTTTATTACTTTCATTAAGCTCATTTCCCTTGTGATGTATAAAGGAATGCTTTGTATTGTGAATGTATCTGCTGTTCATTAGTGCATTTCATACACTTATCAGATAAAATGTTCAGATCAGCAGCCCAGAAAGGTAAAAGAGCAAAGAATAAATGAATACCAGACAGTTTAAACAATTCAATCAAATTTAAATTGAAACACGGGGTTATGTTCGCGTTACTGCGAGTTGCAGTCTTGACAGGGAATGTTTGAGCTATACGGAGTTGAAGAGCAATGCATAATGAGTTCTCCTGTGAGCTATGTCACGTCATCTGGGGCAGGTTTTCCGTCAGCACGGAGATAAAATACAGAGTTGTTTGGGCCCGTGGATATGAGACATTTGGTTCTCCATTGTTTTAGCCCAGTGCCTGCCATAATTCCGCAGCACAGTGGAACAATACAGAGGATTAGGGAATGTGGGTCGTCTCCATCAGTTAGGCAGCACTGCAGAGCCCTCCGAGAGTGAGAGAGAGAGAGAGACAGCTCCAGAGACACAAAGAGTGGAGGAAAGCGGTATAGACAGTGAAATCTGCAGTTAGATATCCAAAACAAAGCCCCCACTAAAACAGGATACAAAGGTTGCGTTATATAACACCGATCAGTGTGCACATTGTTTCTGAGCTCAGGGAGTGGGCTGCCATAAAAATACATCACACATGCATTATGCGTTTTGGGAAGATGCAGACAGAAATGTTCAGGAATAACTCGGCAGTGAACCAGTTCAGGTTGTTCAGGTTCACTGTGGAAATTTAGTCACCGACTAGCCATTGTTCTCAAATGCTAAAGAAGAATTCTGGGTTCAGAGTCAGCAGTATTTCGATATGTAGGCCTTCCGTGTATTACTGATGAAGAAAAATAATAATAATAAAAAACTCTATAATCACATTAAGGTAACCTTATCTTGTTCCTTTAAAACAGGAGAATAAGAGAACAGGAACACAGCTTATTAAATTAGTTAATTCTTATTTATAATACATGTTATACACAGAACATACAATATATGTAGGAGAGACCATAGAGTTTTGTAACATGGGAAGAATTGTAAAATCTATCTATCTTCACTCCTGTAAAAAGGAATTGTTCTGAATGTGTAGAATGTGCACTTATATTAAAAGTATATAAAAAACAACAACTGTATTTACAGATAATATACTGATAAAATAAAAGCACACTTAAGAGTTCACTTAGTGTACACTTAGAGTAGCCTACACTTGCATGACTTAACGCATTTATGAACAAATTTTCAAAAAGTGCACGTTAAATGTTTTCTAAATACATTTTAAATCATTATGTTTTCATATTTAGTAATGCTTTAAAGAACTGCATTCAGCCCTTCCAGGCCACTATCTTGCAGAGTTTAGCTTCAACCCTGAGAAACTCACCTGCCTGTAGCCTTCTAGTAATCTATTGATTAGCTGGTTCAGGTGTGTTTGATTAGGGCTGGAGCTAAACTCTGCTAAACTCTTGCCCATCACTGAAATAGACGGACATCAGTTGACTCTTCATTTAATCTGATTTTGCCCTTTTACATTACACCCCCCCCCCCCCCCCCCCCCCAAAAAAACAAACATAATGTTATATGAAATGCAATTAGCATTTGCTTCAAGTTCAAGGATAACACAGAAAGCTGATCATAAGTGAAAGTGAAAGCATGAAAATAATGAAACATACATGGAAAATAGTGTCATAAATATGATTTTTTTTAAAAAAAAAATCTGAAATCTAAAATCTTTTATATCCAAGTATAAAAATGAGTTTTAGAGCAACAATAAAATTAGATTAACCAGAGCTAAATAGAAACCTATACATTAACATTTTTGTGTGTAATTCTACATATGAAACATGTATAATAATTTCCATACCTGTCACATAAGCACATACTTGTTAATAAATTTCACTGTAGCATTATCTGATCTTACATTGCAACTTTATCGTTACAAATGTGTAATTAAAATACAAGTTTATAAAGTACAATTAAATACAAGTTTTGTTTCAATAAAATTACATTAAAGTATATTTTAGTTTACCATAAATGTTTGTCAGTACATTCAACAGGACACATTAACCATTCAAAGATAATAGAAGCAATTAAGATTAAATATAATGATACACTGAAGTAGGCTACTACTTAAGTTTGTCAAAAAGCACTCAACTAATTAACGACAGCATTCAATATACATTTAAACTATAATGTAGTCTGTTTGTCTTACTGTCTGATTTATTGCTATAACACCAGCATACAGCATATATGTCCTGAACATGTAATAATTATACAATCTTTAGATTTTCTCCAGAAATATTTTGAAGCACCTTGATGCAGGACACATGTCTACTCTCTCGGTGCTTCAATTTTCATCTGAGAGGCTTCTCTCTCACGCTTTCACTTTTTTTTTTAGCTGTTGCAGTAGCTGTAGGATTTCTGACTGAAAGCTTGCAGGCTCACTGTGAAGTTTGTGTTGTGAATATGTGCTGGTCACCTCAGCCAGGCCTGTATTGGAACAAATTCCAAAAGATAAACAGACAATGGCTTTATCAGAGAGCAGACAGACCTTCTGTGAGTTCTAGTGTGCCACATGTTCCCAACTCCCAGCACAGATTCCAGAGCAGAAGCTGACCATTTGCAAATTATTCTGCAGTGATGAAACAGGAAACATGGCTAAATAAAACTTGACTAACTATATTTAAGGCCTGGCAAGACCAGACACCATTGTCTTTTCAGTCAGTACAATATGGACATACAGGCAGTATATAAAATATAAGCAGTATCCCTGTTTTTTTCTAACAAGCCTATATACTGCTTTTTAAATTATGGGAGGCACTTCTGGTTTGGGGACGTTCATCTCAAAAAGACTGAAACAAATCATTTCAAATCATAAGGTTGTTCTACAAATAATTCTTAACCATCAGTTTGAACTGTATATTTTCCTTCATGTTCTATATTCAGATGTCAGGAGGATAACGTAACCCTTGCTATTTTAAAGTGACATGGAATAACAAGAGTATGGCAAGAGCTCTTTTCAATTCGCTGCATTCTTTTCCTACTGATTATTTTCTTTTTCCTTTGTATTTCACTGTAACAATATGGGGAAAAAAGGCAACACACACTGTGCATTTGTGGTCTGCTCTCTCAATTTATTTTACGTGACATTTCTGGTTTTGTTTTCACACAGATGCTTTAAAATGTAATTGTTTCTCTTCCCTTTCACTTCAAATCCCTATTAACAGTGTTTACTGGAATGTATGTTATCTGTCAAAATTATGGAAAACACTTTGAAATATTATCACTCAATGTTCCGGTTGATAAACATTTTTGATTAAGGCAACACATGTTACATAAAATAGTATTAATATATAATTACACAATATGGTATTATACAGTATGTATTACTACAGCAATATTTAATATGTCTGCAATATTGCGGTAATATTGAAAGTAATTTTTAATGTTCGATGGTTGAAGGATAGCTAGAATAATGCCATCTAATTGAACCCAGTTTTTTTTTTTTTTAATGCTTATTATTGCATTTGTAGAACAAACCTTTTGCTAATTGTTTACAGTTTAACAGAATTTACTCCCATAAATTGCGCAAAGCATCATGGGCCATAGGAAAAAGGTGGAATATGTATTTACAGCTATAGACATTATGTAGCCACACCCCCTTTCAGCACTGCGCTCATTGTCTTCTGTCTTCTGACTTTCTGTGTTTATGGCAATGAAGCTTAAGATTACTGAAATGCAGTTTTAAAAAAAGTGCCAAACATACCAGCTCACATACATATACATACATACATACATAGATACATACATACACACATACACACACACACACACACACAACTGTCATATATATATATATATATATATATATATATATATATATATATATATATATATATATATATATGACAGTTGTGCAAGATGGTGTACTCTTTTACAGAATAACAAAAACATGTTTATTACAAAATATTTTCATATATTCAAATATGTAAGTTGTTTGAGAGTATAGGGACTAGGGAGTTTTGCTCAAATTAGTTATTTGCCGTTTCCATGGTAAGAACAACTTCTTTGATTGGCGAATCTCTAATAGGATTAGTGTAGTTGCTTACTGGGGATTTGGCTGTTGAAATGAAGTTAAGTCATCACACTGATTTGTCCTCTACTGAAGTGTATATCCAAATTTACTCTCAAAGCGCTGTCTTTAGAGGTTATCGCCAAAAAGAAATTTATCTATGGAGAAAATGAATGTAATTTTTACCTCCAGAACCCTACTGTTGTGATCTGTTGGAGTTATCCATTTAATTATTTATTTAAGCTCACTACAAAGCGATTAAGAGAAGCATTTTTAAATGGTTTGAAGATCTCCCTGAGGAACATATCAGAATGACTGTTTATTTCTCCTGTTGAAACATGTTTTCTATCTTTCTTTTTTCCTCTAAAGGTCTTCATATCATTGCAGTCCATTATCAGGATGTGAAAGCAAGGACAGTCTCAGATTCACAGAGAACTCAGCTGTGTTCTGTTTTCAGGTCAAGCAGTCTCTGGTGGCCTAGCCTGAGGTGGCTTTACTGTCACTTCTAATCAATGCAAACTTCATTTCCTTTCAGAGCTTCAGAAATCTGTAGCACTGAGGACACGATATGTCTGCTGTCAATAATCTGACAACATTTGTGCCGAAGTAAAAAGCGACTGTCGACAGTAGGCTTTTTTACCGCTTTCACTGTAACTACTTTCTTTTCAGTGTGACATCTGTAATACATGCTGACACTCTCAGCATGCTGATGCTATTTTCTATGTAGAGTAAGTGGACCATATTTAATTTTGGATAACACATAGCTGTCACAGAACTGAAACTATAATGGATTCAGTATGACGCTGGAAATATTCCTTTGAGATTTTGGTTCATGCTGATTTGTTCGCTTGCTCCATGCACCGTAGTTGAAGCTATTTTGGCACGTTTGTGCTGTGAGGTGCTGTCTTGGTTTGAAACTTATGCATAGGCCGCTGGGGTAAACTGTCATGTTTGTGGAATAAGCTTTAGAGCAAATGGTTTCGCTTCAGGATAGAGATTTTACATATGACATTAAGTGGTGACCCTACACAGCGCCACAACTGTTTATTGTACAAAAATAAACAAAGATATGCTTAAGTTCAGACAATGAAATGTGTTAATATTAACATAAACTGCACAGGCTAGACAAGAGGCAAAATTGTTAGCCTAATGTAAGAAGAGTAAAACTTACTAAATTTTGGCTTTTGAATTTTGAGAGTTGACATCAGATGTTTATTTATTTATTTATTTATTTTTTAATTTTTTTTTTTTATAATTTTTCAAAATATACATTTTGATTGGATGACTATAGGTTTTGAAGACTGTAACAAAAAGGCATTTTCTCCTCTTTTTATAAGTTGATAAATCTATTTATTTTGCTACTGTGGCTACAATTATATGTTTATTTGCATTTTATTATTTGTGTTGACGTAATACCCTTTTTGGTCACACTTTATATTAAAATTCAGTTTTCACTATTAACTAACTATTAACTATGACTTTTGCCTGTACTTACAATAGTAACTAGATGTGTATGTAGTATGTAACCACAGTGTAAGTACACATTAATACATATTATCTACAGCTGTATTTCTGTAACTACACACATGTAACAACCCTCAGAATGGTATGTGTAAGTACAAATGTGTAACAGGACATTGGTAACAACACTTTTTTTTCACTTCACTAAGTACTCGTGTAACAGGAATTATATAACTACTAGGGGTGTGCAGCGAAGCCAGTATTTGTTTCTGTATTTGTATCTATAACAATCACAAAATTATTCGTATCGGTATCTGTATTCGGATAAAATCGGAAGTAGGCGGAGCTTGAACCAGAACCTCATACATTTATACTTGATAAGCCCGTTATGTCTATGGTTTTACAGCCTTTATTTTTTTCGTAGTTATCACTGAACAAATATGCTGTGTTTAACTAATATATATATATATATATATATATATATATATATATATATATATATATATATATATATATTAGTGATTATAACAATTATTTAAAAATCTTCTAACAGTCGGAGCCGATACCCCTGTATAGGCAGTGCTTCGAGATGTAGTGCGGTTGTGCTTCGGGGAACCCCATTTTGCGGACCTTTCGTGATCCGATAAATAAATATTTAAATATCTTCTAATTAAATCAGTAAGGGTTCCTATGCAGTTTAGAAATATGGAAATTGATTTAAGTAATTTCCCGGAAATGCATGGGAAAAGGCAAGCGCAACACTGCTATTTTATTTGCGCTTATTTCATTCATAGAGTTTACACTCATTTACTTCACACACTTGTTACTGCGTTGTAATTTTAGAGGTTTATGTAAAAGAACATGATTTCCTTTGGCTCACCGGTTCCTGCGCAGTTTAAAAAAGCATTTCACTTAATTTGCAGGTCTGGAAAAGTACGTAAAAAAAAAAAAAAAAAAAAAAAAAGAACAGAGTATGGAAAAATGTGTTTCGACTATTTGCCCAATTCAGTGTTCTAAAATATAAAATTAATTTCTAAAAATTAACTGATCATACGAGTAGAGAGCTTTCTTGACAAACGTTTAGTAATCATCTGAGCATGATTGAATTAATTCAAGGTGCACTTTTACATTACGCAGAACTCTTTAAGCAGTCTTTTTTTGAACTTCACTAATTATGTGCTTGTGCCACGCAAACCAGCAAAAGATAAAGAAGCAAACATGTAGGCCTAGTAGAAAATGTATCTGTATCTAAGCTGATTATTACCCTACTCTTGACAGAGAGCTGGTTTGGTTTGGAGAGACGCGCAGAGACGGCAGCGCGGCTGTCTGATTGGTGATGGCGCTGTGCTTATTCCATTCATTCTTGTATCATAGCCTATAAGATTTAAATCATTGCCTTTTATACACAAATAGTAGAACCTGTATGATGTATTATTTTAGTTGATATTACTCTTGCCAAGCTCTGATTTCTGAGAGATGCACGTAGAGGCATCAGCAATACGGTGTTTGATTTGCGGTCTTTTCATTCATAAAGTAAACATTCATTCACTTCACACACTCATTATTGCGTGACTTTAGAGGTTTGTGTAAAATATCGCGCTGATCCCCTGGCTCACCTGTTATCTAGCAAACACCAGAGTGTGCCAGCCTCAGCCGAATATTCGGGCAGAATTATTCGTTATCTGTTATTCGTTTTTTTTTTTTTTTTTGAAGCCATTGTCCGTGCCTTTCCGAATAAGGTATTCGGCTTTGGACACACCCCTAATAAATACATTTGGTAACAACAATATGTATAAGAGTAATTGGAACAATTTAATCCAGGGGGTGGAGATGGGTAGGTTTAGGGGTGGAAATGGGATCCAGGGGGTGGAAACGGGTAGGTTTAGGGGTGAAAATGGGATCCAGGGTGTGGAAACGGGTAGGTTTAGGGATATGTAAAGTGGTAGGAGTTGGATTTCGAGTTGGTGCACCACTGTAATACCAGTGTAATACATGGTAACTCCTCAGGAACTGTCCACTTAATATAAAGTGTAACATTCTGGACACCAACCACAATTTATATGTAAAGCCTAGCTTACTGGCCGCTGCTGTCTAACATCAGAGTAATTACATGGTAAATCCATAGGAATTGTTTACTTAATATAAAGTGTAACACTTTCTTTCAAAAAGTGCTGTTAGTCCTCTTACACATTTGTACTTTCATTACCAAAAAGTGTTGTTACCAAATGTCTGTTACACATTTGTACTTACACATACCATTCAGTGGGTTGTTACACATGTGTAGTTACACAAACATTAGAGCTGTAGATACTACGTACCAATATGTACTTACACTGTGATTACATATCACGTACACATATAGTTACTATGTAAGTACACAGGTATTAGGGCCACTTAATATAAAGTGGGACCTAAACTCCAAATTTAGTAGTTGGTAATTGTCAAGTTTGGGTATAGGGCATGATCTGAAATGCAGAATAAGGCATTAATATGTACTTTATAAGTATAATAAATAGCCAGTATGCTAGTAATATACATGCTGGCTAATAGTGAGAAGTGGTCCTTGAAACTGGCATATATAGGAATGTGCATTTAGGGACATGCAACATTCAATTTATTTTATGGTCAATATTCTGTCAATAAAACATTTACCATGCCATTTCACATATTAGGCAGCATGGATAGATGGATCAAGCTGTTTACACTAAATTCTGACCATAGCATTTGCATTTCACAGCAGGAATGAAGGTTGTCTGGGTTCTGTTATCATTCACCCACAATCTCCTCAAGGTCCTGACCTTATGATATCAGTATAAGGGTTTCCAAAGCTACAGTCAATACACTTCAAGGTTTAATACACTATATTTTCAGTGGTGTCAAGGTGGACAATTGTAGCCTAAAGCAGCGTTCACACCACCAGCGAATTTGTCGCTGTGTGCCGTTAGTTCCTGTACTGTGAAGTCGCTTGTGGGCGCTCCTAGTGCTGTTGCTCTAATATTACTGGTAGACTGCACATCTGGACAAAATGCGATAATGGAGGATATAAAATAAAGTGAAATACTAAACTGTTAAAAAAAAAAAAAAAAAAAAAAAAATCTTAATTTTACAGAATATAACTGTGATTTTTTTCAAGTTGTTTTCTTTTATTTTGAATTGCAGTCAAAACTCTGTAAAATTATCTCTGAATTAACTACTTGGCTGTTATTTTAAGTATTATGACATTAATGACAAATTACAGTAATTCACATTTTTTATACAGAAAAATTACTGTATTTTTATGCAGTATGTTTTCTGTTTTCTTAAATTACAAACAAATGTATGTAAAATTACAAAAATAATCTGTAATTTATTCAATAACAAAACCGTTAGATGATAAAATGGTCAAATGACTGGCATTAACAGCTGCCAAACAAAAACCATAAAATTAAAGTAAAATCTCTTTATTTAAATAAGCTGACAAACATTGTTATTTTACAGGTATTTCCTGAATTTTTATGATCAAACACCTTCACTGTAAAATTAACTAATTAACTAATTAATTAATTAAGCGTCACATGACTGGCAGCAATGGAACATGAAACACTAACAGATCTTTCTTGATCTCAGCATCTTCACTTATTACAAACCAGTCTGACTTTTTCTTTCAAACAAAACTTCTTATTGAGTATTAAGAGGTTTAGATGTTAATGTTTTATTGAAAATAATAAAGTTTGAAGTCACCATTGTGGAGATAAGCGTTTGCTTTAGTTGGGCTTCTGACCCTTGACTTTTTAATATCAGCTTTTTTCTGACTGTTATAACTGTGTGTTTCTAAAGCATATTTGTTATAGCAAAAATTGCTAGTGAAGAATCTGATCAGATAAACCTGCTTACTTACTGATGATGAGTTAGTCATCATATAGTAGCCTGATCACATCGTGAGTATTGTCTCTGAATATGTTAGCTTTTAATGTTACATTTTTTTACACCAGTCTTATGATATTATGATAGTCAAGGATTCACATCTTTTTTTTTTTAATCATTATATCGAAAGTGTCTTAAAAGGAGGCTTATTGACTAACACAAACATCAAGAATCAGCACATGAATCTCAACAATGGTGACAGTCAACAAAAAGCTTGTTTTGTGATGATCAGAGCTGATCTGAATATGTTGTCGATTGTCACCATTGTTGAGGTTCATATGCAGATTCTTGATGTCTGTGACTCTACATGCTCTTGTCTGAATAATTTCTTCAAAATGACTTACAAACCTTCAAAATATCATAGCAGGGCTGCATTTCAAGCAGTAAAATTATAATACTACAACAAAATGAAATTAATAAATTTAATATGCTCGGACATTAGACATTTCTGATGAGGTTAGTGAATCAGGCCACTATACGATGACAAGATCATCATCAGTACGTAAACAATTTCATCTGATCAAAGTTTTTCTCGCAGGTTTTGCTATAACAAATGTGCTTTAAAAACACACAGTTAAAGAAGCGGGAGAAAATTATTGTTAAAAAGAGAAAGGTCAGAATTCCAACTAAAGCAAACGCTTATCTCCACAACAGTGACTTCAAACTTTATTAATTTCAATAAAACATCAACATTTAAACCTCTTAATTCTCAATAAGAAGTTTTGTATGAAAGGAATAAAGTCAGACTGGTTTGTAATAAGTGAAGATGCTGAGATCTAGAGAGATCTGTTGTCTGTGTTTTGTGGGTCACCATTGTGCTGAAGAGTAGAGTGTGTGCTTCAGTCCAGGAGAAGACCAAGAAGCATTGATGTTATGCTTCATGCCACTTTATTTAAAAGCAGTATCTGAGGAGTTGATGATGCTGTTGTTAGCTGATGGTTAAGTTTCACAGAGAATATTTCACAATGATAATCCAGACAATACCTGTAAAGTAACAGTTTAAAAATAAATAAATAAATAAATAAATAAAAATTAAGAAAAAATAGTATGTTGTACCTTAATTTTACAGTTTTTGTTTGGCAGCAGCTTCTGCCAGTCATTTACGGAGCTATTTCAGTCTCATTAATAATTCACGCAAAAGACACGATGCACACATGTGTAACCAAATTCACATGCATGAAAATTGGATGTATTTTATGTATTTTTGAGACTTTCCTGGCAGCGAACTCCTCCCACGCGAGTCACTCGTATTCTTTAGCCAATCAGATTTGAGCCTCTCAATCGACCAATCATAACCCGCCCTGGGCGTGCCTACCTGGATGTTGCATCATCAGTGCGAGACCACAGTTCAAGTCACGCTTCAACAGAGGTATGTGCAGTTGATCGTCTCATTTCAGTTAGCCTAGTAAAGGGGTATTGTTTTTTAATGTTTACTTAAGTTTAAGAAGTTAAAGCAGTCGCATAGACACACTTGCTAACGTGCCAGCGGCTGCGATAGATAGGCCTAGCTCCCGCTTCGCACTGGCCCTGTCCTCTTTATGATGACTAGACCCCATGAATAACGGGATGTTTGTACTCACCATTTGTTCAAGGGGATGCAGTGTTCAGTTAATACGTATTAATTGTTTTCTTTGCATATTTTTAGGATTTAAACACTTTGGCACGACATCTGGATGACAGTTACAGATGTCTTCATTCACATTAATCTTTGTCTTTTATGTACTTTATATTTCTTTATGTATTCATTGTTATGTGTATTTATTGTTCCCGGTCTGAATCTCTTGTAAAAGAAGAGGAGTAAACATGACAAGGTATTAGCTGCTTTGAATATCAGACCAAAATTTGGCATGTCCTGACAGATATACATACATAATCATTAACTTTTCACATAATTGCATTACACTGATACATGTATTTATCATTTGACCATGAAATTTACTTTTAAAGAAAGCTAAAAGTCTCTAAACGGGACGCGATACAAGCCTGTGTAACAGCGATTCCCCCTAGTTTAATGGCCTTTGACTGAAATTCTAGCACAGCTTCAAACTGGTATTGAATCTTAGACATATGTGAGAGACATATTATTCAGCTCTACTGCATTTGTACTCCTTCATAATTGTCAATTCATATATTTCATGTTCCAGGCATGTTACAATTTTTCATGGTCAGGCCATTTCATGTACATTTTATTCCCAAACCATTCAGAAAAGTTCAAAAATAATAAAATTATACATCAACTGTAACATCCGACTTGTTTTGAATGTTTTATTTCTGCCATGAAACCAGAACAATAACAGGAACATTTAACAATGCATAACAAGGCTTTACACCTTGAACATTTACAAAGTCATTGGTAATTTTCTGAAGTAAATGTAGTATTAATGCATGACTTCAAAAATCTGTTGAAACTGTCAAAATGGATGGGTTTTGAAAGAGTTACAATTCCAGACAAAACTTGTAGATTCATATCACCTTATAACTTGTAGTAAAGGGATGAAGTAGGAACAGCAGGGTCACGGGTGACTCAGCAGCTATTTGTACATCATCAGCCTCACAATTCTGAAATAAATACTTATCTGCAGCATAAACAAACTTAAATGAGATGTACATTGTCTCCAATGTGTGCATGTTATCACATACAGCAGCAGCAGCTGAATGCGTGACATCGCACGACTTGACACACAAGACAAGCTCTGCTGTGAAAGCTCTTTCATAACCTCAGTAAACAAAAACAGACCACAAACTGTATTTTCATAATCTTATATTTCATTGCAACATGTCTCATCAGTCAAACCCCTATTTTATGCTTTACATTTAGTTTATGAATGTAATATATTAATATGGTATGGTATCCACGTGAATAATGATTCTGTATTAAATAATAATCAATATTACATCATAATACTCTCTGGACTAAACAGCAGCTGCTGACTGAGTGCGTCTATGACCGCTTTAACTTCTTAAACTCAAGTAGACATTAAAAAATAAAACAATACATCTTTACTACGATCAACTGCACATACCTCTGTTGAAGCGTGACTTGAACTGTGGTCTCGCGCTGATGACGCAACGTCCAGGTAGGCACACCCAGGGCGGGTTATGATTGGTCGATTGAGAGGCTCAAATCTGATTGGCTAAAGAGTACGAGTGACTCGCGTGGGAGGAGTTCACTGCCAGGAAAGTCTCAAAAATACACACACAAATTCAAGGCGATTCACATTCACAGTCCAGGATGAACTCGTAAATTTTAAACATTCAAAACTTTTTTGTGCACAGTTGTACATCTGTGAATTGTGTTTTGCGTTTGTGAAACATAATTTATGAATATATATTTGTATTTTGTGCACATAAATTTTGTTTTTTTTTGTGAATATATATATATATATTTTTTTTGAGCACATGAATTAGGTTTTGTGCATGTGAATTTGGTTATGCATGTGTGCATTGTGTCTTTTGCGTGAATTATTAATGAGACTGAAATAGCTCCATAGTCATTGACCGTTTTTTAAAAAAAACGTTCTTTAACCATTATTTCCACTAACGTTAAACGTTTGGCACCCTGTGCTGCCAAGCATTTCACTGTTTTTTTATGTTTAATTTTTTTTTTTTACAGTGTACTAGTACTAGTTTGATATAATGACCTCATTGTGTTCTTACTGTATTGCAAAACACTTTTGCTGTTACTGAGGTGGAATAGGGTTGAGGTTAGGGACAGGTTTAATTGTATAGTTAATCTTAAGGGTGGGTTAAGGGATACGGTTAGGACAGAGTCAGCAGAGACCACAACAATTAGATAAGCCCCAGAGACAGATCCCATTCAAAGACTTTATTGGCCATCGGCATAAATCCTCAGCAAAGTCCACGTGAAGCAGAGGAGTCTTCTGCACAGACCCTGTGGCCAGCTTCAATTCATTCATAATGAGATGTATTCAATCTTCAAGCAGAAAGAACTGGATGGATGTTCGGAGTGATACAAGTCCATAGTCTGACTTGGTTTCTCCCGCAAGTTCTTTTTTTTCCCTCCATTTCTGTCACTGATGGAGTTTGGGTTCCTTGTCACTCTCACCTTTGGCTTGCTTGGTTGGGGACACTGACTTGATCTTAAAATAAAGAGTGACCTTTTGCCTCAGTATAATCCTAATTAGCTGGTTATTAATAGTAAGTAAGGTAGTTGTTAAGTTAGGCATTAATATGGGGTAGATTAAGGGATCTAAAATTTGGTTATGCAGAATAAGGCATTAAAATGTGCTTTATAAATACTAATAAACAGCCAATATGCTAGTAATATAATGCTAACAAGCAGCTAGTTAATAGTGAGAATTGGTCCCTAAACTGAAGTGTTACCAAAATTAATTACATTTAATTACATGCAGGTATTTTTTAAACATAAGTACAAAGTATGACATAAAAACAAGCATGTGTACAACAAGTGCATTATTTTAAATGCCAGTACACTGTCAAAGACACTTAATATAAAGTGAGTTCTAATAATTAATAATGAACAAAATGCAAAGGGAATTGTATTGATATATAATGAAAAACTGATAAAATGTAAAATGTATGAATGCAATGTAAGTCATAAGTGATAAATGCACCCACCAAATGCATAAATGTAAATATAATCAACAAGAAGTATCAACATATGAATCAAATTCACATCCATGAGTTTCTTTTCCATGCAAATCACAAAGAATAGTGAAACACAAGCAATAAACTCAAATAATACCCAACGAAGAACTGAAACCCAAGAAGAACTTAAATACACAAAGTTAATAAACTAGAAGGCAAACAGGTGTGAACTAATGAATAACCATGGCAACTAATGACAAATGGAACATAGGAACAGGAAACAAACTAAAAGTCCATGAAAATTAAAGTAAACATAGACAGAATGTGACAGACTCACATTACATTCTGTCACCAAACGCCGCTGTTGTTTGTGCCATTAGAAGTAAAGTTATGGTGAGCATCATTTATTCATGTCACTGGGGGGTTTCTAAAGCACTATTCTTTAATTGTTTACATCAATATGCATTGTAAAAAAATTAGTAATGTTGCTCCCATTAAAAAAAAAAAAATAAAAAAAAAATTCAATTTTAGAAATTACAGATGTCTTAATACTATTTGACTATTTGACACAACCCACAGGCAACTTCCATGTTTTGAATAATTATCATGATAATATTCCCTGCATCATTCAAACATATAACATTCAAAGAATAGAAGCTTGAAACGGAGATCAGCATGTCACTAGATCCACTCAACTTCTATCTTTTAATTTAATCACATCACTCTCTGTGACTTCGGCGCATGAAAATGATCTGTATGTTGCACCAACAATCATAAGTTGCTCAGACCACTCATCCTCCATTATGTCTGGTTGAACAATGGTGAGCCCTCTTGTACACTTCTGGCGGCTTTAAATATTGAGTTGCAACCACACAATTTACGGTTCATCTATGCGAGTTAACACCCTGTGAACTGAATATGTACTTCTTTATTTGCTGTCTTATTTTGGTTGGACACCATTATTTGGCCCATCATTTTATATAACCCCTCATGCATTGTGACGAGAGGGTGAAAACAAAAATAACATAGGTTTAGAAAACGCATTAACCTCAGGAACGCTGGGCTTTGGAACGGAAGACACCTAAAGATGGTTTTGACACTGAGCCCCACGGTGAGGTTGAGCTGTGATGCACGGTACACCTTCTTTCAGATGGGTAGCGTGTACTTTGTTATTCCGCCTCTGGGAGAAACACATTTTAGTGTCACTCTTTTTCAATGTTCACCGCTAGCTGAAGTTATGGAAATGTATTTCTAATTTCCGGCTTAAGTGATGTTAATATTTGCCCATGTCGGCAGGTTAATAACTGCATCAGCCACTTTTGCAGCACACAGGACTCTTCACTGATACACTCGGCACACTCATTACCCCCTGTTTCACGCTTGAACGCTCTGTTTTTAAATCGAAGACAATGTTCAGTTCTTTGGACAGTGCAGTGGGATTCCAAGAATCTGTCCTTCAGGCCTGCATATAATACAGAATATTGAAACAAGCTTCAGGCCCCTGAGGGGCATTTTTATTTGAACCACCTGCTTTATTGACCTTAAAACGCCTGGCGACAAATAACTTTACAGTGGATGGACTCATTTCTCATAACCCATTTCATTTCAAATCATATTCTTCATTCCTGGCCAACCAATAGAAACTGAACACAGTTGAAAACTACAGAACATTATGCATGTGTTGGACAAGCAAATGAAATCTAGCTAGCTAAGCTACAAACTTCTACAAACAATAGCTAAACTAAGCTAAAGCTAAAGTTAGCTCTACACTACAATCTACATGGAAAAGGAGCATGGTAAACATTGTTTACAATACACAGTGTTTGTCTAATGCATTTTGGGGTTCAGTTTGTCTTAATTGTAACAGTTTGTTAATGCAGTGCTTTCACTAGTTAGCAGTAACCCTGTTGTCACTTCACCTGAATACTGTATATGTACATTTCTGTGGGATGAAAGAACTTTTCATGATGTTGAAGAACTTCAATGTCATGTGAGTTTGAGCCCGATAGAGATGGTAATCAAAAACAAATGTATCTTTTGGTTGTTGTTGCCGTAGTAACTGAGGTACAAGCTGTAAAGGCATTGGAACGGTGGAGGGGAGCAGCAGCTCATTTGCATTTATGGCCAGTAAGCCATGAAATATGTATTAATTAATTATGATCAATAAAATAATTTAGATCAAGTAACTGGTTTGGAGGATTCCTGACAGAATCAGTCTGAGACATCCCACCAACAATCGTCCAGTGAATATTTAGTGAGACTGCCTATAGAGTAGAATATTACTCTCTTGGCCATAGATAATAATATCCTAATACTCATCCAACACACTTTAAACAGCACGTAGCTATGATCAGCATGATTAAGGTCTCCAGATATGAGCAAAACAATAAACAACCTCAAGTGTGATACAAATAAGACGTAAGGCCAGATTTACTAACAGTTTGCACCAGCGCAAACAATAATTTGCGCAAAAAAAAAAAAAAAAGGCGTAGTCATTTCTGTGCTTGACCTTATTGCATATGCATTTGTAGGAGTTTCCCTTTCAGAAGCAAAGTTTATGGGAGAAGAGTATTTAAATGAATCACGCAACATGATGTACTAAGGTTTGTGGCTGTCAATTTACTGGTATTTGCACCATATTTACCACACCAAAAAAGCATGTCTTAAACCAGACGCTAATTTGCACTGCTCTTGGTCGATTGCGTTGGTCATTATAGAAATGATCCGGTTGCATCTGTGTTATTTAATGTGCGCACTCAGTAGATCAGCCGCAGAACTTTCCACTCCCATCGGCGCTTTTATGGGATTGCACTCATTGGCTAATTTGCCCTGTTTAATAAATTTGGCCCTTAAATTAGTCTAACACACACACATTCTGGTAGAGAAAGAGAGTTAAAGCTGAAGAGTGAGGGATAAAAGCATAAAGTTATGAAGTATTTGATATTCAGCAAATCTAAAGCTAAAAACATCAGAAACATCAGTTTCTTAGTTCTGACACCTTTGTGAAAAGAGGTTGGTAATACTTAATGTATCAGTTATGAAGACTAAGTTCAATACTTGCATGTCTTGCCTGTTTGAAAGAGAGTCCTGATGCAATTCGCTGAGGCTCTGGTTGATCTTTGTTGAAGTTTTGTTGATGAGAGAGAAGCAGGTTTGATACAGAAGGTCATTGATGAATGGAAAGACAAGGCTGCAGTCTGGCACAAACTTAGGGGTCCTTCAAAGACTTCTATCTAAGCATCATCTTCACTAACTTCTAATTCCTCAAGAAGAACATATTAGATTTCCATATGTGAAATACTGTATATTGTCATATTAATTAACAACTATACATTTCTGTAAGGGTAAGAAGACTATTTCTGCTTTGTTCTAATACATTGATGAGATGAGCGAGCCATTGAGGAATTGTACTTTTGGAGAGAAAGTTTAAAATCCTTTTTTCTTCTAGTGGGGTGTTTGCATATGAAATTTGAGTGGGGAAATATTCTTATTACAGAGTTAGCTAAATTGTATTTTAGTGTACAGTAGTTCCATGTTTGCTTATTGAGTGAGGGGTATTGGGATTAAATTATAAAATATAACAGTTGTATAGCAAATATAACAATTGCATGTCTGATCTGTCTCAACTCAACTGTATGCCCCCAAATGTAGTTCCATATAACTACTTGTTAACAACACCCTTTTTCAAAAAAAAAAAAAAAATTACAAGGGGATATTACTCTTGTAATTTGCCTTAGAATAAAAAATAAAAATAAATTATGTTAGCCATAGACATTATTTAAGGCATTTAACCAAAAATGAAATGATTTGAAAGGTATTGCCCCCTTCTATAGCTTCAGTGCAATTAGCTTCATTGTAGTGTAGCTGTCTTAACTTTTAAAAGAGTAGCATGGCTGTGGTTAAAGTAGATACTCCAACACTGATACTGAAGGCGGTATATGAAAAAATGTGATTAAGGAAAATATTTGAAAAAAAAAAAAAATTTTGGTTGGTGAGATTGACAGACCCAGTTGTCAGACTTCAAGTAACATTACGGGAAACCACTTTGTTTTCATAAAGCCTTACAGGCTCCATTCTCTGGGCATTGTGCATGTATTATCCTAAGCAAGTTTGGCCTCTACAAGGACAAGGGGCTGCAGGCAGAATGCTGGCAGGGTTTTGTGAACCGCAGAAAACCACCAGAATCCTCTGGGCCTCAGGGCCTCCACCCGTCTTCACAGCCACCATCATGAAATTTACGCCTAGAGCTGCAAAGTTCAAAGTAAACACACCCTGTCTGACACATACATACTCAAACAAACAAAGGGCACTTTCTTAAAATAGACGATGACTGAGAAGATGAAGGATTACTGGCACTGGACGACCATTGATCCTGTTCAGCTGCTTTCAGAGGTCTGTTTGCACCAACTGACATAATGTAATTTTCCCAGCAGAAAATCCAAGAAAATGAACAAATGCCACAAACACTGTGCCTCATAAAAGGATAAATTAAGATTGGCAATAACATAAAAAAAACAAAAAAATAAATAAAAAAAATACCAACTTCACAGTGGTTACTATCAAATTTCCGGTTTGCCACACTTACGTTTTTATAATTGCTGTTTTCAGAATTATCTGAATGTACTTGGCATTTGCATCTAACCTTTAATCATGTGTGTAATTTGAAGAAGGAGCAAAATCTCTCTGAAGCATGAGACCGCCCTTCCTCTAATGGTCGACTGTGCTGCATATCAAATACAGCTTTGCTCCTATCAGATATCATAAGACAGTGCTGAAATATTAATGAAGCACATGTGTAGCAGACTGACCATAAATAACACGGCTCAACAGGGACCCTATACTGCATGACACTGGTGATCAACAAAGCAACAAATAAACTGTTCTGCACCAGTGCAGCCCACTTATACTTCACCTTGTATTATTTGTTAATTGTTCGATTTTATGTAAATTTCTTCTTGGGATATTAAAATATTAATGTATGTATTAACATACATTAAGGCACATGTATTAAATGTAAATGTTTTGCTGTTAGATTTCACAGTATTTTATGACAGCAATTAATTTCAAAGTGTGTCCATGCATAGAATTTCTAAACCTAATGTATGAATTTGCTCAAATAAAAGTTGAGAGAATGGCATTTAGTGCAGTCATTTTCACATAAACATTGTATTGTGTTAAATAAACATTAACTCTAAGTGTTAAATTAAATATTTTTTTAAGTGTTGATTTTTAACACTGGTAAGGAGTTCATTTTATAATTAACTCAATTTTAGTGTTACAATTACTCTCTGTAGGATTAGTATTTGAACTCCAGAAAGAGTTAAATTTTATCTCTGAAAAAAATCAACTCCAAGAGCAGAGTTATTTTAACGGTTACACTTTATTTCGATAGTCCACATTAGACATTCTACTAACTATAAGTAACTTTGTAACTACATGTCAACTAATTCTCTTTAATTTGCAACTACATGTCTACTAACTCTCAGTAGGGTAGGTTTAGGGTTATTAGAATAAGTTGACATACTTGCAAAGTTTCTCATAGTCAGCATGTGTTGTGGACCCATCAAAATAAAGTGTTAGAAGATATTAAGCAGACAGTCTACTAATACTCTAATGACTGCTTGTTGACATGTAGTTGCAAAGTTACTTACTGTTAGTAGAATGTCTAAAGTGGACTATCAAAATAAAGTTACCATTTTAACTAACAGGGAGTTTATTCCAAAGGCCAGAATTTGCTGTGTACCCATACAAAATCACAAAGTCACAATGCTAGGTTATTGTGAGGGGTTGACAGGGCTTAGTTACTGTTGCTTTGTCCAACAAGCTATGCCGCTCTTACGCCACACATCATGTTCTCACACAGTGAAAATACTTTGTGGAGCAAAATTTCTTTTAATAAATTCAAATTTGTCTCATCTTTTCATATTTACTAGATAAAGCACAAAATAAACACGAATGAACATGAGATGGTATTTTATTTCAAATGTGGAAGGACGTCAATACACACAATTTTTCAAGTTTAAGTCCACCAAAGTTAATCTACTCTCCTGTCTGATTTGTTTGTCGGACAAAATGGCGGATTTGGCGTTATGATTGGTCAGGTCGCCTGTCAATCAAGCTCCCTGCAAAGGGTTAATTCTATAGCCCTATTTGGACGGGGCTAGTTTTCTAAACTACTTTTGAGTTTCAATTCCTATCACCCGACATCTGCAATTTCATGTACTTATTGGACGGGACTAACATCTCTATGTGGATGTGTTTTCTAGATGTGATGAGGTTGAATTCATCACATACGGTGTATATGTCTAATGAAATATGTATTAATATAATTTTAATTTATTATATAAATTTTATTTGAATAAACTTCACATGAGTTTATAGAAGTGGCTGCTTATAATACATTTAATTCGCATTAGGACAGGATTAGATTTCTCAGAGGACCACTGATTTTGCCATAAAACAGTAGGTAATTGCTCTGGAATTTTTACAGAGGTTATGTGAGAAAAACACAGACTTGGCTGATTTGCACAGGATTAAAATCACAAAGTAGGTCTGTGAAACACAAATTTCTTTAACGTCCCCCTGGAACACTAGTCCCATCTGAATAGGGCTTATGACACTGTTTCTGGAGGCACACTAACATTAGGCCAGCACATTTTCAAACTCTTCCTAATCAAACAAACCTGATTTAACTTATTAGTAGTAGTAAGCTGCAATCAGCTTCATTTGAAGGTCCATTCAGTCCTCTCTACTCCCTGAAAACAGAATGTCAGATGAGGTTCACTTCACTTTGTATTCATTCAGAACACCCTGTAATGTCTTCAAACAAAGACAAAACTCAAATCATGAATATAAGATGAGTTTGAGGCATAATGACACAATATACTTATTCTTTAAATAAGTTATATGTAAATTAGCATGTGTTGATGTAATATACAGTAGCCTACCAACACGTTCTCACTCCCACAATTCATCACATATTGACGCTTGGTCAGGACCCCTTGATGTCACTTTTGATGCTCAAGGTACCCCTTTAGCATCACTTTTCGACATGCAGGGTCCTCCATTGCTTTCAGTTGTTCATCTTAATTTAATAGTTCACATGCATTTGTAAAAAAATAAATAAATAAATAATAAAATAAAATGGAAATAATTTTATATACATTTATGGTAGCACTTTATTTTACAGTACGTGTACTTCCCTAGTACATGCATGGTAAATATCTTGTACCTACAGGCAAATGAGTGGTAACACAAGGTACTTACCTCAGGTGTATGTACATGGTAACAAATAAGAAACACGGCTGCACTTAACAGTCGTACATGCATGGTAATTAGTTTGTACATACAGACAAGTGTGGGTAATAACGATCACTTACAGGCAGTGCCCATACATGCTAACTAATTAGATACTTTACTGTACTTACTAATGTATATACATGGTAAATATGTAGTACTTACGGACAAGTGGGTACAAACAGGCACGTCCTTACAGTATCCGTATACGGTAACTAATAAGACACTTTACAGCACATACTAATGATATGTACATGGTAAATGTGTAGCATCTACTAAAAAATGTGGTATTATGTGGTAACAAACAAGACACACACTATACTTGGTATACATGTGGTAAATATGTAGTACTTACAAACAAGTGTGTGTAATAACGGTCACTTACAGGTAGTGTCAGTATATGGTAACTAATAAGACACATTACTATACTTACTAATTACATGGTAAAGTTTAACAAATTTTGAAGAACTGGTAATTCCTGTGTAATGTTTATGTAAAATGGTTCACTTTATTTTACAGTCCTATTTCCATATACTTACTATGTATGTACTGGTGTATATACTTATTAGTTAATGTACAGAATAAGCTATGCGGTACTCAAGTTGGGGGGTATAAACATGGACCAAGGTACTTATTTACCATGATATTTACCATGTATGTACCAGGGAAGTACACATACTGTAAAATAAAGTGCTACCAAATTTATACTTTCATTGGAGCACATAACCCCAACCCTACCCTAAACCTTCCCACTTCTGAACAACACAAAACACATACAGTCACAGGTATTTATTGCAAAAACTGACCAAAAAAAGCAGTATAAAAGCATCACAGACATTTTGCATTCCAAGTCTTCTGAAGCCATACGTTATCTTTAAGAAGAGAATAAAACATAAGGTTTTAATCGCTGATAACGATCCCGCTCTGTTAATGCGCTCACATCTCATTCAAAAAGATACTACCATCCTGTAGCATGACGCAATCAGTCACAAGACACACAAGAGCCAATAACATTTCACAACCAAGGCTGACGTAAGGCTTCTTCTGGCAGCATTTTTTGAAATTGTGCAGAGACTGCAGCACGCAGGATGAGCTTTACTGCAGACGGAGACGGCGATCATCTCTATTGCTCTCACAAATCAATCATTTTGTCTTGGAAGACTTGGAAGATTAATAACTTTTGAATAAATTATGACTGTAGTTGTATCTTCCTGTTATATCCTGTTTTTTATTGACATATGGTATGTTTAGGGGCAGGGGATGGGTTACGTGCTCATAAATGTGTAAATAGTGTAATATAACTAAAACTGTTGTGACTGTAAACTTTGAAAAATCCCACCCCAACATATATGCAATAATGGCAATATTATTACCCAATATAGGTAATTAAATCATGACAATATGTAATTTAATCATGACAATAGGTAATTTAATAATGACAATAAAATTCCCAGTGCCTTTCACGTTGGCATATTGACGCCAGGGGGAGGACCCTGAACATCAAAAAATGACACTAAAGGGGTACCTTGTGCGTCAAAAAGTGATGCCAAAGGGTCCTTCTGACCAATGTGTATAATACATGTGTACAATATGTCCATTTGTATTTCTATGAATATACATGTATTACTCTTTTAAAAAATAGGCCTATAAAATATCATATCACTATGAATCATTAATAATTTTCAAAAGTACTAAAGTTTACACTTTATTTCGATTGTCTATGTTAGACATTCTACTGTTTGCAATGTTTCTTTGTTTCTTATAGTCAGTAAAATGTCTGTTGGGGGGAGGGGGGGTCAAAATAAAGTGTTAGCAGATATTAAACAGGCAGTCTACTAATGCAATGACTGCTAGTTGACGTTGTTGCAAGTTACTTATAGCTAGTGGAATCTCTAAACTGGACTATCAAAATAATGTGTTACCCATTCACATAATGACAATTCACATAATTAAATGTGTCTTTTATCTTATTTAACCATAATTGAGATTGCATTGCATTGTTGCATTGTAACTATCACTTCTCGCGCACTTTATAAAAATGTGTACAAAACACAGCTAGGACTTAATAAACACAATAAAAACAATGAAGCCTCAACTCCTCTTCACAGCGTTTATTTTATTTAAACTTCTTTAAGTGCCGGAGTGATGCACAATGACTGGTGGGTAAATTTACTCTCCAGTTCCCCTGTTATGTTTCTATGTTCCCTTATACCCTATATCATTTGCAGTCCCCTTCGACCTGAACATTTTCACTCCCTTCGAATTGGAATCTCACTCAAGATGGCAGAATTCCTTGTGAAGTCCACTTCGCAATGGGTGAATCTATGAGACTTTCCCCAGTCCATTCATTTTACTGCGTGATTTGAGGTATCACCATGTCATTGACACCAGCTGTGTAGGATGATTTACCCCCCAAAGTTTTTCAAAAGTATGACCAATAGTAATACTATATCAATCACCATTAATTATGAAATCAAGAAGATTTAATCAAATGATTCAATTCATATTTGTTAGCCATGCTAATTTCTGTGTAATGGTTAAAAGCAATTTTGTTTTTATAAGTGCATCACAACGTCACGTTTTGAAACATTATTTCATGGCCCTGTGCCACACTCCAGAGTTATACAGACTCAGCCACGTCCTCATTGTGATTCTTTTGAATTTTGTGAGCATTCAGAATAATTGAGGTAATATGAAAAGGATTTTTGTCTTTCTTTTTCTTTTGCACATGGTCCTTCTGGACCTGAAATGGTTTTCACACACTCATTTGAATTCTAAACTGAAAAAGTGCTTGAAAAGAGTCAAACTGCTTAGTAAATGTTTAGTCCTCTGGTGCTCTGTAATATTTATGTTAACCTGACAACATTTAACAACTGTTTATAATCTGCATGTTCTGGAATGTAAATTGTATTGCATTTTCCTGTGATGAACAGGATGCACCTAAGAGAATAAAAATTGGTAACACTTTATTTCACAGTGTTCTTATTACAGTTTTTAAATCTACATACTAATATATGAAAAAGACCACCAAGTCTGCACAGATTTGCAGCTTCAACAACCCTCCCACTAAACGCTGGTGTAATATCTATAACAATTTTCAAGAAAAAGGAACTAGATTAAATATTCTGAAAGATATCAATCCTCAACCTGACTTGTGTTGCAGCCTGGAATTAAACCACACCAGGTTTCTCCCAAGGTCCTTTTCTGCATTTCTGTCGCCAAGTACTTACCGATTACTCATACTTAATATATATAATTACACTGTAACAAAAACACCTTAAAATAAAGTATGGCCTAAAAGTTCTTTTCTGCACTATTCTGTTTTTTTTTTTTTTTTTAGTGTGTATATAAATTGTTAAATAAATGCTTAACTAGAAAATAGTGCTTATTTCACTCTTAATTGGCTGTGGTGAAATAATTATATGCAGGATGCATATTTGTTGTATTAACACATTTCACTACACATTGGAAGAGAAAGAGCAATAATAAGAGAATAACACTTTCAGTAAACCTATTGAAATGCACAATACATACAATATGTTGTGCTGATTTAGCTTTGCATTCTGTAGCAACATCCCTTTATATGTAACGACAATGTAGTAGAACATTTATTATACAAGTGCATGTTAAAGACCAACTAAACTATAATCAGATTGATCATTTTATTATCAGGGCCAAGTGTAAGTGAGATTCCCTTACTCAGGGAATTTTAAAGGCCATCGATAAGCACACACACCCTAATCACCAGCAGGTTTGTACGGATTGCACTGTTTTATTCACCATGTCAATTACAGACTCTAATTATTGCTTTCACCAGCTCAATGAAAGTGATTATGTGGTGTAATTATTCTAAATGCAATTAGGAATGGTGTCGTAATAAAAGGTCAGATGACATTTAGTAAAGCACATTCACCATGTGGTATTCCTAAAAGCAGATCGCACACTGACACGTGTGAGCATGGCTACATTAATTTTTAAATAGAGAGAGTGAGCTGCCCTTTCTAGTTCTTGTCTCGGTCAAGAGCTCGAGCGTATTGAAATAAATTCATCATGGCAATTAGAAGGGATTTTGTTCGGGCTTGTATGAACTTTGCTTGACAAATGAGAAAGAAGACAACCTGCCGTGATCTTTTTACCCAGTCAGAATCTTCACTCGCTCTCTTTGTGAGTGCATTTACAGTCACTCAGAGGACTGAATGGACATCCACTTCAACAGATGAAAAACTCGCTAATGAAAAAAAAAAAAAAAATGTAGCAAAGGCTCCATCCATGTCATTTTAGGCATGTTTCTTCATCTACCTGGACTGCATCCTGTACTGAACCTGGTTTCAATATGAGCATTTTATGTCTCCAAATGTAGAATTCATTCAGGCCAGAAAAAAAGAAAAGAAAGAAAGAATGAAAAGCTTCACAGAGGTGAAGGATAGTTGGTTTAGGGCAGAGGCACTGAAAGAACCTTTTACTATAATAAACAAGCCCACATACTGTATGTTTGTAAGCCCACATATCCTAGCTTACATCTTCAAGATGTATTGATGTGGAGATTTTGTCAGTAGCGGAGAGCTTCCTCTTCTTTGAAATATCAACACAATAAATAGTATACTATATGATCTTACTGAGAACTAGTTCCATTAAAAATAATCATAAATAAATACTAGAAATGAAACATAGTCATAATGTCCAGTCTGTTAATGGTTCTTGAATGCCTTCATTCTTCTGTAGATGTGAATGGAACTGAAATACATCATACCAAATGAATATACAGCAGCACAGCAAAATAAATTGTTTTAGCGGAGTTCTGAGCTTATAGATAATATACTGTAAAGCCAATAAGAAAAAATATCTTGTCCTCACGGGTTGCATGAAAAACAAACATACAACATGGCCAGTTCTTTTGATAAATGAGTGAAAAAAAACAATCTTTCAAAATGATCTAATACATTTTATGACATCTAAAATGTATGACATGGTGCATAGTATATATTTTGTTTGGCATTTAAGTGTATTGTGTAGTTAAGACTGATTATTGGAGGTCTTTAAAATAATTAAACTAACTAATAGAAAAGCTGCAGTAAAATAACTGCTATAGTTTAGAACTTCTTCTAAATGTTAATTCCTCCTTGTTTTTCGGACTTGTTTTTCGGACATGTCTCAAAACTATTAACCTGGCATATATAACTATTAACCTGGCTCTTAGCAACATCATATTAAAAATCTTAATTTCTATTATTATCTGACTATCTATTAATGAAATACAGTGATTGACAACCATCTCTCTGTGATCATGGGCATTATGTGATTAACTTACAACACAACAAAGGAAAACATAAAGCATTCATCTAATTTTCTTTCTCAGTCCCAACTCACCACTCATTCATTTTCCACCACTCCTTTTTTCATGAATTGAATTGTGTGCAATGGATTGTGGGTGTTTTGAGGATGAGAGAATATACCTTCAAAATATGCAGAATGAAGGATGTGAAACAAAGGCTGTGTTACATATATGCTTCAAACTGAGATGCCTCCAATGGCGCTTGATGACGTCAATGCCGTTTACATTTGGGTCCAGTCGGGTTCGAAAATAAATGGGTCGGACTCAGGTCTAATTTCATCGGGTCTGTCTCGGGTCAGGTTTATCTTTTAAAAAAAATTATTTATGCACTTTGGGTAAGAAGTGATTCGGGTCGATTCGGGTCGGGTACGGATTTTGGGACCCGAGAAGACCTCTAATACACACTTCACCAGTGAAGACCTCGACTTAATTACAATAAAACTAAAAATAAAACAAAATAACTAAAAATATAATAAAATACCTAACTACATAATACTATTATTGTTAGAAATTGCAACAATATAAAAATAGAAATATAATACATTTATACATTTAAAATTTAATTAAAACAATAAGTAAAAAAAAAAATAAACAATAATATCCTGGCCAGAGGAGAACTGGCCCCCCGACTGAGCCTGGTTTCTCCCAAGGTTTTTTTCTCCATTCTGTCACAGAGGGAGTTTTGGTTCCTTGCCGCTGTCGACTCTGGCTTGCTCAGTTGGGGACACTTAATTTCTAATGATTATCATCAATTTGATATCATAGATACTATTTAAACTAAACTGAACTAAACAATGACATCTCTGAATTCAATAATGAAATGTCTTTAACTGAAAATTGAGTGTTTAATCTTATTATTATACATTACTGACACTCTATCCTCCAATTTGATACTGTTAAGTGCTTTGACACAATCTGTATTGTTAAAAGCCGCGGGGGCCGGGTGGCCTGGTGGTGGTCCGGCCGTACTGTCGCCTGGGGATGTTTGTCCATGTCCTGGTCCTTGTCGTGTTGGGGCAGAGCAGGAGGATCATGTCTCAAAGGGTGCGATGCATGCTACGGCTAATCTACAGGTACACACTTTTTGTGGCGGGTTACCGTCTGATTATACTCAACCAACTAATCCTTGTTCTGGTTTGATGGGTGCTGCTGTGGATGTCGGGCCTGCCCGAGACTTCGCTGCTGGTGTGGGGTTCATGGAAGTCAGCCTGTTGATAACCTTACCGGGTTTGGTGGCCCACGGCATGCGTTTCAGGGGCCGTCCGGGATGGAGTTGAGCTCGGGTGCTGGCGTGGAGATCTTTGGCTCAGCGGGGCTGTTGGAGAGCTCGCTCGTGTCGGCCGGTTGGAGGAGTGGAGGAGATGCCGATCCACGGAGTACTTCTGATTTTATTGACTTGAACTTAATGTTAGATAATATACGCGGAGTCGGGACAAAGATGAAAGGTGTAAATAAGAGAGTGATTAATCCAGCGATCTAAAAAAATAGAAAATGGAAGATATTCCGAACCCTTAATCAATCTAGAATAGTTTGGGATCCTAAAGCTAAAATGAAGGGTCTCTTAGGTGGTCACCTAAACATAAGAAGTATTAGATCGAAAAGTGATCAAGTTCATCATCTCTTACTAAACTCAAATTTAAATTCCCTTTCGAGGGAACTTCGAACTGCGTCTTCTAGGGGTCGCTATGGGGAACGCGATCAGCGTGACCGGTGTCTGAAGCATATATCTAAACATGACAATAACACTGGCCGGCGACAGCCTATGACGTCATTACCTGGCGCCGCCACAGTATAAAAGGGCGCCGGGAGAACACGTCATCCTCTTCTTCATCTTCACTGACCGTTTGTTTATGCTAGCAGAAGCTAAGCACGACTAGGAGTGCGTGTTTTTTCACCAGAGGCTTTGCTCTGATACCCGCAGTTTCACACGGCTTGCGGGTTGTGTGTGTGTGGTGAAGAGCAAGCACGTTCGGCTCTCGAGGGAGTTGAATGCACTCTTTGCATTCGTTGCTTATTTCTCGTGAGGAATAGGCATGAATTTAACATGCTCCACTCACGAGGAGACTGCTTATGTTCATCGTGTTGCATTCGCGGGACTACTGAGAGGGGAGGTGAGTGCTTCACTATTTACCCGAGTTGTATACCCATGTCTGCATGAGTGTGTTCGCCTCTCGCGGGAATAGCGACGCATTCGCAGTGGTGGCTCTGTTCTCGCTTAATTTCCAAGGTAATCTAGTGCGTGGGCAGAGCGCGTTTAGCTCCCGTGGGAGATGAATACATGCTGCGCGTTGCGGGTGCGGTGAGAATTATCTGCCGTGGAAAGGACCTGATGGGAAATCTTCCCTATCAGTAATTTCCTAAGGTATTTTGTATGATATGGGTATCTGTCTGCAGTTTTTGGACAGATGATTTATAACATGTTCCAACCACATTATACTGCACTCCGGGAGCCCTTCTTTCTGCAGGGGTTGTATGACTAGCCTACATTTTCGGCCTCATGCTTGCTGGATCATGCAGCCAAGTCACTAGGCTTCTGCGGGAGCCGCCTTGGCCTTCAGGTCCCCAGTATAGCTCTGCAACCCCAGGACTCGCAGTCCTCCATTCAGACTGAGCCTTTTTCGGAGTGTAATGCTTCGTGATGTGCTCCCTGACGTCCTGGCTGGGTGTTTGCTTCGAGAAGCTGCCACGGCCATGACATACTACTCATGTCTCACCTCGAAATGCTTCCTGAGATTTGAGTCATCCACTTAACCATCATGCATGTTCTCTGAGTTAGAGCTCCTCTCACTAAGGCGTTGAGGGGCTTCACTCCTTTACTCCACTCTGCAGTTCGATAGATGGTCAGGCCCGTCTGCATCTCCCTGTCAAACTGCCCTTACGGTCGAACCAGTGAATCGCCCCTCTGTGGAGTGGGCTTGAGTACACTGCTTTCCCGGAGGTACGAGTGAGAGGTGTTTCTGCGGAAACCCTTCCTGAGTGCTTTGGCTCTGAGGCGCGATAGCTCTCCAGACATGTATGGTTATTGGGTTCCGTTGGTCTGTACTCTCTATCAAGATAGAGACGTTTGGATGTTAACAGCTGTCAGTTTAAAGCCCTTTGGGTCCTGCTGGACTGTCCTTTTAATCTGGCACTGCCTTCTGGTCGAGCTAGGGTGTGCTCCCCTCACTGCGAGAGCTAGCTATGCACCTCCCGTTCCCGAGGGCTGAGAGCGCCGCTCCCGAGAACTTTATGAGCTCTGTGACGTTGACACCAAGTTTGGCCGCTTGCTGCCTCCCTGATGAGTTACCCTGTTGGTCAGGCCTGCCAATGCTCCCCTCACCTTAGAGGGTTACCTTTGAGCTTGCTGCTCCCGGTCGAGCGTCTGAGGACTCCTCTCACTGGGTCCTGCACTCCCTGGAGCTCCGTTGAGCAGCAGCCTCAGGTTGTTAGGCCCCTCTCTGCCTCCCTGTTAGGTTGCTCTCCTTGTTGGTTGAGCTCAGCAGTGCTCCCCTCACCCTAGAGGGTCACCTATGAGCACGCCGCTCCCAAAACCTGAACCTCTGAGTCCCTCTCATATTTGAGAGTTAGGCCTCCACTCTCTAGAGCTCCAGTTAGCAGTCATGCCAGGTTGTTGGGTCACCTTCTGTCTCCCTGATAGGCTGTTTTTTGGTCGAGCTAGCATTGCTCCCCTCACCATAGAGGGTCACCTATGAGCATGCCGCTCCCTTGTGAGAGTCTGAGTTCCCTCTCATTCTGAGAGTTGAGTTCTCCGCTCCCCAGAGCTCTGTGATTCAGCAGCCTCAGGTTGTTAGGCCTCTCTTTGCCTCCCTGTAAGGTTCCTCTCTTTGCTGGTTGAGCTTAGCAGTTCTCCCCTCACCCTAGAGGGTCACCTATGAGCACGCCACTCCCAAAAACTGAGAGTCTGAGTCCCTCTCCTATTTGAGAGTTAGGCCTGCACTCTCTAGAGCTCCAGTTAGCAGTCATGCCAGGTTGTTGGGCCACCTTCTGCCTCCCTGGTAGGATGTTTTTTGGTCGAGCTAGCATCGCTCCCCTCACCATGGAGGGTCACCTATGAGCATGCCGCTCCCCTCCGAGGGTCTGAGTTTCTCTCTCATCCTGAGAGTTCTCTGCGGAATCCACCATGCAGCCATGCCAAGGGGTCAGGCCCTTTCTCCGCCCTCCCCCTTAGGCTGCTCTCGTGGTGAGTTCGGCAGTGCTCCCCTCACTCCGAGGGTCTCTTATGAGCACGCTGCCCCTCCCTGAGCGTTTGGAGTTTCCCTCTCATCCTAAGAGTTGAGTTCTCCGCTCCCCAGAGCTCTGTGATTCAGAAGCCTCAGGTTGTTAGGCCTCTCTATGCCTCCCTGTTAGGTTGCTCTCCTTGTTGGTAGAGCTAGCATTGCTCCCCTAACCAAAGAGGGTCACCTATGAGCATGCTGCTCCCTTCCGAGCGTTTGAGTTTCTCTCTCATCCTGAGAGTTGGATTCTCTGCTCTGTGGGATCCACTGTGCAGCCATGTCAGGGGGTCAGGCCCTTTTTCCGCCCTCCCCCTTAGGCTGATCTCATGGTGAGTTCGGCAGTGCTACCCTCACTCCGAGGGTCTCTTATGAGCACGCTGCCCCTCCCTGAGCGTTGGAGTTTCCCACTCATTCTGAGAGTTGAGTTCTCCGCTCCATAGAGCTCTGTGAGTCAGCGATCTCAGGTTGCTAGGCCTCTCTCTGCCTACCTGTTAAGTTGCTCGCTTTGCAGCTCCCTAGAACGGTTTCAAATCCATGTTATGGTAAGTGCGCACGCTAAGTCTCTGTGCACTTTCTCAAAGCCACGTTGTGGTAAGATTGCACATAAAGTGTTTTGCGTTCTTTCTAAAATCCTGTACGGTATGGGTTATGCGCTGCGGCTTCGTGCCCTTTCTTTGAGTTGGTTAGGCCCCCATTTCGCCTTGGGCCCCACTCTACCTATTTCTCCCAAAAATTCTGGGATTGAACAGTGGGTTATTACCAAGGGCCTGTTGAGACAGTTCCCTCAGTGAGCTCGTGCAGAGCAAGCGGAAGCCCCTGGGTGACAGGCCAGGACCTAGCTACTATCCTAGGCTCTTGGCTGTATCCCCTTAAAGGATTCTTTTCTTATGATTCTAAGCCTTCGAGCTCTACCCTGGGTCCGGGAGTCCCGGCCCTTATCAGGTAAGTTTTTTAGGGTGTGCAGCTCGGGTCTTTGGCCGTAGGGGATAATGTCAGCGACAGCCATCTAACCGTCCCAGGGGCAACTCCCTTAGCCTGGTAGAGTTGGTACTTAGTGCTCACCATGGTTTCTGGCATGCACTCCCCTCAGAATGGTGGCGTAGGTATACCGTTCCCTATAGCGACTCCTAGAGGACGCAGTTTGAAGTCCCCTTGAAAGGGAACGTCTCAGGTTACGTATGTCACCATGGTTCCCTGAGAGGGGAACGAGACACTGCGTCCTCTAGTTTCCTTGCCATGCTTCGGACGCAAGCTTCAGACGAAGAAGCGGATGACGTGTTCTCCCGGTGCCCTTTTATACTGTGGCGGCGCCAGGTAATGACGTCATAGGCTGTCGCCAGCCAATGTTATTGTCGTGTTTAGATATATGCTTCAGACACCGGTCACACTGATGGCGTTCCCTATAGCGACCCCTAGAGGACGCAGTGTCTCATTCCCCTCTCAGGGAACCATGGTTACATACGTAACCTGAGACGCTTCCTTTGTTTATCAGAGACTTGGCTTTACAAAATTGTTTCTACTGCAGTAGTTCAGGTGCCTGGTTTTAATGTTTTTAGAAAGGATAGAGAAGGTTCCAAGGGTGGTGGAATAATGATGTATATAAAGGATACTATTCAGTGTAGCGAAATCCAATGGGTGAATTACCAGGAATTGGAATGCATTGGTTTAAACATTGCCATATCTTCACAAATGTTGTTTACTCTCATTGTAATTTATTGTCCCCCTTCTTCTTATTGCAGTTTCTATGGAAAATTTTAGACTTTACTGAAGGAATGGAATTTTAACAAGGAGGTAATTATCATGGGTGATTTCAATATTAACTGGGAAGATAAATCTACTAGGAAAAATCTTAAGCAGATAACTGATAGTTTTGATCTTAAACAATTAATTAGTGGACCTACTCGAATAACTATTTATAATAAAAGTCAAATTGATCTAATATTTACTAATAGACCTGAGCAAATTTTGAAATCCTGTAATATGTTAACTGGTCTGTCCGACCATAATATGATTCTGGTAACTAGGAAACTAACTAAGAAGAGGTTTAGCTCATTTGTTAAGAAATGTGAATCCTTTGGGATACCAAAGAATAAACAAGAGAACTTTAAAGGTGCTCTTCAGCAGATAGAATGGGATAATCTGTTATTGGGTATTGACTATGAGGAGGATAGTGACATTTTTACAAAAAGATTAGAAAATATTATTGCTGATTATACCTGTAAATTTAATCATAGAAAGAAAAAGAATATGGTCCCATGGATAAATGTAGATATTCTGAATTTGATGAAAGAAAGGGATCATGCTTTAAAAACCTCACTTAAAACTAAATTGAGTAATGATAGATATCGATTTATTATGTTAAGGAACTCTGTGGTAAAGAAATGACAAAATGCTAAAGCAGATTTTTTCCTCACTATGAAAGAAAAAGCAAGAGGCTATCCTAGAATCATTTGGAATCAGTTTTAAAAAAAATTAACAGGACAGCAAAATGAAGATAAGAAACTAGAACTTAAAGTAAAGGGGAAATCAATAAACAGTCCAGCTGAGGTGGTAGAGATTTTTGATCATCATTTTGTTGATTCCGTAGAAACTATCGTTTCTGCATATTCTAATGTCTGTCCAGTTACAACAGTGGAGCCTGTTTTTAGAATAAGGCCTGTTAGTGATTCTGATGTTATGAGAACAATTAGATCTCTTAAATCATCTAGAGCAAAAGATAAATATGGCATGGATGTTGTTATGTTCAAAGAGTCTAGTTTGACCCTAATTAAACCTATTACTAAAGTTATTAATCTTTCAATCTGGAAAAATTCCCAAGTGTTTGGAAGTCGGCGATTGTTGTTCAAAAGTGGCAATCCCCTTTCTACTGATAATTATAGGCCAATTAGTATTTTACCCACTGTTTCTAAGATTATGGAGAAACTAGTTGCAGAACAGATTAGCAGTTACTTGAGTAGTAGTTCATTTTCATTGCATCCAAAATACTCAACAGAATCAAATTGTTTTTTTATAGAAAATATTAAAACTTTCTTAGATAAAGGTGGTGTAGTTGGAGCTGTGTTCCTTGATTTAAAGAAAGCCTTTGACACCGTTAATCATAGAATCCTTATTTCTAAGTTATCTTGTTTTAATTTCTCATTACAAACACTTAACTGGATAGAGTCATATCTATCAGATAGATTACAGTGTGTTAGAGTACAAAATCACCTATCCAATGATTTAGGTACATCAACTACAATACAAATGTATGCGGACGATACAGTAATTTATATACATAGTAATAGTCTGACACAAGTTGCAAATGAACTTACGAATTCTATGGTTAATGTGTCGGCATGGCTAAAAGATAATTGCTTACAACTAAATGTGTCCAAAACAGTATGTATGTTTTTCCTCTAAGTCTAACAGTATTATTAAAGAGCCGGATGTTTACGTGTCAGGGGTGAGGCTGCAGGTAGTGCCTCAGTACACAATATCTGGGAATACTGATTGATTCTAAACTTACATTTAAAGCTCAAGTTAAAAAGGTTTTTAAGCAGGTTAAATTTAATCTCTATAATTTTAAGTTTACTAGAGATTATATGTCATTAGAGGCAGCTAAGATGTATATATATTCTATGGTTATTTCTCACATGACTTACTGTTTAACCACCTGGTCTCAGGCGAGTGCAGTGACTCTAAAACCATTAGAGTCCTTGTACGTTTGTACACTTAAAGTCTTCGATAAGAAATCGGTACATTATCATCATTGTCCAATACTGAAAAAAATATAATTTGTTAAGTTGGGAAAACATAATTAAGTATGCAAATGAATGCTTGATGTATAAAATTATTTATGGTATATCTTCTCCCCCTCTTGGTCAGTTAGTTAGTATTGGAACAACTGATTATAGTTCTACAAGAGGCACATTAAGAGGAGACTGTATCATGCCACTGACGAAGTAATTTTAGTCACTCTGCTTTTTCTGTCAAAGCTGCATGAGAATGGAATACTATTCCGACAACTATAAGAGATCTAGACACATATGCTTCATTTAGGGTTCAATTGAAGAATTGGTTAATTAGTTCTCAGATTTGTCAACACTAGAATTTTATATCTGCTAGTTATCTTATTATTGTTTGTATCTTGTTTGCATTGTATTTAATTGATCCTATTGTTTTCAATAGACTACTGTATGATTTGTATTGTGTAATTATTAAATTTTCTAGTATGTATTTTTAATTAAATTTTCTTTAGGGTGACTTGTAACATCTTGTCCAGGGACTACAGATGAAAAATAGCCTTTAGCTAATTCTGGTACATTCACAGGAATGTTTTATTAATGCACAATATCCCTGTCAACTAAATAAATAAAATAATAATAATAATAATAATAATAATAATAATAATAATAATAATAATAATAATAATAATAATAAAGACTTACATAGACTATAGGTTCTTTTATGTAAATGACACAATGACAAAATTTTCATTTTTGGGTAAACTATACCTTTAATATCAGCTAACAAAGTTTGGTTGAGTGGATTGGCCTTCTGCTTTCTGCCTCTCAACTACAAATAGCACACAAATACCACAAGGTCCCAACAATAGACTGCAAAGAGCTTCTGACGTTTTTTTTTTTTTTTTTTTTCTCTAGCATGTTTTTAATACAAAACCATACATGTTTTTCAGACCAGCCTCTTCGTGAATTACTTTAAATATATGTAGAACAGGAAACAACTGTGCTAGATTTCCAACCCCAATGAGCCAGGCAGCCTCACGCAGGTTAAAACTGTTTGAAAATCACGTTCAATTGAAAAGCAGCAAGTATTTTTCACACAAGGGCTCTGTCATATGGTGATGTCTGTTCTCATTTTCCACAGATTTCTCTAGGCTGTTATGATTTCTCAGTGCCACTAAGAGCTTTCTTAATCTCAGTGTCAATAAGTATGCTAATGTAAAATCAGAATGTGTTATAGAAGTTGTGTATGAAAGGAAATAATGGTGCATTAGACTACTTTAAACACCTTGAGCAGTCAGTCATGGCCTTCCCCTGAACCTGCATTTGCATTTGTTAAAAAAAAAAAAAAAAAAAAAAAAAACTTCCTAAAATCACTGCTTGCTCTGATAAATTGCCTCGTAAGCATGTGACAGAAGTAACACTAACTATGCAGTTGCTCCATCACTGCAAACCAGAGCGAGAGCCTGCCAGGCTTTGGCTGCATGCATTCTGGGAGAGCCGACAGGGCTACACCTTGTTAACAGCACTCAAAGTGGCACTGAACCCTGTCTTTTTAAAATGTTCTCATTCCACAAAAACCTGCAAGGCCTCCAGTCATGGCCACGTAGCTTGTCTGCGCGGTGTAGAGAGGTAGGGGGCTATGGGACTGAGAGATGCACGCTGCATGCTGACAGAGCGCGCCAGAGAGGGGCTACGGGCTCGGCAGACAATGAGCCCTGACACATGCCAAATCAGCCTGAGTGCACACACAGCAAAGCCTTAAGGCAAGTGACAAGGTACCTGGCCTCAAAAATGAGCTCATCTTGCCCAAGTTCTGCACTTAAAGTGTGGCTTGAGAGTTACTTAGCTCATTAATGATAACTAGATTTGCATGTCCTGAAGGAACAAGCAGTGTTTTCAAGGCAGGACAAGAATAGTGTTAAAGTTTAAGTTAAAGGCTTTAGATAACATATTTAAAAATGTCTCAAGACCCCAGCACTCTGTGTTTAGAAACATTTCATAATGCAAATAGAAGACTAATCCAAATTCAGTATGCAAATATTACAATGGCCATGTTTCCATCCACATATTTTCATGCAGATATTGGGATACTGCATTAAAAAGAAAGAAAAAACTCTGGATGGTAATGCCAAGATGCACATGAAATCTTAAAGTGTACATAAAAATGGATCATTTTTGTATCCAAAAACAAATCATTCAATAAAACAGCTATTACAATAGCTGTTCCACGTTTTTATGCAAATTTTGGGATGTCGTAGAATAAAATGCCAAGATGCACATAAAATCTTAAAATGCGCATAAAAAGTGCTCATTTGAAGCAGATCATTTTTTGTTCAATAAGAAAAATGCACATATGAACTAAAATGTATCCTTCCATTATTTTAAGCTACTTTTGGGATATCAAAAAAAAAAAAAAAAAAAAGAAAAATTCCAAGATAAAAATATCAAGATGCACATAAAATCTTAAAATGTGCATTAAAATATTTTATTTTGATAGTCCACTTTAGACATTCTACTAACTATAAGTAATTTTGCAACTGCATTTCAACTAATTCTCAGAATATTATTAGACTGTTAGGTTAGAGTTAGGGTTAGAAGAATAAGTTGATGTACTTCAAAATTTCTTACAGTCAGTAGAATGTCTGTTTGGAGATCAAATTAAAGTGTTAGCAGATATTAAGCAGACAGTCTACTAATGTTCTAATGACTGTGTAGTTCCAAAGTTACTTAAATTTAGAATGTCTAAAGTATCAAAATAATGTTGCCAAAAATGTATGCATTCAGTTAAGGTAGATGTTTTATTAAAGGTGGGGTAAGTGATTTCTGGTAGCCAATGTTGATATTTGAAATCACCAAAACAAACACGCCCCTTCCCCAAAAGGGTCTCGCCCCTATTTTGATAGCTCTGCCCCACACATACGTACGCATCCCAGGCAACGATTAGTTCTGTGAAACAAAGCAAAACCAAAGTTACTCACCTATCGAGAAGAAACAAAGCAACCTCGGTGTCCGATCGCAGGCCTTCCCGCTCCTTGAGTCCTCTCCAGCGCTGGAAAGCTGATCCGATATTTACACGGGTCCTACTACTTGCCTTATCGTAACACCGTGCTTTGTTTTTACACCGGATGCTAGCGGCGCAACACGACAAATCCCCAACAGTAAACTGCTGCCCCTATCCAGGGGTAGACACGGTGTAAGCCTTCTTTTGTTCCACAGACGTATTCCTCTTTTGCTTTTTGTCCGCCATCTCTACCTTTCTGTCGTCACTCGGCTAATGTCCGCCATGTGCACTGAGCGCTCTCTCCTCCGGATCATGAGTAGACACGCCCCTTACTGCTGATTGGCTACAAGTTTGTTTTGGTACTGGGCCTGACTCAGTTTCTAAAGTGTTTTTGAAAAAATACATACCCCACCTTTAATTAAGAAAACATGCACATAAACTACGAAGGAAACACATTTACCAAATAAATTCAATGACGTTGCCCCGACGGATCATATGATTGGATAAGGACTGACCAGCAGACCAATCTCATTGCACACATCTAAAATATTTTTTTAGTCGATCTGAAATGTCTGTCATCAAAATGATTTGGTATAATTACCTCTCAGAGCTGTCTCACACGACTGCGTTCCTAAACATTAGGCATCCACCTCTGAATGCAGGATAACGTGACAGTGTTTGTTATTGTGTTTCATCTTGTGCTCTGAGGCGCAAGTAATTTATTATGTAAGAAAAAAGAGTCAGGCTTCCCTGGTTGCAGAAACTTTTTATTATTATTGAAACACTGTGCCATTTTTGCGCCAGTTAGGTATGTGTTGAAATGTTGGACTATAACCTTTCAGAATTCTAACTACAGTAGTCTCATGAAATACATATGCCTGCACTCTAATGTTTATGACCTGTGGCAATACTTTTGTAACAGTGTAATTTTTAATGTTTATTGCTTGTCCCCATGTACACCCATTGTAAGTACCTTTGGAGGGATGAGTCTAGCTTATTTTCTGAGGTAATCAAAAACAATTATGCAACAGATGTCACTGAACTGAACCCAGAACGTTCATGTTCAGTTTGTACAACAGTTTAGTGGTATCTGTTCAGGGATGACTGCAGTCAGAGGAACGTTGTACTTGATTTTACCTAAACTAAGAACAAATCAACAACACTAACTTTCAAAATCTTTGCGAAAGTGGTACCTGCACAATACCTCAAGCATTCACAAACATTTGGAAATTATGCGGGAATGTAAACGGTGGGACTGTTTTTAGAGAGTGGCAGGGATTGAAATTCCCAAAGTTCATCTCTTTTCATCGACTCCTAATCAAGGAGACAAGCCATGTGGAAATGCAGCTGCATTGATGGAGGGGATAGAAGGAGGTTGAAATTCATGGGAGTATGCAGTCGGCCTTAATTGCATATTTGCCAGCTCTTAGCAGGCCAAGTGGAAGACAATGGCAAGCTGTGCAGACAGGTAGAGAGTGAGATTTTTTACAGGACACTGACTGATACGGCTTTGGAAAACATCTGCAGGGAGCCACGTCTCCCCGGAGTCTGAGATTCAGGTTATTGTTTCCCTGTGCAATCCAATGTGCCAAAATGTAAAATTGCTCTCCTACCACTTACTCCCTATTTGAAATCTAGATTATTATGACTCTAGGTGACATGAAGCCTGGATCCAATATCCTTTTGAATAACTGAAAAAAAGGGTCTGATCTTGAGAATTTTTTAGGTATTTGCTAGAGCTATAGATCAATGAATAATAATAAATCACAATCCATTCTCAGCCTCATGTCTGACCATCATTTTGTTAAATTACCATATAATGCATATTGCAGACCAGAAGGGAATAAACTTTCTTCAGCTGACATTATGGACCTTTTAAAAATGGCCATCCATTGTTCTCAAATCACAACATGTGCCAAGCAACCAACGAGGGATATTCAATGGATCTGCATCTCTTCAGCCTTCTGAACTGCACAGAGCATGAACTGTTGAATAATGGGTAGTTTGTTTGTTTGAAATCATAAAATTATATGTTTTTTTTTTTTAAATAAAGACAATAAACATTGTGATGTTTTGTGGTAGACAAAGACAAAGGTCAGCCTCATATGGTAGTTCATGTCATGATAGTCTCGCCTAGCCAGACCTTTAGGCTGATGGCTGAAGGTCTGGAATCCATGGCAGCTTTCGTGGCCAAGGCCCGACCATAAGGCCATTTGACCGACATGTCAAACAACCAATCACAGTTCGTTTCGTTCAGCGTCACGTTTCAGGGCATGGAAATGTCGCCACAATAACAGACCGATGTGTAAAACTCTCGGACGTATTTTAAAGATTCTATGCCGTGAACTTTAAATATTTCACAAACTTTTGTACATCCAGCGTTTAGTTGATCCTGATAAGCACTTGTCTTCACAGTTGTAAATACGACGGCTTTCTTCTTTCGTGAGGGGTTTGGCGGCATCTTTGTTTCCAGGTGGAACGGTAAAGAACACGACAAACACGTCTCCCGGAAATCTTGTATAATTTAACCAATCCGATGACGACTTAGAAACTCCTGAAGTGTTTCCAGCTAAGTGTGCCATATGCCCATGGTCCATGGGTGTGACGTCTGAGGCTGAGACTAACGTGATGAAATATACATTTCATATATTAATATATATAAATAAATAAAGATGACTTGATGAATGCTGTGTTATTCTGCTAGGACATGCTAGCAGGAACTTGAGGAGAACTGACTTCATACATCATCCATCACAAATTCATTAAAAGTGTGTGCCAGTGTCAAGATCAGTAGAACTTTACACAGTACTGTTTTACTGACCCCAAACAGTAGTTTGGGGTCAGTAATATTTTTTTGTTTTTGTTTTTTGAAAAAAGTTTCTTCTGCTGACAGAAGCTGGATTCATTTGATCAAAAATACAGTCAAAACAATAATACTGTATTATAAATGTAAAATAACTTTATTGAAAAATGTCTATTGTATATATTTAAAATGATAAAGTAATTTATTCTTGTGAGTACAAAACTCATTCATTACTCTTGGCTTCAGAGTCACATGATCCTTCAGAAATCATTCCATGCTGATTCATTTGGTGGGTGTTCAAGGAACATTTCTTCTAATTATAATGATTTTGTTTTTCAGGATCCATTGATGAATAGAAATTTCTAATGACTTTGTATCATTCTAAACATCATTTGTCACTTTTGATTAATTTATTGTGTCCTTAATTAAAATAAAATTATTAATTTCTTTCACAAAACAAATAAAAATACATAAACAATTGTACTAACATCAAGCTTTTGAAGGATAATATGCACCATAACAAATTAACCATGTAGCATATTTTTACTTTAGCATTGCATCTTTTTCCATTTGCATTCTTTAAAAACTGAAAATTAGGAAAATTGTGACTGTTGTTGTCGTCAGGGATTTTTTGATATTCTTTAATATACAAAGGAGGCAATAAAAAAAAAAACAATCATATGGCCTTTCAAATTGATATATTATGCACGTTTTTATATATTAAGGCCAACATTCATCAAACCACGCGTTGTCTTTGAGGCTAAATTACATGTTCTTTGTAGTTTGTGATTAAATGCATGAAGAATTCGTCTCATCCAGGGAAGTGCTTTCTACTCAAGGCATTTCTTCAGCCCGCACAGCCTCATTATTGTAATAAGAACAATATTGAGTGCATCTTTGCAGAGAACATGAACGGCAACACTGGCTAATGTACACTGATACCTGCAATAATGGTTTATCAGCCATGCCAACTGGTGTAGCTGAGCACAAAAATTTTACGTGATTGCAATGCTGTATCTTTTCAAGAGGGTATTTGCATTGTGGTTTCATTGATTTTCATTAGGCATGTTCCAGGCACCGAGCATGCTTTAAGTGAAATTAATGCTTGTGGAATATTTTTGACTTCAGTGTCTCATGAGCAGCTCACAAAATCACCCTTATGCATCCAGTGCCTGAGTTAGGTGAAAGATGAATGAAACAGAAGGATTACGCACTGGTCCGATGGGGCCAATGCCCCGGGGCCTGAGACTGTCAGGGGCCTCCAGCCGAATGACCTGCGGTGCCTTGACATTTGGAAAAAAGCTCCTACAAATTGAAAGAGACAGATGAACAGTGCTTGATGTGCCAGTGACTATTGTGTCAATGTGAAATACCCAAAGATATGAAAAATGGGATCTGCCTCTGTCTCCTGAGACCAGTAGTGCAGCTGTGATTTTTTATTTTTATTTTTTTACACGCTTTTGCCATTTATTATACACTTGTGTGTTCATTCTTGTAATTCTTGCCTTCTTATATTTGCAATGCAAATTCTTGTTATTTGGTTATTATCTCACAATTCACAGATTTCTTTTAGACATTGTATAATATAGGCTATATCCGAAGGAATTCTTCTGCAAACACAAATCTAGCCTTCACTTTAATAAATTAATGAACGGAAAGTACCGGATGATTTCATACTGAATTTCAACTCCATCAGACAGAATTCTGATGGTGCATATCAAACTTGTATTAAATATATTAAATACAGAGCCTTTTTTACAGGGCCTTTTTTTAGTGCTATTACATACAGTTTTAAAGTAAGGACAATTGTCTAAAAATGTCAACATTTCTTTACAATTTATATGACATTGAAAATACAGCACAAGGACAATTACATAAAATTATAATAAATTAAATCTCAAGATAATGGTTGACTTTGATATTACCTAAACTTAAAAGTGATTAAAGGTTTTATCACTGCTGTGGAAATAGATTCTGACATACGATCTAAATTTGTCCTTCTTTCAAAGTATAGGGTTACTTTAAAAGTAAATATTCTAATATACATATTCTGTTTTTCTTGAGTTTATATTTTTATCCATATGTAATCTTGATTTATGGCCTTAAGACAGGTTGTTTTAGAGGTTTTTCTGAATGTTGAAAATAAAGAGGTAATCAAATTTAATGACCTTGTCTGTGTAAAGTTCTACTGATCTAAAGTTCTACTCATTCTGCTGATCTTCTCAGATTTATTTCAAAGTAGAAATGTCTCAAACCAAAAGAAAGGTAATATTTTTGTTTTCTTCAGGAATCAAAGAATTGCCAAAGGCCTCAGAGGACCATAATCCATCCTTGATGAAGCTATCTTTCATTTGCCTGGAATGGCAAAAGAGGAGGGAGGAGACAAAACAAATAAACAAACGGAACACAGGAAGCATCAGAGAATCGAATGACCCATCCTACTTTGTTGTCGGTGCATGATTTTCAGGAGTACTGAAAACAAGGATATGCTATTTACCATCATCTCTATATAACAGAGATATTTCCAGGCCCTCTTCGGCATTGAGATGGCCTCCTCGAACCCCTTTCCCTCTGGCTGAAAGAGAGAGAAACAGAGTAGTTACTCAACCTCAGAAACATATCCAATCACCTGCTGTCTGCCGATAATGGGGCCAGGTGGAGGCCAGTAATAGAAAATGTGAATTGCCGTGTGTCATGCCATTCGGTGAAGAAAAATAACAAAAGTGATTATCAATATTTCACCTGACCCATCCTTCTGTCAGAGTCCATTTCCATCCGAGGATTCCATTAAGCAGAATTCACACGGATACTGAAGCCCAGACAATAGAAAAAAATCCACTACTTGGGCTCCCACAGGTTTTGACGTAGAAGATATAGCAGATCCTTGTATTTGTGATGATGGAGTCACGGGAATCAGGGGCTCCGTGATATCACAAGTGACCACACAATGGCTTCAGTAATATCAGGTATTCTTTGTCTTAAATTATCTGCTTCCTGCCCAAACGAGTGATAATGTATCTTTGGTGTAGGACATCCATTTTCCAACAGTGCAAGATAATGGTTTTATTCTGGGTTTTGCATGAGACAGTAATGACTTGGGCCTCTGGAGCTAAATACTTTGGCTGAGCAGGCAGGTTGGCTGCAATTATCAAATAATGCCACTATTAATTAAAGCATCTTCATTTTATCCCCCTAAAGACATAGTTCACCCAAAAAAATGTAATTCTGTAATTATTTATTCCACCTCATGTTGTTCCAAACCTGCATGCTATTTATTTATGTTTATTTTTTTCTGCTTCATGGGATATAAAAGGGGCATTTTAAAGAATGCCAAAAAAAAAACAAAAAAAGACCATCCTGCTTTTGGATGGCCGATGTCCTACAGAAGCTGTGTCCTGATTTAAGGTTTGAAAACAAAACAAGGTTCATAATCTGTCTAAGTGTGTTATATGTTCAACTTAGTCCATTTTTGTGCATAATAAAAAGTATAAACTATCTGTAAAATTGTATCTTAGCAAGATATGTCAAGATTTAAGGCAATTAAAATTTTTATTTTACAGTTTTTCTCAGTCGCTTTTGTGCATTTCTCAGATCAGAAACGAAATTTTCAAAACTACTTGTTCAACCTCCCCATCATCTAGTCACTTGTGCACATCGTAAAAGCAGTTTCTCATTCTTCTGAACAAACTGCGATTGCTTTGGTACATCTGTACATTTGTCTGCGGTTTCCTACATTTTCAGTTACTAATATCATGTTGCTCAAAATGTATTATATAGTTCTCTGTGCTGTAGTCTTTCCCCTCAAAACATCTAGTCATTAGTTCATCGTGTAAGTCATTAGACGCAAAATGGTTTATCTAGTTGTCATAAACTGTCAAGCATATTTTCTACACATTTCTATTAGACTTTTTGTAAATTTGCCATGAATTGTTCAAGTGAATCTTGACTTTCACTAATGAAGAGAATACAGATCAACCAATTATATACCAGTTCTCTGAAATAGCTCAAAGGTGCATCTCATGAACCTTCAATTGGAAAGCATATAGACAGAGGACAACACAAAAGTTACAAATTCTGACGATGGATGAACATCCAGAAATCGATCAGGGTCAACAGACGAGAGGAAGAAGAGGAGTAAAGATGCATGGAAGTGTACAGCGGCAAAACAGAGGAAGAGGCAGAAGAGGCCAAGGACATAGGTGCATATCAGATTAAATAAGGGCCACTATTGTGGACCATGTTGTCAATCATGGCCTTACAATGGCTGAAGGGTGCAGCTAAATATTGGGAGATCGACCATATCCTCAATAATTCAAACATTTCGAAACAGTCTCTTTCAATCAATATCCCACAAACAGTAATGTGTAAATTTGTACTTTTGAAAGGATATATGGCATACATTAGAAGTGCAGCCTTCTGCATTTCAGTACAGTAACTGTCATCCAAACTGTTGCCATAGTTTACATCAGGTAATACTAGCTATATCATTACATTGACAACATGACTAAGCATTTTGACCATCTTGTTTGTGAATGAAAGACAAATAAATAAATAACTAGATAAACAAACAAACAAACCTGTTGTCAATGGTACATAATGAACCTTGGCATAGTCTGGGGCACAAATGATGCATCTGCTGCAGCCTTCATGGCCTGGGAAACAAAGTATGAATTTTGAGGCTGTATTTGAAGGAGCCTTCGAAATGGGACAGCCTCCGTTGTGCCACTGAGAGGCATTCAGTATTGTTATGCAGCCGTCGAAGAATGGAGCATCTGCATTGGGACACAGCTAGTTTTATGCCAATCTTCACCAAGACACCTGCTAAAAAGTTTCTACAACCCGAATTCTGGAAATGTTGGGACGTTTTTTTAAATTTGAATAAAATGAAAACTAAAAGAATTTCAAATCACATGAGCCAATATTTTATTCACAATAGAACAAAGATAACATAACAAATGTTTAAACTGAGAAATTTTACAATTTTATGCACAAAATGAGCGCATTTCAAATTTGATGCCTGCTACAGGTCTCAAAATAGTTAGGACGGGGGCATGTTTACCATGGTGTAAACATCTCCTCTTCTTTTCAAAACAGTTTGAAGATGTCTGGGCATCAAGTTTATGAGTTTCTTGAGTTCTGGTGTTGGAATTTGGTCCCAGTCTTGCCTGATATAGGTTTCCAGCTGCTGAAGAGTTTGTGGTCGTCTTTTTCATTTAATGATGTGCCAAATGTTCTCTTTAGGTGAAAGATCTGGACTGCAAGCAGGCCAGTGCAGCACCCGGACTCTTCTACTACGAAGCCATGCTGTTGTAATAGCTGCAGTATGTGGTTTTGCATTGTCCTGCTGAAGTACACAAGACCTTCCCTGAAATAGACGTCGTCTGGAGGGGAGCATATGTTGCTCTAAAACCTTTATATACCTTTCAGCATTCATAGTGGATTCCAAAACATGCAAGCTGCCCATACCGTATGCACTTATGCACCCCCATACCATCAGAGATGCTGGCTTTTGAACTGAACGCTGATAACACGCTGGAAGGTCTCCCTCCTCTTTAGCCCGGAGGACACGGCGTCCGTGATTTCCAACAAGGATGTCAAATTTGGACTCGTCTGGCCATAGAACACTTTTCCATTTTAAATGAGGCTTGGCCCACAGGACACGATGACACTTCTGGCCCATGTTCACATATGGCTTCCTTTTTGCATGATAGAGCTTTAGTTGGCATCTGCAGGTGGCACGGCGGATTGTGTTTACCGACAGTGGTTTCTGGAAGTATTCCTGGGCCCATTTAGGAATGTCAATGCCAGAATCATGCCAATGAGTTATGCAGTGCCGTCTGAGGGCCCGAAGACCACGGGCATCCAACAAAGGTCTTCGACCTTGTCCCTTACACACAGAGATTTCTCCAGTTTCTCTGAATCTTTTGATGATGTAATGCACTGTAGATGATGAGATTTGCAAAGCCTTTGCAATTTGACGTTGAGGAATGTCGTTTTTAAAGTATTCCACAATCTTTTTACGCACTCTTTCACAGATTGGAGAGCCTCTGCCCATCTTTACATCTGAGAGACTCTGCCTCTCTAAGACGTCCATTTTATAGCTAATCATGTTACAGACCTGATGTCAATTAACTTAATTAGTTGTTAGATGTTCTCCCAGCTTAATCTTTTCAAAATTTCTTACTTTTTCAGCCCTTTGTTACCCCCGTGCCAACTTTTTTGAGACCTGTAGCAGGTATCAAATTTGAAATGAGCTCATTTAGTGGATAAAAGTGTAAAATTTCTCTGTTTAAACATTTGTTATGTTCTCTATGTTCTATTGTGAATAAAATATTGGCTCATGTGTTTTGAAAGTCTTTTAGTTTTCATTTTATTCAAATTTAAAAAAAAAACGTCCCAACCTTTCCAGAATTTGGGTTGTAGTAGAGGCCCTGAGAACTTTGAATTTGGCTTGGAGCAAAACTACAGCACAGTGAAAACTTGACGTTCCTTCAGAAACTCCCCTTTTAAGTTATTAATTTACCTGTGGAGGAAAAGTTTACTCAAGAAGTTTTGTAAATGTTTTGAATCTATTTCTATTATTATTAATGGCTATCAAAAAAAAAAAAAAAAAGCAGCTCCTTTTGTTTTCTTCTAAGGTTTCATCAATTTATCTTATTGCTCAAAACCAATTGCGTTCCTTTCCCTCTTTCAACATCAGATTAACGTGGCTGTGCTTTGAAAGGCTGCTGCCTTAATGACTTAGCCAAGCAAACATCCCCGGTGATCCACAAGGAGGTTTGTGAATCCATATGCAAAATGAGAGTCTGCTCTGACTGATTAGTTTTCAGGAAGACAATCTTTCCTCCCTATTGCCTAGATTAGTTGTGATCTTCTATTGCAAACATAGCTATCTGGATGTCATCTAGCTAACACCGGTATTTGTCAGTCTCAAGCCAACGCTTCACCGCAAAAGTCCCCCCCCCACCCGGTGTCAAAAACTCAAAAATAATCCATGTGCATGAGAATGATAATTAAGAGTGGAGTTAATCAAATCATAAAGCCATAAAAACATGCACATGCTGGAAATATGCTGGAAAGACTTAATGGCTGTAAACAACAAATATTCTATCTATTTGTCATAAAATCTAATGTGATTTTTTTTCCACAATATTATCTGCACACATGAGCAAAGGCTATATTAGTCATCGGTGGCTGAACACTACCCTCATAGGGCTGTCGCTAATGGGGTGAAAGGTGGGAACGAATCAGGGGCCCACAGTTGCAAGGGGGCCCACAACAGTTTTAGTAGGATAGATGTAGGATCCAGTATAACGTTTAATTTAATGTTCAATTTAATGTTTCTGTATGAAGTTTGACATGCTGAATATGAAAATAGCATTACTTTTTGTGTATCATTAACAGTGTTAGTAAAACCTAAAAAAACAAAACAAACAAACAAAAACAAAAAAAAACAAACAAAACAAATAATGTTGACAACTAATCTGTTACAAATGCATAAAAATTACATGGTAAATGCATAATACTGAGCTAATAGCTGTTTAACATAACCAGTTACCAAAAGTGAGTCATCCGATACAGAAGTGTATGTGCTGGATGATTTGTGCCACTTATGACTAGTCCCATGTTCTGGAATGTTCCAGAAAGCACTAGAACATTCCAGAATATTCCAGAATGTTACAGAATGTTCCTAGTCTTGCAAAAGCAATATATATATATATATATATATATATATATATATACAGTATCTCACAAAAGTGAGTACACCCCTCACATTTCAGCAACTATTTTATTATATTTTCTCAAGGGACAATACTATAAAAATGAAACTTGGATATATTTTAAAGTAGTCAATGTGCAACATGTATAGCAGTGTAGATTTATTGTGCTCTGAAAATAACTCAACATACAGCCATTATTGTCAAAATAGCTGGCAACAAAAGTGAGTACACCCTAAGTGATAACAGCTATACGTCGTTTAACCATGCAAAGCCACATGTCCTATTCATCATGTTCATATTTTTTGTCTGCTTAACAGGACTATACAAATTTGCGTATCTTGTATTAGAGCAGTTAAAATTTGGTGCTTTGAGTACAATTCTCTCATACTGACCACTGGATGCTCAACATTGCACCTCATGGCAAAGAGCTCTCTGAGGATTTGAGAATTAGAATTGTTGCTCTCCACAAAGATGGCCTAGGCTATAAGAAGATCTGTAACACCCTGGAACTGTTACAGTACAGTGGTCAGTGTCACACAGAGGTTTTCCAAGACGGGTTCCACTCGGAACAGGCCTCGCAAGGGTTGATCAAAGAAGTTGAGTCCTCGATGTGTGCGTCAGGTGCAGATGCTGGCTTCAAAAAACAGACGCATGAGTGCTGCCAGCATTGCTTTAGAGGCTGCAGAAGTTAAAGGTCAGGTTGTCCGTGCTCAGACCATCCGCCACACACTACAACAAGTTGGTTTGCATGGCCATCATCCCAGAAAGAAGCCTCTTCTGAAGCTGGCTCACAAGAAAGCCTGCAAACAGCTTGATGAAGACAACCTGTCCAAGAGCATGAATTACTGGAACCATGTCCTGTGGTCTGATGAGACTCAGATAAACTTGTTTGGCTCAGATGGTGTGCAGCATGTGTGGTGACGGTCTGGTGAGGAGTAACAAGAAAATTGTGTCTTGCCTACAGTCAAGCATGGTGGTGGTAGCATCATGGTCTGGGGCTGCATGAGTGCTGCTGGTACTGGGGAGCTGCAGTTCATTGAGGGAAACATGATGCCAACATGTACTGTGACTTTCTGAAGCAGAACATGATGCCCTCCCTTCAGAAACTGGGTTTTCCAACATGATAATGACCCCAAACACACAGCCAAGATGACAACTGCCTTGCTGATGAAGCTGAAGGTGAAGGTGATGGAGTGGCCAAGTATGTCTCCAGACCCCATATGGGGCATTCTCAAGCGGAAGGTGGAGAAGCCTCATGTGTCTAACATCCAGCAGCTCCATGATGTCATTATGGAGGAGTGGAAGAGGATCCCAGCAACAACCTGTGCAGCTCTGGTCAATTCCAAGCCCAGGAGGATTAAGGCAATGCTAGATAACAGTGATGCTCACACAAAATATTGACACTTTGAACACAGTTTTGAAATGTTCACTTAGGGTGTACTCACTTTTGTTGCCAGCTATTTTGACAATAATGGCTGTATGTTGAGTTATTTTCAGAGCACAGTAAATCTACACTGCTATATATGTTGCACATTGACTACTCTAAAATAAATCCAAGTTTCATTTTTATAGTATTGTCCCTTGAGAAGTTATAATAAAATAGTTGCTGAAATGTGAGGGGTGTACTCACTTTTGTGAGATACTGTGTGTGTGTGTGTGTGTGTGTGTGTGTGTGTATATATATATATATATATATAATGATTCTAAAATGTACGTGACCTAAATACTGTATTTACCAAAATATTAATGCTACTTTGAAAAAAAAAAAAAAAACATTTTTTTTTAAAGTGTGTAATTGATTCAGTGTATTCATGATATGCGTGCATGCGCACGCACGCACGCACACACACACACACACACACACATACATATCAATCCTACTTCCACTTCCAACCAATTCCCAGTTGTAAGGGAACAAGGTACATCAAACATCAACGTTTAGGAAGGGAATTAATAATTGGATTTATATGGATTTATATGGATTTGACAGAATCAGATTTTTTTGTTTGTTTGTTTTTTTAAACAACTGATCAAATGAATTGTAATTTCCCGTGTTTTGGGTGCAGGGCTTGTCCTTATGCTAGTAAAATTTTACTGTCTGTTCAGAGGATTAAAACTGGTTGCAAACTGCAATTCACATATATATTAAAAAAGGACAAGGCCCAGAGCAATATACAGTATATATAGCAGTTCAGAGTTTGTAGCAACAGGCCTGCTCATAGCATAACTCAAACTATATATCATCTAGATGTCTTCTGGGAGAACAAGAACATCCATACTGAGAACATACTGCTCAAAGGGGCAGCTGGTGTTTATCAAAACCATACATCATCATATGTTAAAGACAGATCTTATAACACGTTCACAACTGACATCACAATAAAAGTCTCAAACTCAGTCTCAGATTGTGAGTCTGTAGCTTCTTTCAACCAAGAAGAGGGGATGTAACCAAAAGCTACAGAGCGTTAATGACACCATAGCAAACATTTCTCCAGCATCGGAGGGTGCAACGTCACTTAATGACACAAAACATAAATCTCTGTAATCTGTGAGGGGTGTTTCACCTTGCCTTTGGCCCAAACTGCCAAGATGTTTAATCTGTTAACCTTAAAGGAAAAGGCAATCATTTTTACTTTTGTTTACAATTGTGGGGGCAGCGCACCCTATGGCTCATTGGAGGGGATAAGAATGGTTGTCTTAAGAGCTTGTGAACCATTCCCCTGACACTCAGCTGGAAATTGCAGCAGTCTTTTTTAGATATTGAGGGGGTTTTATACTTATAAATGGCTTAAAAAGAAATGTCGCCCCTCTCTCCTTGGCCCAATAAGCAATGTCTTGAGGACAAGGAATCTCAATAAAGAAAGGATGAGCAACGAGGGGGCATCATTGTCGTTTTTTATTGTCCCTGGAACACATGATCTGCAGTGGAAATGATGCCACATATCTTCTCTGACAAGTTGCGGGGGACAAAATGATAGAGAGATCTGAAATTGATTTTGCACAGATACTAAAACAAACAAGGTCATATTTGGCTGGGCAGCTAATAATGCCCACGATCTACACTGTGAAATCGGCCTCTGCTTCTCGCAAATGGCAAACACTGAGGTATAAAGAAGGATGATTGCTCATGTTCTGGTTGAAATGGAAATGTGAATTGCCCTTAAACGGACAAAAAGCTTGGAAGGGTGCAATCAATTTACTATGGCCCAGAACCTGAGAGATCTACACTGCAGTTTCTGGATTGGTCTGGGGAACAGGGGTCAAAGATGTATGAAGCTTTGGAGATTTGAAAATGCTTCAGAAGACTTAAATTTATGAGAGTGTCTTGGCCCAAAATGAACAAGTAGTGCAGAAAACATGTTTAGATTAAGTGAAAAAATTAAGTGAAAATCTGTGAAAATATCACAAATATCACAAGAGTTTGCAAATAATATTTTGTGTATTAAAGGAACAGTCAAAAAATAAATAAATGAATAAATAAATAAATAGAATTGTGTACTTTCATGTCCTTTCAAATACTTTTTTTTATTCATGAAACTATATATATATATATATATATATATATATATATATATATATATATATTAGTGCTGTCAAACGATTAAACGCGATTAATTGCATCCAAAAAAAGTTTTTGTTTACATAATATATGAGTGTGTATATTTATTATGTATATATAAATACAAACACATGCATGTATATATTTAAGAAAAATGATGTATATATTTAAGAAAAATGTTGTTTATATATTAATTATATTTATATAATATAAAATATAATAATGTAAATATATAAATGTATATACATGTAAATATTTTCAAAATATATACTGTATGTGTGTGTGTATTTATATATACATAATAAATAAACAGTACACATACAAATATTATGTAAACAAAAACTTTTATTTTGGATGCGATTAATCGTTTGACAGCACTAATATTTATTTATATTATATATATATATATAGTCACAAACAGAGCCAGGAGAAACAGGTAAGTAGAACACAATGGATTTATTGACTGAAAGCAGATGGTGGAGGGAGTGAAGCAGGTGAGTGACTTGAAGAGAATTCCAATTGGAGTGCCACGGCGGGGAACTGAATCGAGTCTCTTTCACAGGGAACCAGGAGATCGTGAGCACAGGGGAACTGGAGACAACGCTGGAGGATCGCCGGAGAACTCTAGGAAACAACAGGTAAGTCAACACAGGTAAGCAAGAGTGGAGTCGGGTAACTGTTCATGGGAGTGAACCGTAGACCAGACGATGAGTGTCAGAGAGAGCGTGGTACTTATGGGAGTGCTGATGAGGGATTGCAGGTGCTGGTGATTGTGATCTGGTGATTGCTGTTGACGGCGGTGACTGTGCCTGTGACTCTCTGACATTATATATATGTATATATATGTATATATGTATATATGTATATATGTATATATATATATATATATATATATATATATATATAATCTTTTTCTTTATTGCAGTTCTTGAATCACACCCACATTTACATAATACAGAACATCAAATGCCTCAATCCTGGCCCAATTTTTATAATATGCCATATTTGAATCTGGGCAAATATGATATTTAAAAGCTTTGATGGAGGCCAAGATGATCAGTGAATGATTTAACAATAATTTTCGGTTCTCACATAGCTATCATATACTGTAGCTTTAGATGGGATTGTCGCCTTGGACTGTAGCACAAGTTTCTTATGGACCACATATGGAAAAGTCTAAAAGTGCAACAACACTGATCTTATAGGGTTTATGCTATTTTAAATCCTTGCAACATCCTTCTTAAATCTGTTCTACCATCATTTCCATCATGCGTTGCTCAACATCACATAAACCACTGCCCTCTCAGGGGAGGAACTTTTGCAATAAAGGTTAAAAATCTAGCAAAGCATTACTAGGCTCACTAATGTTATTTGCAGAGGTGAGCAGTATTGAACTGAGTGAACATATATTACATTTTTGACATTTCTTTCACAAAGTGAAATCTGACCATGAGGGAGCATTGCATTTCTTCTGAAATGTGTCAAAGTTTTACCTACCGCAAGCACATTTAGAAGGGAAAATACCTTACCTTATAACATTTTTTACAGTTTAAAACATTAAACATATCACTACCCAGTCTGCCTAAAGTGTCAAGATCAATGACATTGATTATAGTAGAGCATTTCTACAACTCATAGCAACAACAATATTGTGGGGCACAGAAATTGCAAGCAAAAAGGAAACTGTGGACACACTATATTTGGACATGATGTTTTATACCCTCCTGATTTCAGATTCATAGCCGCTGTAGTTGATCAATTTCAATTTCAACTCCACCTCACAGCTAATCTGAGAGATCTTTTATTGCTTTCTCCCAGAGTTTTACACCAGCAGCTGCTCCTCTGGAGACCAAGAGAGGGACCTTCTATTATTTCTCTACCATATGCACTTGGTATCATTGTTTGCGGTCGCCATCTTCCAGACAGACAAATTGAGCAGCCTGTACAGATGGACGTAAGCCATGTATCTTTCTGCAATGACGCCCTTGAGAAATGTCCTGGGTTCCAGGGTGTACTGTACCTAAAAGTAGTTATGCTACTAACCCAGCTGCATTTTTCAGCAGCCTGACAGCTTTTTCAATAACTACCTTAAAGCAGTTTCTAGCAAGTAGCACTGTTTTTGTATTTTGTATGCACAGTCTTGCAACCAAGTGAGCTCAGGCAATCATCAAATATGCTTTTAATATTAATCTATCATATCTATCAACATTAGGAAGTCAGTTCTTTAAAATCAATTCATTTGAATTATCAAATGAATGCCCCATAAACTCTCTGTGTAACATAGACTACATAATAAGTCAAACAACTGCCAGAGCTTTATTTTGTTTTTATGTTTTAGATTTTCATATTTCTTCATCTTCTTTTTTTTTTCCTGTAAAACACTTTGTTTTACTAGCAGTTTTTGTGACACATCAAATTGAATTAAGTGAATTTTAGAATGTCTTTGCCTACTTTGCCTAAATTGATGCATAAAACAGCCTGACGATCATGTTCTCTGGCATGATTTAACAATGTTCCAAAGTACATCTTTTGTGCAAAGAAGTTCATATGATCAATGTCACAGAGCAACTTAAATTTCATTAAAGACATTTCATTTCTCAAGCAATTAAATTAATTTAAAATTTTCAATATTCTAAAACTGATCTCTCAGAAAAAATAAATTAATTAATTTAAAAAAAAAAAAAAAAAAAGATACTGGTCTATTATATTCCATTATGTTATATAATATTAAAATGATTATCTATAACTGAAGGACACTGTCTACACTTTCCTCCAGCACTACATTTTCTTAAAAATGATCTCTGATATATTGAAAGGAAAGTAGAGGCATGATGAGGATTAGGGGAATTTTGAAGATTAGTTTTAATGACAGGTCTCACTCTTGATTTTCTCTCTTCAGACTTCAGCCTGTGGGGAGAGGCACACTCATATTTGCCCATCTATTTTGTCCCTCAAATGAGGTGACTTCAATTTTGGGTCTAGTAGAATGAAAAACTGTGGCAGAAAGATGTATTCTGCTCTCGAGTCTGCAATGAGACATGATTCCCATACAGATATCCACCATATATTTGGCCTGTATGTGCAAAGAGTTTGTAACCACAAGACGAGCTGCCTCAAAGCCTGCAAAGCGCTGAGGAAATATAGACTGATATATGGAAAGCCTGAATATTAAAAAAAAAAAAAAAAAAAGTTTAGCTTTACCACCTAAAAGAACTTAAAGTACCTGTGACAAATTGATACCCATGTAATCGCTTGTTGACCTCAGTTTTCTCCTGTGTTGACGTTCGATTATACAGTATAATGCACTAAATGCACAGGTAGTTCCAGTCAGTTTAATCACTGTTGTAAACAAATGTTCTATCATACAATTGTCAGTATTGTGTCTGTTTTGTCTTGTGTTTCCCCTGTCATGCCCTTATTTGGTCCTTCCTGTTCCTGTAGTTGTCTAGTTTGATTGTTTGATTATTTTCAAGGTGTGTTTAGTTAATTACTATGTGTATTTAGTTCTTGCCCGTTCAGTTCATTTTCGTCTGGTCTACTTGTTACCCCCGGTGTTCCTGCGTGTCATTCCTGCCGTGCCTTGTCTGTCATTTGGATTTAATTAAATACTGTATTTTGAGTTTACCTATGTCTCCTCGCTTCCCTCGTGTGTGCACCGTGACAACAATCTTTTAGACAAAGAGATATACTCATGCACAAACATTCAGAAGCACAAAAACTTGTTAATGCTGCCTAGTGTCAATAAAATAGCTTCACTGCTGAAAAGCTGCATTATATTTCTCCTCAACAAGGTTGTAACGCCACTGCTTTTGGATTAATTAAACCTACAGCTCCACTATTAAGCAGTAATTAACAAAAGTAGCTTTGAGGGTGTAATAAAAAGGCTTTAAATTGCCAAGGCAGGTTTTTTTTTTTTTTTTTTTTTTTTTCGAAATCTGTTAACTTATCCAAATGTTTCTGAGCGGTCTGGAGTCCTGTTCTACTGGTTATTCTTTTGTCCTGACAGGACTTTACATGCATGAAAGCCAGGTTTGAGCTTGCCAAGGTTTCTCCTAGCAGTTGTGAGAGTTTGATCTTGTTTGGCATCAGATTAAAGTGTTTTTCATGGACTAGGGGAGATGTTTCTCACATTGGTGTATAATTTGGTGTATATGTTTTTTACAAAAAAAAAATAATAATAATAATAAAAAAGTTACAAATTGCTAATATTTTTAAATATAGCCCATTCAGGCACCACTGCATCACGACTTTCAGATATTATTTTCTATTGCCATGACAGGAAAAACAACAAAAAAAAAAAAAACAGGCACTGATTATCAGTATTCATTAAGAGAGTCCAGTTCAATTGTATAGGAAGTTGGTGAGTTCATTATTTCAGTCAATGATTAACTTTTTAGTTGTGTGTGTGTGGGGGGTGGGGGGGGGGGTGGGGGGGGGAGTGTTTAACTATATCTTCATCAGGGAACCACATGAGAATGCATTCATCAATGCATTATTGTTGGTTTAAGTTGTGAATTACCCAGGCTCAACAAACTCAAAAATGTTGTCACATAAATATGCATATAATGGTTACTGTGAGAATCCATAACATTTTGGCTTATAAATAATACATTGAAAACTGTATCATTAATTTTATTAATCATTCTGCAACTTGTTACAACATCTAAACTACAGGAATACCAAACTACATTGTGCACTTTTTTTCCCTATGTCCCAAAGAACATACAATATTAATAAAATTCTTACTTGAAACTCTAATGCAAGATGAAACATGTGAATAGTGGTTTCTCTTAAGTAAGCATGGTGCCTGGAGGGAATATATTGTTAAAATGCAGAGTCTATTTGAACTAAAGCAAATAGCATTCAACGTGATGGATGCTATTTTATTTATAAGTGTTTCTTTGCACAAGCGCAAATAGTGTTAGAGGCTGTGTATATTTTATATCTATACTAGTGTAGAGGCTATAGTGGCAGATAGCCTACTATTTGATTCTCAGTGTATTGTAGTACATTATAAAACAGTATGAAATAATACCAAATTCTGTGTATATGATTATATTTATTAAAATCAGCCAGGACTCAAACCAAGATGTGAGGTGACAGTGCTGCTCTCTGAGATGACATGAAATGGGAAAATGGAGAAAATCTGATTAAAAAAGGCGGATTCAGACTGGAGTTGGTCACATCAAATGCCAAACCAATATCCTTACTCTCCACACCACGTCTCCTGTTATCAGAGGGAGTTCTTCTTGTAATTTCTGTCTGTCTCAAGTAGACAATTGTGGGCAGAGTTATTGTAAATTGCCTTTACCAACAAGAAGGACTATTTAATATGGTAAAAAGTGTAAAAATGTAATGTTAATTAATTAAATGTGAGTAAAAAAAGTGATATTATAATTACAGTACATACTATTATACATATTATTGTAAATACATGTTATTTATCTGTAAAGTATTGTAAAAAAAAAAAAAAAAAAAAAAAAAAAGGTTACACTTTATATTTGGGTGTCATTGTTACAGTGCAATTATACATTTAAGTACTGAGTAATATTAATTAAAGTGCCCCTATTATGAATTTTTGAAAATTACCTTTCATACAGTGTGTAACACAGCTCTAAGTGAATGAAAACATCCTGCAAAGTTTTAAATCTGAAAGTGCACCGTGTATTGTCTCTCAAAGAAAGAGTCGACTCAAATCATTGAAACAACTCGTTTTTAAAACAAATCCCAAGCCGTTTCACGTTGACATCAACATGAAACATTAGCATATTGCCCGTCCACTTGTTAGTCTTTTCAAGTTGGTCTGATCGAAAATGCATATTCATTCTTTGCCATTAGGTGCCGCTTTTGGAGTGGTAAAAATAGCTGTTTCCCCGGTAACGCTGTACACAAAGCAGCACTGCTCACAAATGCTGCTTTATCATTCACTCATCAGGACTCATCAGCACTCATCATCAATTGCAGTCACCTTCATTTCCTCATCAGTCTCGCAGATGGGAGTTTTACTCAGGGGCATAGATCATGTGGGGGACGCGGGGACGTGTCCCCCCCACTTTTAAAACCACGTAAATTCGTCCCCGCACTTTTCCAGGCAAGTGTGTTCGCATAGAGGTTTTCAAGAGCCGGTGTGAATAAATATAGATTTAAATTCAAAGAGACAGGATAGTCTGTGCATGACCTGATGTTTTATTCGGACCCAGAATAAGGCGAAATGAATATCACGGAGCGCTAAACACTCATTACATGCAGTGTATGTTTCATTCATACTCGAAGCTGGAGGGTGCTCTCCCAAAGAAAGTTGTACCAGGAAATTCCTAATATGGACAAATGCGTCCAGTTATCGCTGTATGAAAACAGTTGTATTTACAGAAAAACTGAAACGTTTGGAAACATGAAGACATTAAACATATAGTACGATTGTGACAATATATGGTTTATTTGTGTTTTTCAAGTCATCTCCAGGTAATAAATAAAGTATATGAACAATGCAGTGCTAATTGACATAGCATTCATAACAGTATAGAAACTATTCTGCCTCATGTGATAAAAAGTGTTTGTAGTATATAAACAAATCATTATTATTGGTTATTGTCCAGCAGTGTATCTGATTTCTAAGCCAATTAAAATCTAGAAATAAGAGAAAAATTAAAGTTGCCTATACACTACCAGTCAAAAGTTTTTGAACAGTAAGATTTTTAATGTTTCATTTAAAGAAGTCTCTTCTGCTCAGCAAGTCAGCATTTATTTGGTCCAAAGTAGGCCTTCAGCAAAACAGTAAAATTTTTAAAATAACTGTTTTCTATTTGAATATATTTTAAAATGTAATTTATTGTGATTTCAAAGCTAAATTTTTAGCGTCATTACTGCAGTCACGCGATCCTTCAGAAATCATTCTGATATTCTGATTTGCTGCTCAAAAAAAACATTTATTAATATTATTATGTTGAAACAGCTGAGTAGATTTTCTTTTCAGGTTTCTTTGATGAATATAAAGTTCATAAGAACAGCATTTATCTGAAATAGAAATCTTTTGTAACATTATAAATGACTTTATCATCACTTTTGATTAATTGAAACCATCCTTGCTAAATAAAAGTATTAATTTATATAATTTCTTTAAAAATAAATAAATAAAATAAAATAATAATTATACAGACTCTAAGCTTTTGAATGGTATAGTGTATAATGTTACAAAAGCTTTTCAGATTAATGCTGATCTTTGGATCTTTCTATTCATCAAAGTATCCTGACAAAATGTACTCAACTGTATTAAATATTAATAATAATAATTTAAAAAGATTTCTTGAGCAGCAAATCAGCATATCAGAATTATTTCTGAAGGATCATGTGACACAAGACTGGAGTAATGATGCTAAAAATTCAGCTTTGATCACAGTAATAAATTACATTTTACAATATATTCAAATAGAAAGCAATTGTTTTACATAGTAAAACTGTATTTTGGATCAAATAAATGCAGACTAGGTGAGCAGAAGAGACTCCTTTAAAAAAAAAAAATGCAAATCTTACTGTTCAAAAACTTTTGACTGTTAGGTTATATATATTACAGAAATGTTATATTGTAATGTTATATATATATATATATATATATATATATATATATATATATATATATATATGTGTGTGTGTGTGTGTGTGTGTGTGTGTGTGTGTGTGTGTGTGTGTGTGTGTGTGTGCGCGTGTGTGTTTTACATTTCTGTCCCCCTCACTTCTGAAATGAACTTTACTTACTCAAACATGCGGTGCTTTCCAAACGGGATATATCGCCCTCCGAAGGGCGATATATCCCCTTCGGAGGATATATGATAAAAGATATAGGATATATTCAGATATGTGTGTGTGTGTGTGTGTGTGTGTGTGTGTGTGTGTGTGTGTGTGTGTTTACATTTCTGTCCCCCTCACTTCTGAAATGATGGCTACGCCCCTGGTTTTACTTACTCAAACATGCGGTGCGTTCCAAACGGGATATATCACCCTTCGAAGGGCACTTCGGAGTGAAAACAATCATGGCCGCCATATTGAAGGGTCGTTCCAAACCGAAGTGCTTAAAACTAGCCACTTCAAAGGGCCCTTCGGAATGAAGGATTTCGAAGGGTACAACTAATGGACACTTCGGGCTCCCATGATCTTTTGCACAGATTCTTTAAATGATGATGGCGCTTCCGTATGATGACGCAGATGGGCACTTCAAGAAACAGTTGTTTGGTCCCCTACATCCTTCAACCCTTCGAAGCTATCACTCCAGAGGGTAAACCCCTTTGAAGGGTTTAGGGCATAGCGATGAGCCCTTCCGAATGGAATGCAGGGATGTTCTGAGGGCAGAAAAGAAAATGTTTGTTTTACAGATTCAACCAATGAAGCTGAAGCAGAGGCAGGATGAGGAAATTTGGACGTGTGGAGGGAATACCTCAGACAGATACGTTACTAACACTTCGTGGGAGGCATTTATAACAAGGTAAGTGAATTTATGTATTTTCATGAAAAATAAAAATAAACATCTCTAACATTTAGTGAGATAATTGGCAAACAAAGATGCACAGAACAAATAATCATCGACTAAATATATCATATAGTATGCATTTTCATTAGACTACTTCATCAGTCGATCGCACCAAAGCTGCTAATGAGGTAACTGGAGTAAAACATACTTTTCTAATGCTACCGCACTGTCTGTGAAACCGATATGAGCGACAACAGAACTCGTTCAAATCTTCGTGATATTTCATCATCTCAGTTAGACTTAGCATTAGCACTGTTCTCAGGGCAGGAGCACTCAGTATTCATATCACTGTTATTTTTACTGAACTATGTGCAGCACTCAGGGCAGGAGTACTCAGTATTCATATTACTGTTATTTTTTACTGAACTATGCGCTGCTCTCGGGGCAGGAGTACTCAATATTCATATTACTGTTATTTTTTACCGAACTATGCGCTGCTCTCGGGGCAGGAGTACTCAATATTCATATTACTGTTATTTTTTAACAGAACTATGCGCTGCTCTCGGGGCAAGAGTACTCAACATTCATATTACTGTTATTTGTACTGAACTATGTTCTGCTCTCAGGGCAGGAGTACTCAATATTCATATTACTGTTATTTTTTACTGAACTATGTTCTGCTCTTGGGGCAGGAGTAGTCAATATACATATTACTGTTATTTTTTTACCGAACTATGTGCTGCTCTCAGGGCAGGAGTACTCAACATTCATATTACTGTTATTTGTACTGAACTATGTTCTGCACTCAGGGCAGGAGTACTCAATATTCATATTACTGTTATTTGTACTGAACTATGTTCTGCTCTCAGGGCAGGAGTACTCAATAGGTCCGTATTACTGTTATTTTTAGTGTACTATGTGCTAGTAGATTCATATCACTGTTATTTTTACTGAACTATGCACTGCTCGTAGGGCAGGAATACTCAATATTCATATTACTGTTATTTGTACTGAACTATGCACTGCTCTCAGGGCAGGAGTACTCAATATTCATATTACTGTTACTTTTAGTGTACTATGCGCTACTCTCATCAAAGTATTTCTCTATGACTATACTTTGCTTGCACATTTAAGAATGACCTTAACTACATTTCAGATGCTGTGCAATAAGATTGGTTACGCTGGTTAGTCAGGTTATGCCGCCCTGTCACGCAAAGTTACATGAATTTTTGATGTGCATAAAGGAATTTATGCAGCAATTGCATTTCCATCTCACATTATTTGCATTTACTCTTAATCACACAAGCCAAAAACCACCTCGAGCAATTTTATTTTAATTTTTTTTCCTGGAGCCTCCCCAGTCGACAGCATTGTACATTTTGAATGTTTTCCTTATTCCTTGGTTCCCTTGGATTACCTTGAGAGACTCTAGCAACAATTTTAAAACCCTTGGTTTCAACTAATCCTGTTCCTGGAGATCTACCTTCCTGCAAAGTTCAGCTCCAGCCTTAATCAAACAAACAAGAACCAGCTAATTAAGATCTTCAAAAGCACTTTACAGACAGGTTGGTTTGATCAGGATTGGAGCTGAACTCTGCAGGAAGGTAGATCTCCAGGAACAGGACTGGGCACTCCTGGTTTAAACTTAACTTGCCTGCTAATAATAATAATAATATAATAATGCTCTGTACCCATATATGTTTATATATATATATATATATATATATATATATATAAGAGGACATGTGTCTATACTGTCTTAAAGTGCCCCTATTATGGGTAATGAAAGGTTCATATTTTGGTTTTGGGAGTCCCCAACAACAGGCTGACATGCATGCAAGGTTGTTTTATAATATGCATTTATTTTTACCTTACTTGCTCAACGACTCCCAAACGATTCGCTCAACGATGCGTTTTTCCAAACCCCTCCTTTGCGTGGCGCTAATCTGCAGTGATTGGTCTCATTTTCATGTTATCTCGCCTGTAATGCCTGATAAAGCAGCCTTTGTAAGCAGTGTTACCGGGGAAACCGCTATTTTTACCGCTCCAAAAGCGGCAAAGAATGAATTAGTTTTTTCATTCAGTCCAACGCGAAAAGACTAACAAGTGGCAATAAAGCAATATGCTAATGTTTCATGTTGACGTCAACATGAAACGGCTTGGGATTCGTTTTAAAAACGACTCGTTTCAATGATTCGAGTCGACTCTTTCTTTTGAGAGGCAATAACTTTATACACGGTGCACTTTCAGATTTAAAACTTTGCAGGATGTTTTCATTCACTTAGAGCTGTGTTGCACACTGCATGAAAGGTCATTTTCAAAAATCCATTATAGGGGCACTTTAATGCAAGTCAAGGGGGTAGTTTGAGTAGTCAAAGTCTCTCCAAGGATCACAGCTGGAGAATTGCAGAAAATAGTTAAGTCTCTGGGTCAGAAAGCCAGAAAATCTGAGAAGAAAATCCTGTTGCTTGGGAGGGTTTCGAGAAAAAAATCAAGAAAAGAAAATGCTCTCATTTAAAAGCAAACTCCAGCATAAGCATTTGCCAGACACAACTGGAAATAGGGGAGTCATGGCCTAATGGTTAGAGAGTCGGACTTGTAACCCAAAGATCGCGGGTTCAAGTCTTGGTACCGGCAGGGATTGTAGGTAGGGGTAGTATAGAGTGCTCTCTTCCACCTTCAGCACCATGACTGAGATGAGACCCTTAAACCCCCAATTGCTCCAAAAAAAACGCAGCAAAAAAATGGCTGCCTGCTGCTCTGAGTGTGTGTGTGTGTTCACTACTCACTGCTGTATGTGTGCACTTGGATGGGTAAAATGCAGAGCACAAATTCAGAGTATGGGACACCATACCTGGCCATACATCAAGTCCTTTCCTAAAAAAAAAAAAAAAAACCGGGACTGGTCAAATGAAACAAACAAAAAAGAACTTTTTAGCAACAAACACTCAAGATAGATTTGGTGCACACAGGGTTAAAAAAAAGTACCCCATGTGTACAATGCTATATTTTTAATGTTGTGTACCTAATTTTCATACGTGGCTTCATGGATTCTATCAAATAGCAACAGAAAGAAAAAAAAAAAAAATCAAAACCTGACTGTCCCTGCTAGGAATCTTATAATAGGCCAAGGTTGGATATTCCAACAGGACAATGATCCGAAAAAAAAACAAAAAACAAAAAGGGGGTCATTCAGGACAAAATGTAGTTTCTGCCATGCCCAACCCAGTCCACTGACCTGAACCCTATAGAAAATGAGAGGGGTGAACTGAAGAGGAGAAGCACCAATATAGAGCTGGGAATCTGAAGGGTCTGGAGTGATTCTGGATGAAAGAATGGGCTCTGATCTCATGTCAGGTGACCTCCCAACTCATCAGACTCCGTTATCTTGGCAAAAAGAGGTTGCAAAAAGTACTGAATAAAAGGGTACCATTAATTGTGGACAATGTGTGTAAGTGAAAAAAACTAATTTTGATTCTCCGGTTAGATTAGGTTAGATTTCTGTACATTTTTAAAACAAAAGTTCAAAAGGATAAACAACGCAGATTTATTTTCACAAGTTTCCTTGTTCATATTTACCAAGGGTACCAACAATTATGACCATTACTGTCAGCACTTCTGGCACTTTAACACTTTTGACAAAGGACTGTAAAACAATGTTGATCCCACAATGCCTTGTGCAAGTTTATCTTCTATAAGGAATGGACTGAAAACACCCGGTCAGCTCCCTTCATTTTGTGGCAGCGGGCAGACACTCAATTGTGTGGACTCAAGTTTCAAGAGCCAGAAGCAGCCTACACATGAGGATGGACAGTGCTATAATGTTACATGACATTCTAAATATTGTGTGGAGGGCATGATTGTGCAGTAATTGAGGGTTACCATGGAGAAAACATGTCATGAATGTGAGGAATATAGAGTTATTAAAATCTGCCATCAGTCATCATTCTCACCAGACATCTCTCATGGCTGGATGTGGCTACAATCGACTCACTAGCCCTTATGCACATAGTGTGGAAAATGGATCACTGAATGCTGAATGTCCACATAATGTCAGTTGACATTGTTGTTTGCAGTATTAAGCCACTGTTTATTCTACAGGCTGAAGTTTCAGGCCAGAAACACAGGCCTACTCTATGCAAGTACACAAACGCAGATGTGAATGCTTGCCTATGTCTGTCCCATTGTACACTTACAGTGTACTCAAAGGGGCAGTAGAGTTAGTTTCAAATGATGTGCAATGTGTATTGTATGATTATTTGCATGCATTTGTAAAATTTCCAAATATATATACTTTTATAGGTACTTTTGAACACTTCTTACTCAAAATATCTGGGAATCTTTTGTGTAGATCATGCTATGTGTTCTGTATAGTCTGTCGGCTGTTTAGAATCTGAGGTAGAAATTATTGACTAGTGACTGATTTACTTGTTTGAGATGGCTTTATTTAAAGAAACGGTCAAACTAGTTAGCCAAACGGTCTTCAGTCTGAATTATATAGTTTATTCACACACTAAATCATGTTATGTGGTACAACTATAAGACAAAAAGTGTAAAGTAGAATATTTACCTATAAATGATTGAAATTTAACCTGAAATGTATCCTGTCATTTGTCAGCAATAAAGAAGGCTTTATTAAAAATGAACACCTGAATGTGCAGCAAGTGTATCATAATATTTAATCGCCAGATTTTTTTACTGTGATATTAGCTTAAATATAGCAAACGTTTGTCATAATAGCTAATTAGATATTTTCTTTTCTTTTTCTTTTTTTTTTGAGAAGTACTTGGAATTTTAGCTAGCTAAAATAGCTAGTGTCCACAACTGGTCTTGTTTCACTCGACTTGGCAAAGCAAGTGTTAATAACCTTTAGGTTGTGTTTGTGCTCAAAATTCAGTTCAACATAATGTCTTCCCTATTTATACATTTCCTGATATTTTATGGCAATATAATGTGATATAATAATACACCTGTTTCTGATTGAAAAATGGATAGGTTTAGTTGTAGACGTCAGGTTAGGTGCTCAACATCTACAGTGTAATGCCAATAAAATTAGTGTGGCTGTATTACCATACAGTAGAAGCAGACAGAAGAAAGCTACATAGCTGGAGGCGTTTGTTTACTTGCGTAGTCTTTCTGCAAACTTTGAAGCTATACTACGCACCTACACAATAGAAAAACCTCTGACAAAGTTTAACAGCATGCATAATATGCATTTTGAGGCTGTGTTTTGAAAAACAGTTTGAACTCAAGAGTGAAAACAGTAAATGTATTTCTGAAAGGCTTGGCCTGTAGTTAAGCTAATGACCTGTATTGTTTGTTTATTCCAATTATTAACCATTTTTTGAACATTGGTTTTATTACATTGCTACTTTAAAAAAATAAATAAATAAATAAATAAATAAAGTAACGTGCTTTCCAAAAGATTATAGCTTATATAATGATATTTCACAATAAAAATTATATCATGATCTTCTAAAAATTAGTTTGGATATCAAGAGAAGCTTCCATGACACAAACACTAAAGATGTCGGATCACTTAATTTTACGAAAACTCTTTGTTTCATCAGTGGAGACATTAACTGAAAGTTCAACTGTCTTCTCTGTTAAAGAAACCTGTTTTTCATTTACTTGATCTTAATCATTGTTTTCACCTATGTTATTAAGTTATTGATTGCACCAGTGATTGGCTCTATTTAAGCTCCAGCCTGATTGGTTTTGTGTGTGCACCTCAGTTCTAATCTATACTTTGTAAAGCTTGTCAGATATTATCCCATTTGTTGTGTCTCTCCTCCCTGCTTTGTACTAAGTTCACAAGATCCAATTCTACTTGATAATTTAGAGCTCTCTCACCATGGCAACCCAAGTTTGATTCCAAGCTACAACAACAGTCTTGCATTATAAACCAAAAGTTTGATCTACAACAGTGGTCAAACTTAGCTTATGGAGGGACACAGTCTTGTAGAGTTTACAGCTCCAACCCAAATGTCACCTTGCAAAATATTTTTTAGAAAAAAATATCAATTTTTGAAATATTAATATAAATAATGCTATTACTACTTAATATGGAGGGGGAGTAAGGAAAACATGAATCATATGGCCTGTTTTCCTTTAGAAGACTCAGATACAGTACACGAGTGAATTTCTTTTTAGTCTTCTTTTCATATCCTTTTGTGTTCCACAGAAGCTATGCCATACGAATTTGAAGCTACAATAGGATGAAAAAAATATGATTATATTGTTATATTTGCACCTCTAATTTGCTCCAAGTTCACTATGTGTGTACTTTCCTTTGAGTGTAGGCTAATTCTCTGCTTCCAGTATTTCAAAAAAGCTAATTTTTGTAATCTAATCTACTCTTGGTTTTGGGGAAAGAAAAAAAAAAATAGTAATGTGTGGTAGACTAGAGGTTAGTTATCAAGTCTCTAACCATGGCAACCTTGGTTTCATTCCCTATCTGGGCACCCTAGTGTTACACTTCCTCAGGCAATGTTTTTAATGGTCTGGAAAACAAAACTATTTCAATACTGAACAAAAATGAAGAAATATAAAGTATGCCATAAAAATGATTGATCATCTGACACAGCAATGAATGTGTTCATAAAAATTACTGGTCATATAGCCGAAACAATGTTCAATGTATATTCTACTGCCTCTACATAATATTATGGGGGGACTGGGGCTAGTTGTCACAGCAAAGTTGATACAAGGACTAACTATAAATATATGATTATAGGAATATAATGATACATTAGCATATTCTTCATAAATACAGATTATTATTGTATTAACGTAATACATATTTTTACACACCATATCACACATAGTATGGTCAAAATACACACAGCATGGGACTTAATATTCATTAATATTATCGATTTGACTGCACTGACACGTGGATGAAAACAAAACTTGAACCAAATTAAGCTGGATGATGATTATTTTAGTTTCTTTATAGCTGAATCAAATTAGTGTCCATAATTGATGAACATTGCAACACTGACTCTGTTATTAAACTGAACTGAATTAACACTGGACTTGAGCTGAATAATAACAGTTCTGTAGAGCTGCTTATAGCTAAATTAAGCTCATTTTGATGAACTTTGCACTATTATTGAATTGAACTAAATCAACACTCAACTGATTTGAGCTGAATAGTAACACTAACACTTCTTTAGAGCAGCTTCATAGCTGAATTGAGTTTGCTTCATAACTAATGAACTTTGCAACATTTGAACTAAGTTGTACAGAATGATGACATTATTGTCTTTAAAGAGCTGCTTTACAGCTGAAATTGTATTTGCAATGTTAAAATTGTTATTAACCTTTTTATTACTGCGAAGTTGCATTGAAACAATATGTATTGTATTGCAAATGTTATATGAATGCGACTTGACCTGGCAACAAAATCCGTTGTCCCAAGTTACCCTATATAATTGTAAACTTATTAATTATAAAAAATGTCCTCTTTATGGCCTTAAAACTTTGGTGAGAAAAAGAATTTTTGTCTTCTATAAATCCATTATGAGACGCTTTTGGGAGTTACTGCTTCCTTTGATATGCTGTATCATGCACTTTGTATAAAAGGCCCTAGTGGATTACACTTCTGAGAGCTGTGAACGGTCACGTTTATTGAGCCCAGCAGCGCTCCTTACGGATTCACATCTATCTTTCCATCCTTATATCTGTCAGAGCTGGAGACCACCCTATCTCCCCTCCCCACCTCCGATAATGCATGTCACTTCTCATCTGTATCATACATAGGTTCTGACAGCACAAGACGACACATCATTAGCATTCAGCTGTGCGTAGAGAGAGTGGAAAGCTTGGCAGGTGTGACTTTTTTTGTTGAACATGACAGTCATATGGGATTATAAATTACATGGGAATAGTGCTGTTATGAGACAGTGGCCCACGAGGTGTTTCAGAAAGCACATCTCTATTGGGGAAACAAGCTGATAATGTATCATTGAAGGATATGTAGTGTGAAGCTCTGCGGAAAGCTAATGGACAACATCTTAATAAGTGAGGCTAGACTCAGGCTCATGCTCTCATGGGCGATTTGGAATAACTCTTCTGGAAAGAGTCAGCATGAGAAGGGATGGCTGCTCGTTAGAATAACTGCCATAAAGTTATTGCTTATTCAATTGTCCTGGCTATAGCCAAGTTAAATCCTCATTCACTTGCAATTTAAAATTATTCCTTTTTATAGAAAATTCAAACATTTAAGACCATGCACTGTAATTCATGCAAAACTATTTCACCATAGTCATAGATAGCACATTGTTTGAAAAAGTGGTGAGGACAGTTGACAGGTGTACAGGTTGTAACTTCAAAAAATGGCAAAGGCTAACATTAATTATTAATTAGGTTATGCACAAATAATTTAAATAAAAAAGGCATAATTACAAACCTGTATTCTTTTTTTTATTTTTTATTTTATTTATTCTTTTTTTTTTTTTTCTACAGAAAACAAATGATTATATTTTGAAGAATGGTGATAACCAAGTTTTGGTCATCACTGACTTCCTTTGTGTGAAATCAAACAAATAAACATTTATCCCTTACAGAAAAACACATGCAATCACATTAAAAAAAAAAAAAAAAAAAAAAAAAAAAAACTTCACATATGCAATCACATTAAAATTGCATGTGAAATATGCAAAACATACTATATGAAATATGGTTTTAAGAACATTTTCATGGTTCATTTCCACATGATCACGTATTGTCCACGCGTGTCCACATTTGTTCACATAAAAATGTTCCAAAACCACATTTCACATGTGTTTTGCATGTATTTCACATGTGATTTTAACATGTACTTGCACATGGGAAGTTCTTGTGGTTTTTCTGTAAGGGAACTAAAATATAAACAATTTTACAGAGAATAATTTAAAGTTTGGCGCACTAAAAAGTACTTTGTTTCATTAAATGTAATTCAATTTAAATTAACGATTTGGCAGTGTCTGTCACCTGATTTTGTTTCTCAGTTGATAGAGACAAGGAACAGCGACTGACAGTAAAAGTATGAATCATGCTTTGACTTTCCAGTTCTAATCCACACTATTGTAACTTTTTATTTTAATTAACCAAATTTACAACAGCATATCAGTGCATGTATTAGCAATGAGAGCATATTTATCTGTTTGCATTTTGCTTTGTTGTGATTGTGAACAGAAAGCTTTAGAAAAGCTATTAGTTGTATTGTGTATATGCAATGAAAGAACACAGTATAACATTAAAAATAACAAATTTTACGTATTAGATCGCCTCTCATTTTATCACACAAATTCAACTGGAAATCGTAAAGATGGTTCCTCTATATTTGATTCATCCCTGCCGAGAGATCTTTCCTAAAGTGGTGGTGACCAAATTGGCCTTGTCACCATGGTGTCACCATGTCAAACTCGTCCCCACTGTGAATGATGTCCTGTGACCACAGTGTGATCAATGGTGCGTGGTATTACGGTTGAGCTTTATTGACAGAATCATGCTGTCTAAGACAGCTTTTGTTACATTTATTCTGGTTTCAAGGAGATTCATGAGGCAGAATGATACAGATACAGATACTTTAATAAACAAATACAGATACTTTAATAAACACTAGGAATCTTCACAGAGACCATGCACCACGTAGCACCAAGTAAAATTATATTATGGTGCTAAATAAGGTGTTGCCTACTTGGGTTAAATGATTTGGATAAACCCCCAAACCTGAAATTTCATAACTGCAGTTGTATTCGCTCCTCTACTTTTAACCTAGCAATTGATCTTAAGTTTACACAACCTTATTTTGATGCTTCCTGGTGTGGAAGAGAATTGCTTTCTGATTAAGTTCGAACTCCATTGTTTTCAAGCGAACAGGAAAATAACCATTAAATATTTCCTGTGTTAATTACATGTCCCAGGCTTTTAATGTTCTGTTACTGCTCCCTAATCAACGTCGGTGCCAACTTCACATTGGTATTCCAGTCGCCTCTGCCCTTGGTACTTTTAAACTCACATTTACTGTCAGGAGCGGTTTGGTTTCTGCTCTATCACAGGGTTCAGCGATGAAACAGCCATGAGAACTAGACAGAATAATGTAGCAGAGGGCGTCAGTGACCTCTACTGAGAGTCTGTCAGCCATACCCTCATCATTACACTCTCTCAACAAAGACTCATAGGCTCAGCTCCAAAACCTAAGGAGTTGCCTACCTAGGTAGAGTTTTAAGTCATCATTGCTGCACTTATGATGCAAAGCTTGTACCAAAAAGTAACTTTTAAGATATCTTCTTGATAAAAAAATTAAAGCAGGACTGCATGTATCCTTTTTAGAGAAGATCGACCTATAATGCATCGTGACAAGTGCTAACTATTTTCAAGATGGTGGACAAATCTTGAAAAATATTGATTACGAATATACAGGTGCATCTCAATAAATTAGAATGTCATGGAAAAGTTCATTTATTTCAGTAATTCAATTCAAATTTTGAAACTCGTGTATTAAATAAATTCAATGCACACAGACTGAAGTAGTTTAAGTCTTTGGTTCTTTTAATTGTGATGATTTTGGCTCACATTTGACAAAAACAATTTGAGTTGAATTATTGAAATAAATGAACTTGTCCACGACATTCTAATTTACTGAGATGCACCTGTAATTCAAACGATCAAAAATAGACTTTTTTTTTCTTGCTTAATATTTGTGTGTGCTGATTATTAGGTTTTTTACCTTATTACATAATAAAAATTATTTTTCAAAGTTGGAAAGATTATCAGAGTATATAAAACTATTTTAGTTTTTCTACTTCAAAATGTCATGTTTAATTTGATACGTTACTTACAGTTTCATTGTAATTAATTGTGAAATTTACTAGAAAATTCTGAATGAAAAGTTTGTTGTTTTTAAAAAATTTTTTTTTTTTTTTTTTTTTTTTTAAGTGTAGAGTATCTAAAGTTTCAATAATTGTGTTTGTAAGTGTATTTGTCAAAGGTGCTGGAGAGTGAGTGCATCTGCTAGTATCTGCTAGCTGCACTCTGTGGTTTTTAAATACTGCCCTCTATGTTCAGAGAAATAAAAACAATGAAGCAATGCCCCTCTCGCTCTACTGAACCGAAATATCACTTATTCAGCAAGCTGAGGTCAGGACTTGACATGTGCTGTCACATAAGGGATTTTTCTTCCTTGCCCACTCTCTCGAATTCTCTATTTCTCTCACGCTTTCCATTCTTTTCTTTTCTTTTTTTTTTTTTTTAACTTACGTGATACTGCCAAGACCCTCATCACGCACCTGACCAGCATTTGACATGATTTCATGAGGAATTTTGTTTATTTGAGGATTATAGAATCTGCTCCGACATGAATAAAAATGAACATCAACTTCACCAAATGCAATTGCAGTTTGATCAGTGTTTGCAGATATTGTCCAAGAAAATAAACACATAAACCAATGTCAGTGTGTGCCGTCAATGTAAAACAGGTGCAGACTTCAGCTGTGGAATATATTTAAATTATACAGCCTAAAACATTATTGCACATTTGCAATTTGATTAATCCCCCCTTCCCCTCATTATATAATAATGAAACCAATTATATAATATGCCTTATTTTAGAATATGCTAAAAAGCTAAACAAAACAGACAGTGCATGCAAGCAAATCATTTGAACTCCACTTGAGTTCTGTATATCCTGAAATGCAGTATACCATAAAAGGGCCATATCTTAATTCTCTGACCATTAGAATGAAACAATCTGCATTTTACATTTTTTTTTTTTTTTTTTTTTACAGAATTCTTTGTAAATGCTTTCTTTAGTTGTATAGTTTACACTGCTCCATTGCATTGTTTCTGAGCATTATACACTGTAGGCACTGATGTGGATGTTCATGTGTAGAAATATTAATCTGACATTAAAATGGAGCAATGGTCTGAGTTGCTAAGAAAATCATGTGTTCTGAAATTTTACATTGTGTCCAGTCCCACTGTAATAAAGGAACAAATAACAAGCTGTTTGTTCCTTATGAACTGTAGTTTTTGTTCTAGTGGCACAGTAGTTCAGATGAATGACCATTTGTGGAGATTTTCATAGTATATGAAAGTATTGTATTTCAAAATATCAAGGCAAATTGGATTTCTTATTACATGGACTGTTTAAAACGGTCTCACAGTCTTTTAGAATCAGTGTTTGATTGAAGATATCTTTTTGATTTAGGGAAAGTGCAGCTTTTGCAGTCTTATGCTTTATGTACAGTAATTACCTACTGTAATTCCTCATCCAGTGGCCATGTAGTGTGCATGCCATGAAAGAGATGTTATGGCTCTTTAAACTGAGGGTACTTAGTATGATGAGCATAAACATACCGCATGTCATATAATTTGAAATATCACCTGCAACTTATCTTAAATTGCTGAGTTCATAAAAGTCATCAAGCTATTGAGTGTGGACCCCAGTTTACACTCCACGGCTAACTCATATCCCCATAAAACTGCATTACCTAACAAGAGTTTTAATTTTCATTCATCAATTCATTTTACAGCAAGCTTTTATTTCACCATTATGACCGTATGAGTAGAAGAGATTACCAAATTGGAGGAAATATAAAATTATTTATTACAAGGGAAGTGATTATGCAAGAAAAGGAAGAGAATAGATCAAATCGTGTAATGGACAGTGTCTCTTGAAATACTTCTCTTAATGTGTGTGGAATAATTTGAGTAGTTTTGCCCCATAGGTTTGACTAGTTAGCTGCTGCTGGTAAATGGAGTAACTACACAATTATGGGGGCAAAACGTTTCTTCATTGATGACCATTAAAATGTAACAGTGTATTCGGACTCTTACATGTACAGTATATATCAAATATAGCAAATCTGGTCACACTTTATATTAGGTGGCCTTAACTGCTATGTACTTACATCAAAAAATATACATCAACTTGTACTTATTGTGGTCACATTGTATTGCAAAACATTTCTGCTTCTATTGAGGTGGGATATGGGTAAGGTTAGGGACAGGTTTACATAAAGACTGGTCTGGAAGCACCCTCTTAGACTTACATGCAAACATACCGACCACAGCTTGTTTTGTTTTTAAATACAGTTTCGGGCCGACTACTAAAAATTACATTGAAGCTTAGAAATCAGCATCATAGCAGATCATTTTATGGTAGTTTTTGCTAGTTTTGTTCTCAATATGTATCAAACTGTGAACGAACTGTGGCCATACTGTCTGAGGCTGAAACTACCATTTAAGACAGAGAAATATGACATGGATATGGACATCCTCTGCCATCTGGTCACACTGTGTCTCAGTGGGATCTTCCTGAAAATTAAGACATTTAGCAAGAGATGCCCAGAGAAGAGGGCCTCACGCTGGACTGCTCTCTAAGGCATAGGAGGATGTGATTAAACTCTGTATGGCTCATTTGTTCCTCAGGGAACATCATCTTGTTCTAAATCAGCAAGTAAAAAACATTTTATGGCACCAGTGAGGAATTCTGAGAGCTCCACATTGTTTGCTGAATTTTGTATTGATTGTAGACAACGGCTGAGGAATATTTATGTAGCTGGGCCCTGAGTGGCACAGATAAATTAACAAAATCATTTTAACTGAAATCCAAGAAAAAAATACCATTGAGAAATAATGCCTGACTACGCCATCTTGAGAATTTCACCCAAAGAATCTACCCATAAGACTTTGCACAGGTTCGCTACCCAGTGTCAAGCAAGACATGGAGGCACAGTTAGCAATCAAAATCCTTTATTAGAACAATATAAAAACTTTAACATCTTTGAAAACTTTGAAACATCAACTCTAAGAAAGTTAGAGTTGATGTATCCTTGCACCCCCTAAAAGGGGAAATTTTCTCCCTGGTCAGTCAAGGCTTGTAGCTCCCGGAAGGAAAAAAAAACAAAACAAAACAAAACAAAACAAAAAAACAAACAGCAACAACAACAACAAAAAACATTTAACACACACACATTCAAAGATTAATACAAACAATCCTATACCGATTACACAAATTACAAAAAGTTTTAAACACAATACACTTAACAAAATAATACCAACTGTAGAATAAAAAAGAATAAAACTAAACCCAAAATAACAATACACACAATGTTAGCAAATCAAGAAAGTAAATAAACTACTTCAACAGAAACAATAACACAAAAGCTCCAGTTTAAACACTCAAAAGAAAACAAATCAAAACCCCAAACACAGCAAAAGGAAATCAAGCTAATACAAAAAGAGAATATAACCCCAAAATCACATCAATACAAAAGACTCAATTACATTATAAAGAAAACAAAATAAAGTTTACAGAACACAACCACAAAAAAATAAATAAATAAATAAAAAAATAAAAATAAAAAATTCAAACAAGCTAATGCACTGGGTAATTCAAACAGAGTTGGGGGAAAAAGAGAGAATCAGGAAACACAAACAATTTGAACAAAGACTAGTTTATAGTGACTAGTAACATAAACAAATACAACATGACATAAGACAAACACTCAAAGTATTTAGAGATGAAACGTTCACAGAAAAAGAACAAGATTCTTTTGGCACGTGCAACCGTATCCCAAAACACATAGGAATGCAATACAATGCGTTCCGTTCAACGTAAAACCAAACAGCAGTGATATCCACTCTGCAATCCATGCAAAAGAATTTTTGGTTTTTGATATCAGGTGTTCAATAATGAACGATGAACATGCTTTACCTCATCTGGCATGTGCACTGGTGCAACAGAATAAACAGCACCACCCTTCTTCGCCTTCAGGAGCGCCTTCAAAACACAGTGCACGGAGCTCCACAAGACTTGAATCTTATTATGGCCTCTCTTACTGAAATCCTGGAAATACACTAGCTGACCTTTAATGAACGGAGCATCCTGGACATGCTGATTGTTGCCGGTATTTCTAAAATCTGCAGCATCCTCAAAAGCAACCTGGAGCCTGGATTGATGTTCCACCACCCAGTCATGGACTGTACCAGGTACCACATACTGGACTCTTCCAAGAAGGAAATCCACAGGGAGTCTGTGTTCTTGCCCACACATAAAAAAAAAAAAAAAAAAAGGATGATTCACCGGTGGCCTAGTGAGGAGTGGTATTATAACAAAACAATACTTGGGAAAGACAAGATACCCAATCCCTTATCCTAGAAATTGGGAAGGTAAGCAAGATATTGTGCGGTGTGCGGTTGAACCACTCGAACTGACCATTACTGGCCACATAGTGTGAGACCTCTCAGCCATATATGAGCCGCACAACTGCTCCTGAGTAGGAACAGCCACACTGTATTTAGTAAAGACATCAGTCATTACTGATACATTCTCCATACTGGTCTGTGATGCCTCCAGGACTGTAATATCGCCAGGACTTCATTGGGCCTGGACAACAGGTTCCGTTTTACACTCAATTCCCTGATGCTCATGCTCCTGATGCAGCAAGGTCAGCACCTAACGACACGGAGCACAAGGAAGAAATACCTGTAGAAGCTCCTCTCCCCATTGGGATGGTGAACACAATGATAAACCACCCTGTCCTGCTCAAATCTGCTGCTGCTGCTGCTGTTGTAGAGCAAGTATGGACTTGATACTGCCAATAGATACACAGACATCATGTAAGTTATGCGATCATGCAAGTTATGCTGGTGCTGAATAAATAGGCATCCGTAAATCCCCCAAAAAGTCAGGAATAAAGGAGCATAACACAATATAAGCCAACACATATGCATGCAGCTATAGGAAAAAAAAAGCTGCTGCATTCATAGACATATAGAAATTATTATAACAGAGAGAACTGTAAGACTATTGGACACTACAGCCCCCTGAAAACAAGATATATGTACTGCTGTTGCTCCAAAGAGGCATCAAAACCACATGTTTCATCTGTGTATGTCTAGGTCTGCTTTGCCAGATAGCTTAACACTAGTGGAACATGCTGTGTATTTGGTTTCTTGACCAAATTTATTTAACTAGTGACTTAGCAATGTGTGCCTGGGTGCCATAGCTTTAGATGCAAGATATGTGTGATGTAGCTCAAACTTACCTAGTTAGAAACATGCACTATGTGTGTCTGTAACAATAAATGCTATACAGTATATTGCAAGCTGATAGAGATGGGAGAGATGGCAACCACCTGAACATTTTCTTTTTTTAATTAATCAAGTGAGAGAGGACAGTCCAAATGTATAGTCATGTTGACTCACAGCAACATGACAAACAACAAGCTGCAGAGTATCTTGGCTGCATCAGCCTCTAGATAGAATTGTTGTGCTTTTCCTTCCAGACCATGATATGATACTTACTAGAGAGTATAACTTTGTATGCAAAAGTATATCTGATGCTTAGTATAGATTCACGCTGCATGAATCTTGTTGCATTCTCTACTATCTCGTGTAAAAGCCTATTTTTTACTTATGTGTCAATACTTGGCTGTATCCTCAAAGAAAAATTGTGTTTCTGCTGCGGCTTTTGCTGCTGCTGCTATTAAAATGCATATGCTCATGCTAACTTTTCTCTTTCTCTCATACACACAACTTGTTAAATATCAAACATGATTTAAACCTTGTGCACTGTTGCTTTATTTAGGAACTGATAAATGGAGACCACGCAATGTTTTGTGATTTGGAAGTAATGAAATTCCATTCACTTAACTTAAGGTGATAAATTTCAGGGGAACTCTGATAGTGTGCTGCAGCACCAGCTTACAGCAAACACCAAACTCTAGACCAGTGGTTGGCAACAGGCAGCCCGCGGGCCAAAACTGGCCCGCCAGAAATAATATCTGGCCCGCGCCTGCAGCCAGATTATTTTGATACCGGCTGGTTCTGGAATAGATCTGTCATGACAGCAACAGTTACTCACAATCAGAGTATGTGAGCGGAGCACGAAGTGGAGCGGTGTGATTTTGAATGGAACGAGGAGCGGCATCAAGAGCCACCACACACAGACGTGTCAAGGAATTTGGCTACAGTTGTCGTATTCCTCTTGTTAAGCCACTCCTGAACCACAGACAACGTCAGAGGCGTCTTACCTGGGCTAAGGAGAAGAAGAACTGGACTGTTGCCCAGTGGTCCAAAGTCCTCTTTTCAGATGAGAGCAAGTTTTGTATTTCATTTGGAAACCAAGGTCCTTATTATGGTTTACGGTAGATTATCCTACCGTAAAACCTGTCGTTTGAAGCGGCAACATTTGAATTCGTAACGAGCGTGTCAGTCAGCGCGGGCTTTGCTGTTTACGGTCGCTGGACTCACTGCTCAGGATGGAGATGAAGATCGCCGAATAAAGGCTTGGATTTGGGTCTGTTCCTCGCAGTCGTATGGATTCTGAAGATCTGGATTACAGTGCACGAATAAAATTGTTTCATTTCGTAATTATGTTGCGGTTTTGGTGTTCTTTTATAGTTCTATTGTCAGTCACAGCATGTCGGAGAAAACGCCTTTTGTGGCCCATGGCAACCAAAGTAAACATTACATGACAAGTAAAGGTTAAACGATTGCAGAAATGTTATTTATTTTAAGGTTTAACATTATGTAGGCCTATTATTGGAAACGAGCTGGCAAAATAAATCACAACAACAAAACGAAATATTATAATTTCGTATTAAGTAAACGAGTAAACAATGTAATGATGCAATTGAAAAGGTAATTGATATGACAACTAAAAACAACTAATAATAAAATTAATGCCGCGATTTTAATATTCATAAGGATTCATTTTTAGATGTCAATATGTCAGTTTTGTATGTTTAAATGCTGAAAATACATAAGTATTGTACGTGTAGATGCTGAAAATATGTCAGTATTGTACGTTTTAGTGCCTGTAAAAACGTAAGTAAATGTACATTTTATAGAACCACATTTTACGTAAAATACATACGAATTATCATGAGATCACGTTGCACTTACACATTTTTGAATAATTAGCCTACAATTTATTTATTTATTTATTTTTTGTTAACTAGTAAACTAGTAAAACTACACATTCTGAACAATTATAGTTTTAAGCAGTGCATGATCAGTTAGTCTGCTACACTCTAAGAAAAGTCTGTAAAAATAGGGCACAATCTACTATGTTAATGTGAAGGAATTTTCCGTATTGATTTTTCACAGGTTTTTTTTTTTACCTGCTTTTTCAATTACGCATTGCATTTTGTGTTTTTTTGGGTTACAGGGTTACAACAGATAATGAATAATGGATAATGTCCTGGAAAAATACTAGCTTTTCCATTTTTCTAGATATTTTTCTTACAGTGTACTAACTGATCCAACAATCACAGGTACAAGCTACTAACAAGGTGTTTCATAAATTAACAATTATTCAATTACTATTATTATTAAGTTGAACAATTGCAAATAGCAGCTAACTTAATTCACGTGATATATGTACTGCTAAGCATCTTTCGTTTCCTCTTGAGTAATTTAGATGAAAAATGTGTGCCTTTTTATCATTTAAATCATTTATCAAAAGTTGCTAAAAGTTGCCAAATAAATTTTAAAAATAGCTAAATTTTTTGCTAGGTGCTTTTGGAAGAAAAGGCTGCCAGGGTAGTGTGAAAAGTTACTAAATTTAGCAACAAAATTGCTAAGTTGGCAACACTGCGTGGGAAAAACCGACGAGGAAGAAGTTGGGGTGAAGCGATCTTTATATAGGCGGAGCAAAATACTTCATCGCTCCGTCTGTAGCGCATTGTGATTGAGTGGTTTACGCTGTCAATACAGGAGACAAACCAATGGGCCACTGGCTGCTCGCTGTCACTGCGTGATGGTCCTTGGCTAAAAAAACAAAAAACAAAACAAAACAAAAAACCTTCTGTCGGCCCCTTAAAGGAAAACGCCACCGTTTTTCCATATTCCAATATGTTTTTCCCTCAATTTAGGCGAGTTGATACGTACCTCTCCCGTCTCAGATTTGTCTGAATTTAGAAGCTACCAAACACTTCCATGTTTTCCCTATTTAAAGAAGGTTACATGAGTAGTTACACGAGTAAGTATGGTGACACAAAAAAAAAAAAAAACGGGGAGATTTTCTAAGCGGATAAAAAATGATAACTTATAAATCACACAGAATTAAGTTTTTGAAAATCTAAAAATGCAAAAAGTCTCCTGTGAGGGCTAAGTTTAGGTGTAGGGTTGGTGTAGGGCAATAGAATATACGGTCTGTACAGTAGAAAAACCATTACGCCTATGGAAGTCCCCACAAGGATAGCAAAACGTGTGTGTGTGTGTTATCCAGCAAGACAGTTAAATGATGCGGTTCCTCAACCAAGATACTGTGCAAGGGTTCTGTGATCAGTGTCATTAAAAATATCATGTGTGTGGGGAGAGGTAAATACATATGTGAGAGGGATAAAGTGTGTATATGAGTAGGTGAGAGTGTTATGTATTATAAAAAATAAAGTTATTAAAAAAAATTGCACGTTCAGTCAGAGTTCATTTTATGTCATAAGAATCAGTGCACTATATATTTATTAGTGCATTGATTCTAACAACATGAAATGAATGCTGACTGAATATGCAATTTTTTTTTTTTTTATAACACTCATCTCACTGACTCTCACATTCAATCCCTCTCATACATATGTACTTACCTCCCCCCACACACAAAACACTCACTCACATACATTATGATATTTTTAATGATATACACTGATCACAGTACCCTTGCAAAGTAAATTGGTTGAGCAACCACATCATTTCACTATGAATTGCTGGATAACTCTGTGTTTGGGACCAAATTATCTTTGTATTATTCTATATTAATGGAAAGATCACATAATAGTTGTCAATGTTTGTTTGTCATGTTTTACAAGATTCTACGCATTTTTGGTCCTAGCCTGATGCAGAGCAGTTCTGCTGGGATGAGGGGTCCCTGCTGCAGTTTCACCAGTAAAGAAAATTACTCGTTACAATTCACTTGGAGGACCACATAAGCCATGCAGTGGTGTGTGGAGGTATGGTGGGAGCATTTATCTAGATACTGTATTGATTGATTTTTTTGGTTTAAAATCATAAATATACTTGTATGTAGAATAATGAGGTAAATGATGAGATAAATACTATTTAGTGGACAAATATGCCCCTCAACACACACGTATTCTATTTTTAACAGGAGTGCCAAGAGGACATAAAGTGGAAGTTTGTAAGGGACATTGGTCCAGCGTAATGCTGGATACAGAGTCACTGTGAGTTATTCTGTGGGGAGGTGAAAGGGCCTGCCTTTCTCCAGATGGAAGGTAAAAATCAACAGAATGCCATCAAAGACTACCTGGAGTCGAATCAGATGAAGCAAGAGATGTTTTTTTATTCATCTCTCAGGACCTGAAGTGGGACAATCACATTGAGTCCATTGTGAAAAAGGCCCAGCAGAGGCTGTACTTCCTTTGCCAGCTGTGGAAGTTTAACCTGCCACAGGAGCTGCTGAAACAGTTCTACTCCGCCATCATTGAATCCGTCCTCTGCACTTCAATAACTGTCTGGTTTAGCTCAGCTACCAAATCTGACCTCAGAAGACTACAGAGGGTAGTCCGGACTGCTGAGCGAATCACTGGTACACCCCTCCCCAGTCTCCAAGAACTGTACTCATCCAGAGTGAGCAAAAGGGCTGGCAAAATCACTCTGGACCCCTCACATCCAGCACACTCCCTCTTTGAACTGTTACTGTCTGGTCGACGCTACAGAGCTCTGAGAACCAGAACGACCAGCACAGGAACAGTTTCTTCCCTCTGGCCATGTACCTCACAAACAGTTAAATGTTCTTCCCACTGTACAGTAAAACATGTGCAACACCCAACTATCCATAGTTATATTTATTATACATATGTTTTTGATTTAATATATCATACATCTATCCACATTCCCTTGCATAATTTGTATATATCACATCTGTACAATACAATATAATGTCTATTGTCCTTTTGTCTATTGTGTATTATTTTCACATATTTATTTTTAATCTGATTTCTGATTCTGATTGTTTGAGTATCCAGAGGAGCTGGACGTATTCAAATCAAATTGTCTTGCTGAACAAGGCTTGAAAGTCCATGCCATGTTTCTGAGAATAATCTAACAAGGCAAGGAATCTCTCTATGTAGCTTATGTATGTATGTGTACTGCATTTCAAGAACTGTTTATCTGATCATTCAGCTGTTCATTTATGATAGTTGGAACATATCTCTTATAGAACATATATTTTTTGTAAAATTTGAAATTTAATTATTTTTGTAAACTAATAAATATAAAATTACAAGGGATGTCTGTTTATTCATCTTTAAATATGTGGAGGACCTGGACACACTTTATATGAAGTTTTGTTGAAGAACAAGGGCTGAATGTCAATGCCATGTTACTTGTATAAACTATCTAACAATCTTTATTTAGCATATATATGTGTATCATACTGCATATGGAGAACTGTCAATCCTATCATTCAAATGTTAACAATTAAAAGGTGGAACACATCTTTAGAAAATTAAATGACAATTATAAATTATAAAAATGTGTTGTGACTTTTACAATAACATCTTTAGAAAATTAAATGACAATTATAAATGATAAAAATGTGTTGTGCCTTTTTTTACGATAAAATCTAATTGTCCCCTTTAAATTTGAGAAATCTAAAAGGTGTCTTAGGTAGTTTAAAAACGTAATAAATGTGAATTTATCTCATTACATAAATGAATAAGGTAAGGTGTAGAGGTTTTTATTACAATTAGCCTAATTTAATCAGCCAATGCAAGTGTTTTACAGGCTGTTGTGATGACAAAATCAGCTCCTTACATTAGACTTATTAAATATATTAGATTTAAGTTGTGCCATTTTAGCCTTGACATCATTTAAAGAAATAAGAAAACGTGTATTAGTAAAACGAAAGACGACATTATTTTATTTAGATCCCCGAAACGGCAGTAAATTACTTCGACATAGCCTTACTTCCGAGTTTTCCCGGTACGGCGATGGGGAATCACAAGAGGTGACGTATATGATAGGGGCGTGGTTTCTGACGTAACGCGTCGACGTGGGCGTGGCTGTATTGTGTATGGGCGTGGCCTAATATGTCACACTTGGATGTGGGCGGGGTTGGATGTCCACCGCAGGATGCAGCGAGCCCTACTTGGAAATTGTCGACGCTCCACTCCGCTCACATACTCTGCCTGACACCGCCGCACAAATGTGGCTTTTTGTTAATGACTGTCCTCCTACAGGATTTAGCACAGAGTAACAGCTCACTACCAGTTACAAAAGACAATGTAACAGGCAATTCTAGTTGCATTTTTCATAATTACTTTCTTAAGTTATCCTTTGACTATATTCCGGCCCACCATCTAGTGGCGAAATTTTTTTTTGGCCCGATGCCAAACTTACTTAACGACCCCTGCTCTAGACTATTTAATTGTTGGTCAAGCAATGCTGCAGAAACATTGCTAGCATATGGCATGTAAAGGATCTATCAGCCTGTGCCATCTAGAGTTTCATGACTTAGGTGACTTGAGTAAACACATACAGTTTATTTATTTATTTATTAATGAATGAATGAATGAATGAATGATCTAATGCTTGTAACCAAAGTGAACAATGAATTGCCCCCTTAAACTTTAAAATCTTCTTGTGCCACCTTTAGCAGCAGTAATTGCATGGCATCATGATACCCATCTTGCTGCTGGTTCTGAGTGCTAGGCTGTGGAGGTGCAGCAGACCATCATGATCAGCCATACTTTTCCACCAGTGGGATCTAGACACCTAAATTTTTAAAATGCTAAAAGTGTGCTCCGCTAAGCTGCATGTCTGGATAGATACTTGGTTATAATGCTCTTCATCATCATTGTTTGAAGAATTCTACCATGACACTAAACAGTAACATCTTTTTTGAAGAAAATTCACTTTACAGCCTGCTTTTTGTGACTTTGGTTTTGGATTTTTGAGGACAGCATCATAGCATTGACTTTAGTAAATAAAGTACAACCAGTAATACATCTAATTTACATAAAAAGTAGTTGTTTGCACACACACACACAGGTTTCCATTTTTTGTGGGGACATTCCATAGGCGTAATGGTTTTTCTGTTGTATAAACTGTATTTTCGACATAGTTCCACAGTGCTGTATCAGCATTTATGGGTATTACATGAAACATGAATTTGCACTGAAATACTGCTAGCAAAAGTGGCACATAGTGAATTCGCTGTGGAATATTACTTTGCCAGAGGCACACTGCATTAAGTTGTGTTTCTAGGTGTCTCTTTGCCATAGATTTGTAGGTAACATCCATTATTATGGCTGCAAAGCATGTCTGTATAGCTGTTAATCTTGAATAAAAGATTTATTAGGAATAGATTATTGGAAGACAGTTTCACTCTTTAGCCTGATCGCAAAAGGACAAAAGAGTTGGTTGAACTGAATATAACAGTTGTTGCTGTATTAAAAGAATATTCCCTCACAAAAATTATTTACTCATAACTACATATTGTTTCAAACCGGTATGCTGTTACTTTATATAGAAAACAATAATATTTGAAGATTCTTGCAGCTGTTTTCTTTAGGACAGTTCAACCTTCAACCTAGAGCTCAAATAAATAAATAGTCTCATGACTTGAGGTATATTTATTTGTAATATGGTGACATTGAACAGAAAAGAGTTGTGGGATCATTCTCCCTTTATGTTAAACAGAAAAAAAAAAAAAAAAAAAAAACTAATAATAATATAGGTTTGTAATAACAGGCTGAGTAAATAATGACAGAATTTTCATTTCCGTGTGAAGTAATCCTTTAAGGTTTATCAGCACAACTAGCTGTAACTTGTTCGTCAGTCATCACATTTTGGTCAGAGAACACATTTGGAGCTTGTAGCCAACATCTTTCAATTATCAATAAAGCATGCACATTGCAGTTTATGAAAGCAGCCTAGTGATTAAACATGCAGCAGCAGAAAATGGATCTTTATTGAGTGTGCAGATTAGCAGAATTTAATTTTATTTGACTCCAGCTGGTCTTTGTCAAGGAAGGTTGAAAATTTAAGCTGCTTTCCATTAAATTATTTAAGCATACGAAATGATTCTGAAAGTTAAGGAGGCTGGAATTGTTTGAAGATTAGCTCGCTTGATCCTCACTGTTCCTGGCGACATCATTTTAGACACAAAGTCCTGGGGATGAGTACAGGAAGATTGTGCAGGCATAAGCTGATCGTAGTTTCAATTCAATTCCAACAACATCACTCCTGCATTCATATTAATATTACCTCAGAAGACCACACAATCTGAATCCATTATGATCAACAACAACAGAATAGAAATACTATTACTACTGATGCTTGTAAGTGTGGGTGATATGGCTAAAACCGTTTAGATAGAATTATAGATATTTTTCAGCATTTCAGCTATATTTTTGAACATCCATTTTTCAATGCATCTTTTCCGCAATGGCTTAAAATGATATTTAATTAAATCAGAAGAAACATGATTTTGATTAAATAGTTCATTCAAATGTTTAGTGGAAAAATACTATTGCACTATTATTAACAATACAATTATTATCACTACTGCTAATAATTATATAAAATTCCTTTTTCCGTAATGAAATCTGACTTTCATTAAGATTTTTGATGATGTTTCAATGTGGTTCTCAAAATTTTTTACTGACTTTTGACTGACTTACTATTATAAATATTTTATAAATAATTTTTACATGAACAGGGAATTCCAAACAGGTTTTTTAAATTTATTTAAATTTTTTTTTTTTTTTTTTTTGCACCATTGAAGGCCACTTTGGGTAGGGGATGCCATTGTAGAGATGTTCAAAAACAAAGTGAACAACTTTTACGAAGAGCCCTTCCAGAAGTCTGTTAGTGAAGGAACATGCAATGGTCACTTTACGGATATGATTTCCATTTGTGATCACATGGTCTTGGGTTACATGCATTTCAAAGCAAAGTTGGGGTTGATTTCGACTTCACACAAATGTAAGTAGAACAATTCAGTTTTCTTTATTCTAATGTAATACAAAATATTTTTGTTAGCGATAGAAATATGATTTCAAAAGGTTAAGAGGTAGCAAGTTTAATTTGAAAACGATTAAAAGTAAAGAAGACAATTACAACATTTGAATAAAATAATACTAAATGCACATATACTGCTTAGCAGGGAAAAACATAGGGAAAAAGTTCTGAAGCTGTCATGGTGTTGAATTGTAGCTGTAATGCATAGCAGGTTTGCAGAAAAGACTTTCTTAAATGCTTATATGAAAAGTCACTTAACCTAAGGCAGAGTCTTCACTACAACACTCACTGGTTGACTTGGGAGTCATGAGTGTGGAAAGACACATCCATCCTGGTGAACTTAAACTCGGATTGATGTAGCAGAAGTAGGTTGACATAAAAGGGTTGAGTACACCGTATCCTCTCAGTAAATGAAAGAAAAAGCAGCAGCAAGACCCAAGATTGCTCTTATTTTATGAGATATCTCCTCATTTATCAGAACTGACAAGTGAAATGATGATTTGTTTGGCAGAGAGCTGCTACACCTGATGCCAAGATGCTTTTGTTGGATTCATACACTATTTTGAGGATGGCTTTCTCACAAGATGCCTCAAGATTCACTAAAAATCCAGTGTAAATGCTAGATGTACTTCAAGCAGAAAGACACTGCATAAAATTCTCTGCACGTCCTCTTCAGAATATTTTAAAGAGATAAATTATTCTATATGATATAGTCTGCGATTAGTCACATTTGTGTCCACATACCATGTTTCTTACCCAGGGCCAAACACTTTTCCATTTGTAGATTTATAAAACAAGGACCCATAAATTCAGTGCAGCACTTTGGCTGAGCTGTTATGCAAGATTTTTAATTATAAATGGTGCGGCATTTTGCATGCTGTAGAGTATGAATGACAGAGAGGCAAACCAGGGTGTCAGACTGTATAAACTCAGATTCTCTACTGGCGTGCCAAAATGTGTTGGAGTTTAAATAGAAAAGCACATGTATCTGTCATCGTAACCACATGGGCAACAGTTATGTCTTGATGAGGTTACGCAATTTTCCTGCATGTACCATTCTGAAAACAAAAATTGACTGAGACTTTTGTATTCCAAAAAAGCAGGCTGAAAAAGAATTGACAAAAAAAAACAAAAAACAAACAAAAAAAAAACAAAACAAAACAAAACAACAAAAAACAAACAAACAAACAAACAAACAAAAAAACAATAAGGTTTATGTTACATCACTAGCAATACTCCTGGATTATTGTTTGTGCATATAACAGTGTGCATTCTACAATACATGAGCTATGTTCCAAATCTAGTTGTCTTGCTGTCTACTTCTAGGCAGCATGCTAACTGACATGGAGACTCAGCAGTGTCCAGTTTAGAGCATTCTATGCAGCAGCAACTCTGTATGTCAAACAAATAATGAAACTTACAGTTTGCTGTTAGAATATTTCTAAGCTAACAAACATCATTTTAATTAGATTGAACTTTATAATTTTGTGCTATTGAATGAATGACAAGTACATTTCAGACAAGCATTTCTCGCATTTTGTGCAATGCATTCTGGGATTGTCTCCACAAAGGATACCTGGGTCTCTTAGAAGGCTGCATAATTTTAATACCAAATTTTTTACAATACATCTGGGATGACTTGAAATATTGCCTATGTGCCACTTTATTTATTTATTTATTTTATTTTTTCAACAGAAAGGGATGGCTGGGCTCACCAAAAACAGGAAGTCAGAAACTAGTGTGCACATCTTTCAAACAGTAATTGAATTTATCAGTCTTTTATTTATTTATTTAATTTTTTTGATCTACAATTGAGGGGAAAATATATATTTCAGGTTATTCTTCCTCATTTCCATGCATACCATCTGAATGTTATTGGCATTGGCAAAATTCACAGAGAGAACACTTAACAGACTGACTGACTGTTTTAAAGGGGTCATTGGATGCAAAATTAACTTTTACATGTTGTTTGAACATAAATGAGTGTTGGCAGTGTGTGTACACATTCACCCTATAATGATAAAAATCCACCCAGTGGTTTTTATTTAATCCCTAAAAATAATATCCCCTTTTTCAAATCAAGCAGTTCCAACTTCTTGTCAGTGTGATGTCACACGGACACAGGCCCCTCCCACTATTGTTGATTGACACAGCCGTCTTATCTTAGACCTGCCCTGAGTGAGCTGTACAATCCGCCATTGTGTCGACTCCGGTGCAGGGGAAGACAAGAATGTCTCCTAAGCGATTGAGGTGTTCTGTTGTTGGATGTATTAATGAATATAGCAGTCATCATTTACTCCCAATATCTGAGACACTGAAGACGCAGTGAATTACTGTTGGTTTTGAAGGGAATGCGCCTCCCGATCTACCTAAATGCATCTATGTTCGCGCGAATCATCCAGCTTCACCTACAGAAGTGGGTATAAGGGGTTCCCCTTCAGGAACTTGAGCTGCGTCGAACGCTTTGGGAAGGCCTTCAGCGTGATCACGCTCTGAATCACGTGTGTAATCAGACCAATGGACCAATGGTGTGTAATCAGACGTCACGGGGCGGGGTGACGCAGGGTCACTGCAAGCGTTGTTAGGTCTCCTCTCGCTGCGGAGAGTTTTCAAGGCCTCCGCTCGCCAGAGATCCGTTTGGACAGCATTTGTGAGTGGTAGGCTCTAGGTGAACCTCCTTACAAGATGTCCGGTGTGTGGAGTGTAGTTAGGCCTCCTCTCAGTTTAGAGAGTTGTCATGCTGTGGCCTCCGCTCCAAGAGCTCGACCATTTCTGTGAGTGTCGTCAGGTCTCCTCTCGCTACAAAGAGTTTTTAAGGCCTCCGCTCGCCGGAGCCCTTGGGGGATGGAGGCTCCACCCCGAGGTGGTGGAGCTCATCTGGAAACAGACTTGGCTGAGGCTTTGTCTGTATGCCTCCCCAGATCGCACGGCTCCCGGGAGTTCTGGAGAGAGTGCGCCAGACGGGTAGCCACGGTCTGGCCGGGCCGAGTATGCTTCTCGGACCTGATTTCCCTTCTCGATGGCTCTTCATGGGAGATTTCCATCAAGAGGGATCTCCTCTCTCAGGCGGAGCCTTCCCCCCGCCCGGAGTTCTGGAACTGTGGATGTGGCCCCTGAGGGGGCACAGTTCATCAGTTCTGGTCTCTCAACTGAGGTTGCTGAGATCATTCTCCAGTCCAGAGCTCCTTCCACGAGGAAACTGTACTCCTTGAAGTGAACCTTCACTTCTTGACGCGGCAACCGCCAGCTCGACCCAGTTAACTGCCTAGTTGGTTCAGTGCTGGAGTTCTTGCAGGTACGGTTCTCTGCAGGGTTATCCCACTCCACCCTGAAGGTTTCCGTGGCGGCCCTAGCTGCTTTCCACGCCACTCTCAGTGGACGGTCTTTCGGGAAAGACCCACTAGTTACATGTTTCCTCCACGGTGCACTGAGGCTGAGGCCTCCGGCCAGGAGAAGCTTATGCTAAATGGTGAATCTAAACGGGATGCTATCCATAGCTTTGAGTCCTCTGATCTCCCCTCTCCCTTGGGGGTCAAGACTCACTCCACCTGAAGCGTGGCAGCCTCCGGGCCTTCCTGTCGGGTGCTTCTATGCGGAACATTTGTAACACTGCGTGTTGGTCCATACTGCTCACGTTTGTAAGGTTCTATGACCTCGATATGTATACCACTCCCGGCTCCTCTGTTCTCTCGCCTTAGCTGTGCTCTTCCACACTAGGCAGGGATTTGAAAGTCTGGCGGCGTGGGCATTCTCATTCCCAAAGCGTTCGACACAGCTCGAGTTCCTGAAGGGGAACGTCTCAAGGTTACGTATGTAACCCTAGTTCCCCAAGGGAACGAGACACTGTGTCTCCTGCCATACTTCCGGCATCCCTGCGAGCGCTTCATTCATTCTACCAGAAGCTGCCGCTGTATTCACTGCACGTGCATTTAAGCTCTCTGGTCACGTCACCCCACCCGTGACGTCTCGCCCATCCATTGGTCTGATTACAAACGTGATTCAGAGCGTGGTCACGCTGAAGGCATTCCCAAAGCGTTCGATGCAACGTCTCGCTCCCTCGGGGAACTAGGGTTCCCTATCAAAAGCTACTCTCGATGCCGCATTTCAATAACGCTGATGAGAACATTTTTTGTTCGATCGGTTGTGAAGCACGTGTGTCAAACACGCCAAGAATTGGCTTAAATAACCTCGGTGGGTGATGTCATTGATTACGTCCACCTGCAGGTTATAAATAGATGTGAGACGTACACATCTTCAGGTTTCTTTGTCTTCAGAGACCGCATTGTGTGTATGTGTGTGTCACGCTGAAAGCAGTATCATTGTAAAGTGAAAGTGAAAGTGAAAGTTAAAAGCTTGTCGAGTTAATCTGCAAGAGATGCGTGCCTCCTTGTTACGGCTCATCTCTGAAGATAACTCGCATGAGTTTTGTTTTGAGTGTTTGGGGTAAGAGCATGCTGCTCTTGCGTTCGAGGGCGGCAACTGTGAGCACTGCGATTCACTTCCTATCTGCGTGCTTTGTGTTCGGCTCACCTTCTTTTACAAAGAACGAGCCGCTGCGCCCTCGTTAAGATCGCACTTTGATCTGGCTGAGGCTCGAGAGCCGGGTCCTCCCTTTTCTCTCGTGCTCTCGCCAGATCGGGGGTTTTACACGCCCGCTTCCAAAGCGTGCCCCGGCATTTCTTCAGATCGGGCAGTGAATGCTGCAGCTCTTGATTCTGTAGTTATGGAAATTGAGAGCGCCGCCTCCCGAGTGCTCCTCCCGCGATTATAAACGAACGAGGAGTTACTCGAGGTGATGACTCGTGCAGTGTGAACAGATTAAAGCCAGATTGGCCACAAAAGCAGTAGACCCCTAGACGCTCCAAACTAGATGACAGTTTTCTGTCAGGTGGTCAGGGGGAGGACCTCAGCGATGGTCTCTCCCCTTCTTTGGTGACCTCCATGATGAGAGAACTTGTTCATGGAGTAAGCCATATTTGTCCTGTGTTTTTTGTGCCCCAACCTTGAATTTTTTGACTATTGTGGATTCAAAGGCACAGGACTACATGATGGTACCCCAGGTGGAAGAGACGGTAGCGTGCTATCTCTCCCCTGGGGGTAAATCATCACTCAAAATGGCAATGCTCCCTACCAAGCCATGTAGAGCAACATCTACACTTGTAGGGAGAGCGTTTCATGCAGCAGGTCATGCTGGTGCTGCCCTGCACACCACAGCGGTTCTGCAGGCATATCAGACTGACGTTCATAAAGATCAGAGCGCAGGGAGGCAAGGAAGCTCGAGAAAGCTTTCAATAAGTTTCTCCCCCACCGTGCTCTAGTGTCGGGGCTGTCAGCCACCCAGTCCCAACACGGCCCAGCTCCTCTGAGGCGAGAAGCCCAAAAGAGAGTGTGCGAGCCATGCGCCCCCTCATAAAGACTGGGGAAAAGCTCGTAGCACTCAACAGCCAAGAGGGAGTCGGACCTTCTGGTCTTTACGACCAGAAGGAAGTCCTGAGGCTGTGCCCAGGACAATGGGTGTGTCCCCTCGGGGAGGGCCGCGGAAAACTCCAACGAGGAGAGTAGGGGCTCCTTCCTGGCACCCTTAGGGGATCGCTGTACAACTTCCGCCACCACTGGTGTTTCGGGGGTCAGCAATCTCCAGTGATTTGTTACATGTTTGGTTGTTTCCTGCCGTGTTTCAGGACACCAAATATTTAACATTCCCCCCAGCAAAACAAAGTGTCACCCCTTTCAGAGAATTTGCCAGTGTGGAGGCTACTGCCAAATAATCTCTCCTTGGGTCGTAAGGACTCCACAAGAGGGCTTCAGGATACGGTTTGCATACCATCCTTCGCGTTTCAACGGCGTGGTCTCCACTACCGTGAAACCAGAACAAGCGTATTCGTTGACACAGGAAATGCAAGCTCTGCTGGACAAGGAGGTCGTAGAACATCTCCCCTCCAAGACAGAGAGTCGAGCTGCTATAGCCAATATTTTCTGGTTCCCAGAAATGATGGGGGGGTTGCGTCCAGTCCAGATCTTTGCGGGCTGAGCAGCTTTCTATGAACGTACAAGTTCAAAATGCTGACAGTCTATGATTGTTTTTCTCAGATCCAATCAGGGGATTGGTTATCAACAAATGATCTCAAGGACGCATACTTTCATTTAGAAATTTTGCCACAATGCAGGAAGTTCCTGAGGTTTGCTTTTGGGGGTAGAGCTTACCAGTATCGGGTTCTTCCATTTGGCCTAGCCTTATCACCCCACACATATGCAAAATGCGTTGATGCAGCTTTAGCATCGGCAACTGGCTTATTTGGCCCAGTCTTAAGAGCATGCGTTTCAACATCGGGATGTCGTCCTCGCTCATCTTAACTATCTGGGATTGAGACTCAATGCCAAGGAAAGTGTTTTCTCTCTTGCCCAGGGGACAATGTATTTAGGGGTTAACAGGATTCTATCATAATGTGGGCACAGCTGTCTCCTACACATATCGAATCCATTCTGAACACCCTGAAGGATTTCAGGCTAGGCCAGAAAGTTACTGTACATTACTTTCAGAAAGTTCTAGGTCTCATGGCGACTGCCTCCACGTGAAACCTTTGGACGTCTTGCACATGAGACCATTACAGTTGTGGCTCAGAGCCAGGAGATTTAATCTAAGGGCCAATCCCCAGAGGCATATAAGGGTTACACGTGAGGGCCTCGTACCCTTTCTATGTGGTTCAGACCCCGGTTTTTGACTTTGGGTCCCACTCTAGGCACATGTTGTCGTTGCAAGATGCTAACAACAGATGCTTCCCTCACGGGCTGGGGTGCGGTCTTGGATGACCGTCCAGCCCAAGGGATCTGGAGAGGTCATCTTCTTGATTGGCACATCAATTGCCTCGGAATGATGGCTGTATTTTGGGCCCTGAAATACATCCTCCAGCAGGGGCTACCATGTCCTAGTGCGAGGGACAAGACTGTGGTAGTCACTTAAATAGGTCGCCAGGGCAGACTGCATCCGTGCCGCCGGAACAGGCTAGCACAGCAGGATCTGCTTTTTATGTGGGACAAGTTCTAGTCCATCAAGGCAATTTACATTCTGGGGCATATGAATGTGGGAGCAGATTCACTGTCACAATTTTGGAGCATGCTGTTGCTGCCCTCGAGGACACTGAGTGCAAGCACTGTAATCACTTCGATTGGAGTGCTCCACTCGAGGCTCGCTTTCTTTCAGGAAGGGAAGATCCTCTGCATCCTCGTTGCGATTGTGAGGCTCGCATGTCGAGCTGGCTGAGAGACGAGGGGCGTGCGAACCACCCCTCACTCTCACATTCTTCCCGATCGCTCTGCTCCCAGGAGTCCTGGCCAAGGTTTGTCAACGAGGGTCTCACCTCTGACTGATAGCACTCCATTGAACGACCAGAGTGTGGCTCTCAGATCTAATATTCCTCCTTGACAACTTGCTGTGGGCAATTCCGGTCAGGAGAGTTCTTCTATCTCAGGCTCAGGGGACAGTTTTTCATCCCCAGCCTGAGTTCTGGAACCTTTCATCTCTTGCCCCTGAGGGGGACCAAAAGAGATGCAGGGTTTCAAGCAGATGTACTACAGACTATTCTGATTGTTAGGACTCCTTCCACTAGAAGAAGTTATGCCCTCATATGGTGCAAGTTGGTGTATGACACACCATGCAGACCCAGTTCACTGCCAGGTTGTTTCAGTGGTGGAGTTTCTGCAAGAGATTGTCCTCATCCACACGTCCTGGTACTTTTACAGTCTATGTGGCCGCCATTTCGGCTTGCCGTGTTCTGATTGATGGTGTTTTTGTGGGAAAGCACCCTCTAGTTGCCCACTTCATACATGGAGCTCAGCGGTCGAGGCCGCCCACCGGAGCGGCAGTCCCTTCGTTGAACTTGGCCTCAGTGCCCAAAGGGTCTGGTTGGGACCCCATTTTGAACCACTAGAGTCAACACCTATCAGGTTTCTGACTCTAAAGATGGTCTTTCTCATGGCTATTACTTCTCTGAAGAAAATTGGGGATTTGCAGGCTCTGTCAGTCTCGTCATCCTGTTTAGACTTTGCCCCTGGGCTGGTCAAGCTATTTTGCATCTTCACCCTATTATTTTCGGGTCATTCTTGAAGCCTTCTGACCTCCGCCGTTCAAGACACTGGAGCAATAAGGACTTAATTTACTGTGTCCAGTACATGCCCTTCAGATTTACATCCACCGCATTAGCCAGTGGTGTAAGTCGGAGCAGCTTTTCATATGCTATGGCTGCCACTAGACAAACAATGTCACATCGGATGAGGGATGCTATTGCCCTAGCCTATGAGGCGCGTGGTCAAGCTTCACCTCTAGGAGTTAGGGCCCATTCAACCAGGTGGGTTGCATCTATCACCTATGCTAAGGCTCTAACAAGAGGTGTCCCCTTGCATCAAGTGTGTGGTGCGGCAGGCTGGTCCTCTCTGCACACATTTGTCAGACTCGATAGTTTGGAAGTCCATGCTACTCCGGGCTCGCATGTCCTTGAGTCAACATCCCAGAGTCAATGTTTGAAGACCTCTTCAATGTTTGTGAGCACACACTACACAATCGTGGGGTGTCCAGACACTTCCAGTGCGGCGGCGTTGGTATTCTCGTTCCCATCAGCATTATTGAAACACAGCATCGAGAGTAGCTTTTGATAGGGAATGTCTCGGGTTACTTGACTGTAACTTCCTGTTTCTTGCTGCTGCGTCTTTTGAGTTTGAGCTCCGTCAAGTTAATTATTTATCGTCTATTTTCTAATCCTGAAATCTATTTTACACACCATCATTTTCGTTTCTATAACGTTTGAATATATCCCCTATCGTATTCTAAAACAAAAACAATCAAAGCGCCTTATCACTAGTTTTATTTTGATTTCCAGAGTCCGCTATTAGCTTATAGCCCGTTAGCATCGCCAGTGTGGTTGCATTAGCGGCAACCAAGGAAGGTTGCCGCTAATCTCGCTTACATTGCTAATACTCTATTCACACACATTACCATTGTTTTACTCACTGCTACTTGCTTTAATGGAGGATATGTGTCTACCTTTGAGTGCAGACGAGGACACCTTCGAGCTGCATTTGGTGCAGCTGGAGGTGGAGGTCGTGGAGAAGCAGATCCGCGAGCTGTTGGAGAAGCAGGCCCATCTGAGAGAGCAGAGAGCCGCGCTGGAAACATCCCGGGCTGACGCTCACAAGTCCGGGGTAAGTATACAGCATGCCGCTAACACTCCCACCACCTCTACTCCGTGTGTTTCTCTGCACAGACCCCATGCATCCAGGATGCGATCTTCCCAGATGTCCTTCACTCCGGCGCCGGGACACCACGGACCCTGGGTGGAGGAGCAGCGGAAGACGCGAGCCAAGCCCCGCACGAGGACCTCTCCCCCTCCGCCGCCTCCGGTCTTCGAGATCGCCACCCGGAAGCGCTTCGCTCCCCTCCGCGAGACAGAACGCGACGCTGTGATCGTCGGAGACTCCATTGTCCGGCATGTCCGTGCTACGTTATCTGAAGGTAAAGCGCACACTCACTGTTTCCCTGGCACTCGTGTTCTCAATGTTTCTGCGCAGATACCCGCGATCCTGAAGGACGACGAGAGCATCGGCATGATCGTGCTGTACGCGGGGGTTAACGACACCAGGCTGCAGCAGACGGAGACACTGAAGGGGGACTTCAGGAGCCTGATAAAGACGGTGCGCAGCGCATCACCCGCGGCAACGATCATCATGTCTGGACCGCTTCCCACGTATCGACGAGGACACGAAAGGTTCAGTAGACATTTGCATGGTGTAAAGAACATAAATTGCTCTTTGTTAATAATTGGAATCTTTTCTGGGAGCGTCCTATGCTTTTCCGCGCTGATGGCCTGCACCCCAGCAGAGTCGGAGCAGAACTCCTGTCGGACAACAACTCCGGTACTCTACGCTCCATCTGACTAGTAAGCCCATTCTCAAATAACTGCTATGATGACTTTTGTTCTACCCACTTAAATGATAGAAATATTTGTGCTGTCCAATCTATAAAGACTGTGTCTGTTCCCCGAACAATGAAGCCAAAATATAAATTTAATGCAGGATCTAGAAATAATCTGATCGTGATTGAACCAGAAAAATGTAAAACAAATAAACAAAAGCAATTTTTAAAGCTTGGGCTCCTAAACATCAGATCACTCGCACCCAAAGCAGTTATTGTAAATGAAATGATCACAGATAATAGTTTTGATGTGCTCTGCTTGACTGAAACCTGGCTCAAACCAAATGATTATATTGGTCTAAATGAGTCTACTCCACCAAGCTACTGTTATAAGCATGAGCCCCGTCAGACTGGCCGTGGCGGCGGTGTTGCAACAATATATAGTGATATTCTCAGTGTTACCCAGAAAACAGGATACAGGTTTAACTCATTTGAATTACTTCTGCTTAATGTTACACTGTCAAATATGCAAAAGAAATCTCTCCTATCTCTTGCTCTGGCTACTGTGTATAGACCGCCAGGGCCGAATACAGATTTCTTAAAAGAATTTGCAGATTTCCTCTCAGACCTATTGGTTACTTTTGATAAAGCGCTAATTGTCGAAGATTTTAACATTCACGTTGATAATACAAATGATGCGTTAGGACTTGCGTTTACTGACCTAATAAATTCTTCTGGAGTCAAGCAAAACGTCACCGGGCCCACTCATCGTTTTAATCATACTCTAGATTTAATTATATTGCATGGAATTGATCTTACTGACATAGATATCGTACCTCAAAGTGATGATGTTACTGACCATTTCCTAGTATCGTGCATGCTGAGTATTACTGATATTAACTATATGGCTCCGCGTTATCGTCCAGGAAGAACTATTGTTCCAACCACTAAAGATAGATTCAGAAATAACCTGCCTGATTTATCTCAACTGCTCTGTGTACCCATAAATACACATGAACTAGATGAAATGACAACCAACATGGGCACTATCTTCTCTAATACAATAGAAGCTGTTGCGCCCATCAGACTGAAAAAGGTTAGAGAAAAACGTACTGCGCCATGGTACAACAGTAATACCCATTCTCTCAAGAAAGAAACTCGTAAACTTGAGCGCAAATAGAGAAAAACTAACATGGAATTTTTAGAATTGCATGGAAAAACAGTATGTCCAACTATAGACAGGCTTTAAAAGCTGCCAGGGCAGAGCATATCCGCAAACTCATAGAAAATAACCAAAACATTCCAGGTTTTTATTTAGCACAGTGGCTAGATAAACAAATAAACAGACACCACCCGATCTAAATATTCCCTCACAATTTAATCGTAATGGCTTGAATTTCTTCACTGATAAGATAGATAACATCAGAAATACAATAACAAATGTAGATTCTGCAGTGTCTAGTGCTTCAGCTCCATTCATTGCACCCAAAGAAAAACTGCAGTGCTTTACAACTATAAGACAGGAAGAGCTAAATAAACTTATCACTGCGTCTAAACCAACAACATGCCTATTAGATCCTGTACCCACTAAATTACTGAAAGAGTTGTTACCTGTAGCAGAAGAACCGCTTCTCAATATTATTAACTCATCGATATCTTTAGGTCACGTCCAAAAATCATTCAAGCTGGCGGTTATTAAGCATTTTATTAAAAAACCACAACTAGATCCTAATGAACTAGCAAATTACAGACCCATTTCTAATCTTCCGTTTATGTCTAAAATTTTAGAAAATGTTGTGTCTGCTCAGTTGTGCTCTTTTTTGCAAAAAAATTATCTCTATGAAGAATTTCAGTCAGGTTTCAGGCCCCACCATAGCACAGAAACTGCACTTGTTAAAATTACAAATAACTTGCTTCTTGCGTCAGACCAAGGCTGCATCTCATTGCTAGTTTTACTCGATCTTAGTGCTGCGTTCGACACTATAGATCATGACATACTCATAGATCGATTACAAAACTATATGGGTATTCAAGGGCAGGCTTTAAGATGGTTTAGATCCTACCTGTCTGATCGCTACCACTTTGTTTATTTAAACAGGGAGTCATCTCAATTATCACCAGTAAAGTATGGAGTACCACAAGGATCTGTCCTAGGTCCTCTGCTATTTTCAATATACATGTTGCCTCTTGGTAATATTATTAGAAAATATGTGATTAGTTTCCATTGTTATGCTGATGATACTCAACTATATATCTGAAAAGACCAGATGAAACTTCTAAATTATCTAAGCTAACAGAGTGTGTTAAAAATGTAAAAGATTGGATGACCAATAATTTGCTCCTATTAAATTCAGATAAGACAGAGATATTACTTATTGTACCAAAAAACAGTACACAGAATCTCTTGGATTATAATTTGCAACTAGATGGATGTACTGTTACTTCCTCTTTGAAAATCATATTTCCCATGTTACAAAAACAGCATTCTTCCATCTTAGAAACATTGCCAAGCTACGAAACATGTTACCTGTTTCTGATGCAGAAAAGCTAGTTCATGCATTCATGACCTCTAGACTGGACTATTGTAATGCACTGCTAGCTGGTTGTCCTGCATCTTCAATAAACAAACTATAGGTAGTCCAAAATGCAGCGGCTAGAGTCCTTACCAGGTCAAGAAAATATGATCATATTACCCCAATTTTACAGTCTCTGCACTGGCTACCTATTAAGTTCCGCATCAGTTACAAAATATTATTACTTACCTATAAGGCCCTTAATGGTTTAGCTCCTGCGTACCTAACTAGTCTTCTACCACGCTACAATCCATCACGCTCCCTAAGGTTGCAAAACTCTGGACTTTTGATTGGAACCTAGGATAACAAAGTCAACTAAAGGAGGTAGAGCCTTTTCACATTTGGCTCACAAACTCTGGAATAGCCTTCCTGATAACGTTTGGGGTTCAGACACACTCTCTCTGTTTAAATCTAGATTAAAGACACATCTCTTTAGCCAAGCATTCACATAATGCATCTCATAACCTTGTACTGCAATTATAGCTGATCAAACACACATTATTGTTCGTTAGCTTGGATTGAACAAATCATTTTTGCTTGGTTGGAACAGCAGCTACGCTAATTATGTCTCTATTTGTTTCTCTGTTTCTCTGTTTGGTAACTAGGATTTACACAAGCTTCAGTCTGGATCCAGAACACCTGAGAAGAGATGATGCCAACCCCTCAGAGGACCTCAGATGATGCCTAACCTCAGACAACATACAGAACTACCAAATTTTGCCATAAGTTAAATATATTAAGTTTCTACAATATATAATATATTGTAGAAACTTAATTTCCTGTAAAGCTGCTTTGCAACGATTTGTATTGTGAAAAGCTCTATACAAATAAACTTGAATTGAGTTTAATTAAATTTTTAAAGATGGCTTCCCGCTCATGTGTTTCTTGATGTGGTCATTTCCTGGCTTCATCTGACGGTCATGATCGCTGTGTCTCGTGCTTGGGCTATCAGCACACTGAAGCAGTGCTCATGGATGAGTCATGTTCTCATTGCAGGAACATGACCATCGTGATGTTGTGGTCCAGATACCTCCTCGTCAAACGAGGGGGTATCCCCCTAGCCATGCCCCATTCTAGTTCCTCCGTTTCTCTCGGAGGGCTACTTTGGCTCATGGTCAGGGTGATCTGAGGATCACGGTGAGAGCTTCCCCGTCGAGTGCGTCTCCGCAGGCATCTCATTCCTCTGGTGTTTCCGGACGAGCTTGCTGGATCCTCGGACAGGGCGGGGCCCAGCATCTCCTTCGGAGCGCCAGCGGATGACAGGATGTCGATCGCTGCATCGGAGGGCGAGCTAGGGTCTGGAGATGACGATTCGGCTGTGCTGCCTCCGTCAGGAAGAGTGGCGTTGTCCGAGTCAGATCCAGAGCTGACTGCTATGCTTTCCTGGACAGCCGAGAGCATCGGGCTGGACTGGAGGCCTCCTCCTTCTCCCGAACGCTCGAGGCTGGACGATTGGTTCCTGGGGGCGCAAGCCGATTGCCGGCAGCCACCTCCAGTTCCATTCTTCCTGGAGGTGCATGAGGAGGTGACTAGGTCTTGGAGGGCACCTTTTTCTGCCCGAAACAGGCCTGGCTCCTCCTCCGTCCTCACCACCCTCAACGGTGGGCCGGTCCAAGGGTATGTGGAGATCTCCCCAGTCGAGCGCGCTATTGTGATGGAACTCTGCCCGCAGAGCACCGCCGCCTGGAGGGGTAATCCACGCCCTCCGTCCAGGGCCTGTAAGTTCTTGTCGGCTCTAACGGCCAAGGCTTACAGTGCTGCTGGACAGGCCGCTTCCGCCCTGCACGCCATTGCCCTGCTGCAAGTCAAGGCGTTAAAGCAGTTGCACGAAGGTGGTGCTGACCCAGGTGTGATGCAGGAACTGTGCACAGCGACGGACCACGCTCTAAGGGTGACGAAAGTCATGGCGCGGGCCCTGGGCCAGACGATGTTCACACTGGTGGTCCAGGAGCGCCACCTATGGCTGACCTTGGCAGATATGAGGGAGGCTAACAAGCATCGCTTCTTAGACTCCCCGATCTCCCAGGCCGGCCTATTCGGTGAAGTGGGGGAGGGCTGTGCCCAACAATTGACTGCACCACTCCTTCCCCCGGAGGAGGGCCGGGTGGAGAATTTTTTCCTTTTTGTTCTGTTCCGCCACTGGCTCCCCAGTCAGGTAAGCCAGGTAAGTGTCGCACCGCGCACTTAGACCCCACTCTGGGACGCACTGCCTTCCGGGTCGGGTCCCTGTGTTCCACTTTGCTGACCCACTGCGGGTACGTCGGTGGTTCCCCTAGTCCCGCTTGTTCGGTCACTGGGGGCCTGGCTAGTGCTTCCCAGCCCGTCTCGCTGGCCATCAGACTCGGCTATGCGATTCAGTTCGCTCGGCGCCCTCCCAAGTTCAGGGGTATTCGGTTCACCTCTGTGCTGGACAAAGATGCTCCTGTCTTGCGTGCAGAGATCGCGGTCCTCCTGGCGAAGGGTTTTACAGCCCTTACTTCATCGTACCCAAGAAAGGCGGTGGGCCCTTCACAAGCTCCCGTTCAGGATGTTGACGCAGAGACGCATCTTTCAATGCATCCGTCCTTTCGATTGGTTCGCAGCGATCAACCTGAAGGACAAGTACTTTCATGTCTCGATCCTCCCTAGACACAGACCGTTTCTCCGCTTTGCGTTTGAAGGGCGAGCATATCAATACAAGGTCCTCCCCTTCGGGCTGTCCCTGTCGCCTCGTGTCTTCATCAAGGTCGTGGAGGCAGCCCTTGTTCCATAAAGGGAAAGAGGCATTCGCATTCTCAACTACCTCGACGACTGGCTCATACTGGCCCAGTCTCGAGTGCAGTTGTTTGAACACAAGGACACGGTGCTCAGCCACCTCAGCCGGTTGGGGCTTCAGGTCAGCTGGGAAAAGAGCAAACTCTCCCCTGTGCAGAGGATCTCTTTTCTCGGCATGGAGTTGGACTCGGTCAACCTCACAGCACGTCTCTCAGTAGAGCGTGCTCAGTCGATCCTGAACTGCCTAGAGTCTTTCCAGCGCAAGAGGGCGGTTCCACTGAAACAGTTTCAGAGGCTCCTGGGGCATATGGCATCTGCAGCCGCTGTCACGCCGCTCGGATTGCTTCATATGAGATCGCTTCAGTGTTGGCTTCACGACTGGGTCCCGAGATGGGCATGGCGACGCGGCACATTCCGGGTCTTAGTCACCCCGTCCTGCCGTCAGACCTTCAGCCCGTGCTCGGATCTTGCTTTTCTTTGGGCAGGAGTTCCCCTAGTGCAAGTGTCCAGGCATGTTGTTGTATCAACAGATGCCTCTGCCATGGGCTGGGGTGCCATGTGCAACGGGTATGCAGCTGCGGGGCTCTGGACAGGGCCCCGAATGCAGTGGCATATCAACTGCCTCAAGTTGCTAGCAGTATGGCTTGATCTGCGCCGCTTCAAATCACTGCTACACGACAAGCATGTACTTGTCCATACGGCCGTTACGTACATCAACCACCAAGGCGGTCTACGCTCCCGTCACATGTCGCAACTCGCCCGCCATCTCCTCCTTTGGAGTCAGAAGCATCTGAGGATGCTTCTCGCCGTTCATGTCCCAGGCGAGCTCAGTCGTGCAGCCGACGAGCTCTCATGTCAGCCCGCCCTTCCGGGAGAATGGCGACTCCACCCTGAGACAGTCCAGCTGATTTGGAGACTCTTCGGGGACGCTCAGGTAGACCTGACTGTCACCAGACTGTGGCCTTGTCTTTCCATTCATCAATGACCTTCTGCATCACAACTGGTTCTATCTCATCAAAAAAACGGAAGCAGAGATCAACCAAAGCCTCAACAAATTGCATCAGGACTCTCTTTCAAGCAGACAAGAAGTGCAAGTATTAAACTTAGTCTTCTTAACTGATACATTAAGTATCACCAACCCCTTTTCACAAAGGTGTGTCAGGACTAAGAAACCGATGTTTCCTGCAGGCTTTAGATCCACTGAATATCAAATAATTCCATAACTTTTATCATTCACTCTGCTTCAGCTTGAACCCTCTTCCTCTACCAGAATGTGTTTGTGTGTGTGTGTGTGTGTACTGGTATTCATTCTGGGGACCAAATGTCCCAACAAGTATAACACTATCAGAACATTTTGACCTTGTGGGGTCCCCATGAGAAAACAAGCTTATAAATCATACAGAATTAAGTTTTTTTTTTTTTTTTTGGAAAATCTAAAAATGCAGAAAATTTTGTGTGAGGGGTAGGTTTAGTGGTAGGGTTAGGTTAAGGGGATAGAAAATACAGTTTGTACAGTAGAAAAAAAACAAACAAACAAAAACAAACATCATGCCTATGGAATGCCCCCATAGGAATAGGCCTTCCAGTGTGTGTGTGTTAGACTAGTTTACATGCAGTTAGTCTTTTTTGCATCCCACCTGAGGCTGTTCACTGTTTTGCCCATAACTGGAGACCCTAATAATGCTGATCACAGCTACATGCTGTTAAATGTTTGTTGGATGAGTATTAGAATATTATTATCTATGGCCAAGAGAGTAATATTGTACTTTAGTCTATAGACCAAAAAAAATAACTAAAACAAACAAAAAACCCTCCAAAGGTAAAACACTCACGTTACAAAATAATAATTCATTAAAACATACCAAATACTATCCTAGTATTGTTAACATTGGGATCTTGGGGGTGAAATGTGATCTAAGCCTATTTTACTATTATATGATATCCAAAATAGACGTGATTATCATAGCTACTATTCTATACAGTGAGAATGTTGCTTTCAGTTGTCAAACAAATGAAACTCAAAATAATTACTAGTATTACCTAATGGAAAATGTTAATAGATCAATTTGTCAAAAGACAAAATCTTTTGCAAGTAGGGGTGTAAAAATGCTTTACTTTGTAATTCATAGTGCTGGTCACTACTCAGCAGTGTATTTTATTTTGTGCTTATATACAGTTTATATTTTCCCTGTTTTGTTTTGTTTTTTCTTCAGTGGGGTGATTTCAGAGACATTTTAATGGCAAAATGTGTCGTATTTTTTTTTACTAATTCTGATTTTATGATGCATTACATTTTGTATAGAATCATAACATAATTGTCATGCAAAATATTTACATCCCCTACTTACAAGCATACCATGCTAGTGAATTCCAGTCAGATACAGTATATGTCAAGAAATTCACAGAAGAAAAACAGAAAGAGCACTTTTAGAAAAAGTTTAATATTTATCTCAAATAATACTTTTCAAAATATTTGTCATTTAACAATCTGCGGTACAGTTCTCTAGGGTTCATGAGTTTGCTCAGTCAAAGAACACATACGAGCTGAATATTTCATAAAAGCTCGTATATATTGACATTTGTTGGAAAATTTAAACCATAGATATATACTTATGGGTAGATAAACAATTAATTTACATTTTTATACAGTAAAAACATTTATTTTAACAATTTTACCTACATTAATCAAAAAAGTACAGCATATTTAATAATTTTACAAATTCTGCATAAAAAATATATTTCTGTACAAAAACATCTTTTGCACCTACTTCAAGTCAGCAGCACATGATTGAATGACAATGGCGAGTAGCATGATTGTTGGTTTGAATGCAGTTTTACAGCTCGACAGTCGCAAAACTATTTTACAGTCATGAGGAAACAAAACTGTACAAAACGGAACCGAACAAAGAAACATTATTGCAGCAAGCCTGAGAAAAGGCAAGACGTGGATCATCCGCAGTGTGAGAAAACCCACACCGCCCTTTTACCACCAATGGGCCGAAATGGTTCGATCGGAGAGCATGACTCAACGGAACACATCCAAACGCATTTGGAAACAAAACGTGGTTTTGACTGAAAATACAATCAACGTGGAAATGACATGATATCCGACAGCAAGCCTACAACAATGTCATTGTGCACATTTTATGCTCGATGTGTAGCGCGCAAGTGCATATGGTAACACAGCATTGAGAAAACATCAGGCATCACGTTGCTCACGTGGAAAAATGGGAGCACTTACAGTTTTAGCACATGCACTGGAATCAGCGTGGTCATGACATTTAAATCACAGTGAATATGCACCCCAGCAGCCCTACACTCTTCATCTAGGTTAATGTACTAATGATATGGGTCATTGGGAACCGGTGTGGCCCGGTCATGCTTCTGAATCTAATAAGGCAGTGTTTCTTTGAGAGTAAGTTTGATCTTAACCCCGCTGATTTTGTGTCTCTAATGGGCACGGGAGATGCACACTGGTTTGGAAAAAGGAGGAATGGAAAAATAATAATAATAATAATAATAAAAGCATCAACTTGTGGGCTCAGATAAATCTTGTATAGACATCCACACAGAGCTGATGAATGAACTCAAAATCTGCGCCATCAACATACAGTCATGTTCTGCACAAGAGGTATATTTTATATGTAATGAAAGCAAATTGGTGATACGGCAAATTGGTGAGTAAAGCTATTATGATTTCAAACGTAAAAATGAAATGTAATTTGTCAGCATACGCTAGTCCAAGTGAGTGATCCGACACACCACGAAGGAACAGTACAACATGTGTGTGACGTGGTGTACGATGAATGCATTAAAAACAATCCAAAATGATGATCTCTAAATTTCAATTGTGTCCTTATCACCTTGTAAACATAAACAGAACTTCATTTCAAAAATAAATTCAGTCTCTTTTGATAGCCGTAGCATGACATCATGCTCTCTATGGATATGGGTTTATGTTTATATACATATGGTCAATAAAACCCTGTATATTATTTTTTTGATTCTTCCAATACATTGATTTCATATCCATTTCATACTAGTGCAAAATTTGTGCGATAAAGTTTATTCTCTTTTTCAACGCAGCGGTTGAGTTCCGTCCTCCAACCAGAGGTGAGCGTCTCTCCATTGAGCTTCTTGTAGCATTTTGTCACCTTCTAGGTGGAGATCTATTAAGTGTGCTAAGCCACAGTAGTCCAGTTGCTTTCTCGTATTGTGGTTTGTCTTCACTGAAGAAAATACATAGTGTCAACAACTTTGTGGCATTCAAAGACACTTCAGTATCTTTCCCAGGAAGTCTTTTAAGGGGGAATACATAAAAAAAGATAAAAGCAAAAAAAAAAAAAAACCTTCATCCTTTAAGTGCCACGTACGGTACAGATCCCAGAATGAATGTTGTCCTCAATTCTGGCCGAACATGCACCAAGTGAGCTTCTTTCTTTGAAAAATCTTTTTTCTTTGAGGTCTTTTTTTTTTTTTTCTGGGGTTTTGTTGTTGTTGGGGCTTTTTTTTTTTTTACTTTTTATTTTATTTCTGTAAAAAACATAGTCATCAATTTTATTTTGTTCATTGTAAGCTTGTGATAAAAGTAAGTCGCATCTGTAGCAAAGTGCAGTCAGTCGTAAAGGAGTATTGGCGTCTGGTACCCACTGCTCCACTGCTTACCCATGAGGCCGGTCGGTCCAGAGCTGATAATGAAGGCTATACTACTGTGCAGACTGTATTGAGGGTCGTATCAAACCTCACAGCCTTTGCCTCTGTTGGCTTCATGTTTGTATCATACATGGGATTCTCAAATGAAGCTTGTCCATTAGTGTTCTCGTGACCTGCATATCCGTTGTACTGAACTTTTGGTCTTGTTCTGGAAAGGAGAAAAAACAAAGACAGCAAACGGTTAAGAGGAATAAGGACTTCTTTCAAAGCCAAAACACAAATGTATTCATTTGTTTACATTTATTACAACAAATTCCAGTGTCATTTTCAATTATGGAAGAACAACATAAACATTAGACATGTTAGATAAAACCTAGAACAAAAGAACATGATGTTCTCATCTAATAATGGGAAGTGACAAATGTGTTAGCCGGGTTAAATTACAAATTTAGGACAGGAAAATAGTGTATGAAAATTTTTCATTCAAAAACAGTTAAAGAAGCAATGTAGAAATATCCTTACTTACATGGAACACTGTATCGCACAATGCATTTTGGTCAACTTGACATTTTTACGCAACACTGTATTAAAAATGCAAAATAATTTTATTTCCGAGAAGATGCCACTTGCTTGAATTAAAAATGTAATGTGACAAACGCAATGAGGTCAGGTGATAATGTGGCATACTACTGCTTAAAACATTTATGGTGGAATAATGCCTATGGAATACCAGCATACTGTGGAGTGAATGCTGAATTATTGCATACTTTTCTTCCAAATAGTACAGATTTTAGCATTATACTGCATTGTCAAGCGTTGCTGTGTTTGTCACATGACAAATTCTTTTGCATTTTATTTCAATTTTGAGTAAAACCCTTGGCTGATCTGATCAAATAATGAATTACTTTCCAGTCATTTAACATACTGAAATGTGAGATCAAATTGAGTGCATTGTGTTTTACCATTCCAAGTGCATTATGCTCTGTTGTATAATGCATTCTGGCAAATGTAGTTGATAATCTAGGTATTCTATATGATAATATGCTATGTTTAAAATTCCTCTCCTTATTCAACTGGAACATTTTACTGCTTCTTCACCAATAATTAAACCCATGGAAAAAACAAACAAACAGAACAAACAAACAAACAAACAAACAAAAAAAAATCACATTTTGGAACGGTCACTGACTTCTTGATGATCTAAATTTTGAATACTGTAACTGATTCCCAGGCTTGCTCGGATGACAGTGGATGATTTATGATCTTGCTCAAATTGTACGGTCTAAATCTAAATAAATGACCTACATCCCGTTCCCAATTCATATTTCCACTGACTAACAGACACTGGCACCACATCAGACGCAATTCTCATGATATTCCGGTGGCAAATGTACACAAACAGAAATAAGCAGGATGACTTTTAGTTGGTCAAATTAGGGTTGACAGAAATGACAATCTAATATAGGACTACAACAGGACTACATGTAAGTCACTTCTTTCCCCATAATTCCTGCATAATTCTGCCCTGCTTCAGACGAGATGAGCAAATAAAATGCAGACAATGAAGATGTGGCTGTAAAGGGTTTGTCGCCTGTGGCGTTAGCTTCCGGTGACTTACCTGGAGGCAGCCAGGTCTTTGGGTCTCTCATTGTCATCTGTGCCTTGTGATAGAGCCCTGCCAATTTTTTTATTATTTTAATATCGTGGAACTGTCATGCTTCATGACAACTTTGTCACATTGTTTTATTTGTGTAGGAAAACTCCCATGCTCCTTTTTAAGCATTGCCTTGATTTGAACTCAGTGGCATTTTAAGAGATTTTAATTGCTAACGTCTGTAGGCAGATGCAATATCGGTCACAATTACTGGCTTGGCAAAGGAGTTTCCTATCACTACAGTGACACAATGCCGATTCACATTCATTACGGACAAATAACATCAACACTCCAGACAGTAAAGTCAGCTGCTCTTACCTGTGTTTGTAGAGGTAAAAGGCAAACCCTGATAAAATAAGCGCAAAGAAGGGCACTAGAATGGCAGCTGCCACAGAACTGCTGTTTGTGCCGTAGTAAGGATTAGACGGATCCATATCTGTGGTAATAAGACCTGAGGGAAAATTCAGAATCAACAATTTGAAACTACCACCTGCCTGAAAATCTGTCTAGAATCATAAATTAAATAAGCATTAAATCTATAAACGTTATAAATTTTATTATATTCATTTACTTTTCATGATTTGAAAAGCAAAGAGAAACTATGAAATGAAATAATCTACCTTGTCTTGTTAACTGAAACTTCCCAAAATCCTTGCTGTGAATGTGCCCTTGGTAAACAAACATTTTTTTCTCCGTTTCTGCTGTAACCTATACAAAAAATAGACATTAAGGTATAACAGGAAAAAAAAGAAAAGAAAAAGCTTTTTAATATATAGCCCTATTTTGCTAAAACAATGACTTTCAAATATATTACTAGATTGCCGAAGATAAAGATAATATTAAATATAATATAATATAATATAATATAATATAATATAATATAATATAATATAATATATAAAACTTCTTTTATGAGAAAGAATGCAATGCAAGATTAAAATACAATGCTTTATTAATTTGAATATTACCACTTTTGTAATACTCACATATCCATCCATTGCCCAGTTATCATTTTTGAATTTGCTAAAATATTGTTCTGTTGGTCCTCTTATCTGGTAAACTTTTAATAATAGATGATTTTCTTCTTTCTTGTAAGTTCCTGCAAAACAACCCAAGAAGAAAAAAAACAAAAAAAAACAAACAACCACAACAACATTTTAAGGAAATAATTAACTGAAATAACCAACAAAATCCAGCATATGGAATTTCTTTTATAAACCTGCATTTGTAATGCTTTTCTGTTTATTTTTGTTCTAGGACTAGGAAGTAGGGCAAAGGAAAACATATTTGGGAAATGTGGAAAGCATCCATAGCTATCAAGCCTGCTCAATTCATCTGAGAAATTGGATGTAATCTCAGCACTGAAGAAATAAGATGCAACGCTAATTCAATTATTCACTCTCCATCTCCCATCAAAGTAAGAAAATCCTTCTCTTTCAGCATGTTTAATATGTAAGAGCAGACTCTTAAATATCTTCGAACAAGACAACATCTGGATCAATGACACATCATATTGTTGCCACAGCAGCTGACCGCACATCAGTTGATTTCTATATTGACCCACAAAGAACGCAGTTTCTTGTTGTGACTATCAACGCTACTTAATAACATTCTTCATTCCACTTTACATTCACACATTAGTCCATGTTTCCTACGGTGCTCAAGTGCAAATAACCTAAAGTAGCCCTGCTCACTGACATCTGTGTGGATATATTTACAGATATAAACAGTATAGCAAAATTTCGTCCAACTGATTCTGTCGTACAATATATCCATCATACTGTACCACCGAAGTCCTAGTGTCTTCATTGAACATAGTGTCAAAACCTGGCAGAAAACTTCAGCTTACCAGAAAGTTTAATGTGCACCCCGCTCTGCTCCAGAAGAGTGACGTTGACCCGGCTGGTGGTGGCATTGAATGCATTGACTGTTACTGTGGCAGCCTGTCTCTTTCCCAGGTACTCATAGAATCCAGCCCAACCAGAGTTCAAAGAGAACACATCTGCAGGAACTAAACACAACACATACAGTAATCATTCCTAGATCTATGTAATTTAATGAAATACACTGCAAACATATACACCTGAGTAGCTACAAGGGCCCCAAGTATTTGGACATTTAAGGCACACATAAAAATGTACTAAGGTAACAAAAGACGAGCTCATTTTATACTGATAGTTGACTTCATTTAGTTGATTTCACCAATAAAAATATTTGATTCCACTGGTAAAATTTCACCAACATCAGCTGCTTAAATTGTAAAAATGGCACAGAAAAATGAAGTTAGTTCTGAGAAAAGCAGACTTTGTTTGCAGATGCCACTTGTTACTAATATAACAATAATTTAAGAGTAATTGAAGTGTCTAAAAACTTTTGGACACTGCTAAATGTTAAAGGTGAAATGTCTAATTTCTGCCATAGTAGCAGAAAACAGGTTTCCCAAACACGTCTACAAAACCTACGAAAGGTTTACAAATAGTTGGTCTTTGCCAGTCAAAGCGGGATAGGCAATCAAATTTTAACACTGAAAATAATCACACTTCACCTTTATCTTTGTTACTCTGACATTTTAAAAATATCATTTTCAGAAATGCAACATTACAGGCCCATTATTTCCAGTGACCATGGTTCAACTTCATGTAGGCCAAGTTTATTTTTGATGACAGCAAAATGGATCATTCAAGGGTAAACTTGAAAGGTTTCATACCACGAATCTTGTTTTTCTGCAGGTCTGGATCCTCATTTGATTTGCTGTTTATTTTTGGTCCAACTAGGAAATAGAGAAAATAATTGATCATTTGACATTTGTGGATGCAACCTGCACAATGGTAATGACAGTTAATCAAAGTTTCTTGCTGTATTTTCTCTGAGAACGAGTCACTTCTATATCAGTTTGACAGACATGAGTAACTTTCATACATTCATAAATGCTGACACTATTGTTCTGGTTAACAATGCACATTTTCAAAGAGTTTAAACAAGTCATAGTCTTAAATGGTTCCACACACTAAACATATTTATCACTATAAATCAATAAGAGTGAGGGCAGTGTAGGTATTTAAGGGATAGTTTCCTCACTGTATTCTGTATACATTCCATAAGTTATCAGTCCAGTTGTTTCAGTACCTTTGCAGACTGGAGGTTTTCCTGACCACCTCCCATCTGCTTTGCAGGTCCTGTGCTCTGATCCTCCAGATAGGTAGAAACCATCTTGGCATGTATACATGAGTGTGTAACCTAGCGTAGGCAGGTCTATAGCCTTCACGTCTACATGGGATGGTGTCTCAGGCTGCCTACAGGCATGTGCTAAAAAGTGAAAGAGAAAGAAAAAACAGCGATGCTCAAACTAATTACCACAGATCAGAGCCAATTATACTTCCAATGGGCAATCACATATACCCATGTATTTTGGTAATTCACAGGAAATAAGCCTAAAGGTCAGACTTAAGCATCACTTTCATGAAATATCATGTAAATATCATGTTCCATGAAGATATATTGTAAATTTCTTACCGTAAATATATCAAAACTTATTTTTTTGATTATTAATATGCATTGTTAAGAACTTCATTTGGACAACATTAAAGGTGATTTTCTCAATATTTAGATTTTTTTGCACCCTCAGATTCCAGATTTTGAAATAGCTGTATCTCGGCAAAATATTGCCCTATCATAACAAACCACACACCATTGGAAAGCTTATTTATTCAGCTTTCAAAATCTCAATTTTGAAAAATTTACCCTTATGACTGGTTTTGTGGTCCAGGGTCACATATATCAAGAAGCTGCAGAATTGTTTAAATTGTTTATCTTGCATCTGTATCTATGTTTTTTTCTGTCTATTTAATAAAATGTTCAGTAATGTTTCTTATTATATTATTATTTATTTATGTTTTATTTTGCAACATAAAAAAAGAAGAAGGAAGAAAAACATAAGTAGAATGCTTATTTGTTCTAAGGTGGACATATTAGGACATCACTACTGATATGAGGATGCATACACTACTGATATTCTATTTACAGCTTAAATTCATGCATTTTCTAGACTCCTGGATAATAATTTAATTTAATTTATTCACTAAACTCTATGAGAGTGGCATATTTAATCTAAATGAGTGTAAATGGAAAGGTTTTAGTTTATTTCATCACTTTTATCACACACAAAAAATAACATATACGTAGGATTTATTATTTATGCTGTTAATTTTGTATAACTCCTGATACATCCTGATACATAAAGGTTTACACATCACGTCCATGATGAACTGGCTGGTGCAAATGTGTTACTTGTTACATGTATGAATTAAATTAAGAATGATGGATTTGAGATGTTTATTTCTGTTTACTAAATATGTCTAATGCAGCTATTTTTCTAAGGATTTCAAAAAATGGTAAGAAAAAAATGGACCTTAGCAAAATGTGGTGAGAACAATATAAATAAATCTCACATACTCGGCACACATTATAGAATATTAGAGTGTCTCTAGAAAATGCTGAAATGCTTTCAAACCCTCAATGGAAAAAATAAATCATTCTGCCTTAAAAATCATGCCATTGCTTGAGCCAAGTCAAGTCAAGTCAATGTATCTGTATAGCGCTTTTCACAATAAATATTGATTCAAATAAGCTTCACAGAAAATCATAATGTTTTTAATCATTATGACTTGTATTTAGCAGATTAGATCTGGACTATAATATAGTTAAGATTTTGTAAAGATAAAAGCAATTATGCAGTTGAGATTTGCTTTATACACTGTAATATACTGTACAGTATTTCACTGTATACACAGTAGTATGTACAATGGTATGCACTGCTGTATGAGATACTGTACAGTATGTACTATATGTACATAAATACTATATATCCAACTATTAATATATTATTGATTGATAATATTGTTTCAAACTATTGGTATCAGCTGCTTCTGAAGATGCGATATTGGTAATTGGTATTGGCTTAAAAAATCCTGACCAAAGCATTCCTAAAAAAAATAAACAGAGAATTGCAATAAAAGCAATATCCGAAAGATTTACAGTGGAGTCCCAGCTGCATACTATAGAACGGTCGAGATAAAGCCACACCACTGAGAGAAACGTTCTGGGACATGCCTTGAGTGCTGCCATCTTCCATAATATATGAGACATGTCCTCACGCCTCACTTTTCGTCAACTCAACTTTTCTCAGAAGCTGAGAAACTCCTGTTTCTCAGCTTCTGACAGTTTGACTGCTTTACACGGGCAAGATGCCCTAAGGATTTGGTGGGGCGCTCTGTCAAAGCGGTCCACAAATCTCAAATTTATGTACAAGCTGTTTAAACTCAGCTAACTTTAATTCTTTTGCCCACATTTGTTCCTTTTGCAGCAATCACTTCAATACAAAAGCATCACAATGTGGAATTCACATATACAGCTTAGAGGATAATGACTGGGACAGTGGCAAGGATCAAGTGCTTGACACTGCTCAGAGAACTTCTATCAAAAAGTAGATTTGCAAGAGCAAACTTCTCTCTGCTAAGCTGTCAGAGTCTTTGACATCGGCACCCTCAGTCGCCCTAACTCTGAAGTAATCTGTACTTCTTCAAACAATGCCCTTCTGCAGTAATTTCCTGTGTAAAGATCTCGCTCTCGCTCTCTCTCCTCACCTTCCTTTGTTTTCCTGATAGTACATCATCAATCACGCACTGATGAAACCTTGTTTCGAATGTAACGCTATGGCTGTGTTCCAAAACCTAAGGAGCTGCCTTGCTGTCAGACGCCTACACAGGAAACTTCCATTTGAGGCAGTACGCTAAGTGAAATGGAACATCATAAGTGCCCTACATAGACAGCAAATAGTGCTCTTCACATGTAGCAGCTATCAGATCTCACTCCTAATTGATTTCAATAGAGTTTGCTGTTAGCATGTTGCGACGCTAACACTGTGATACTCTAATTCTGTTTTTACACTAGATTTTCTGCTCAGCGACAGTAAATGGAGATGGCATGACAAAAGAGGCCCAAAATCAGAGGCGAATCGGTGATTGGTCAAGTGAGTGATTATCACAATCTGACAGATGCATTGCATTTGCCCAAGAGATATTTAACGTTAAATGTGACCTTGGACCACAAAACCAATCATAAGAGTAAATTTTTGATTGATGTATGGTTTGTTAGGATAGGACAATATTTGAACAAGATACAACTATTTGAAAATGTGAGGGTGCAAAAAAATCTAAATATTGAGAAAATAGACTTTAAAGTTGTACAAATGAAGTCCTTAGCATTGCATATTACTAATCAAAAATTAATTTTTGATATATTTACGGTAGGAAATTTACAAAGTATCTTCATGAAACATGATCTTTACTTAATATCCTAATGATTTTTGGCATAAAAGAAAAATTAACAATTTTGACCCATAAAATGTGTTTTGCCTACATAAACTCTTAATTTTATTAATTAAATTAGCAAGGTAGTTGTTAAGTTTAGGTATGAGTTAGGAATACGGGATCTTAAATATGGTATATGGTCTTAATTAAGGCATTATTAAATGCTTTATAAATAAGAATAAACAGCCAATATGCTAGTAATATGCATGCTAGTTAATAGTGAGAATTGCTCTTTAAAAATAAAGTGTTACCAAAACTGTGCGACATAATAATATGTAGAACACTCAATGTATAAAATCATCTATTTTTAATTAGACTGATTTATTTTAAGCTTTTTTTTTTCTTTTTTTTTTTCCAATATTGAATGCATTCCTTATTTTTCCCATCTTGGTTTGATTTTTTTAAATGACCTTGTCACAATGCAACCTGGTATTGCCTTCTGTGCAAAGGATACATGTGATGTTAATTTAGATTTTGGCCAAAAGAAGGTTACTCAGAACAGCTTTCACGCTCAGGGCGACTCAGTTGCTGCCAGCATAGGCAGCTCACTAGCTTTTGGAACCGAGTCCGATGCTTACCAACACACTCTGGTTGCATCCCACTCCATGTTAAGTTTTCTAAACACGTTCTCGTCGTTGAGCCAAGGATGTGATAGTTTTTCCGACATCTGAAGAAAATTTTACTTCCGACCTGAAAGAAGAGAATTACATTACTGAGATTGAAACCCTGAAACCAAAGAAGCATAACCTGTAATTTACTCAACTAAAGGACAGGGAATGATTGAATGCCATTTGTTCTCACCTCAAATCCCTGAGCCTGGACTGGAACTCCATATGATGGGGTTCCGGGATCCTTACATGCATTGCTGGTTGGATCTACAAATAGATTTATATTATATATATATATATATATATATATATATATATATATATGAATTTATTTAAATTCATTACAAATATTGCATGGAAATGTAACAGCATTGTTTTTGTCCAAGGTACACAGTGGCTCACCAATGCAAGAAGGCTGTATTCCACTCCATGAGCCGTCCGCCTCGCAAAGTCTTCTTGAGGAGCCCACCAGCAGGAATGGAGGTCTGCAGTAGAATGACACCTCTGATTTGTAGGTGAACTGCTGGCCCTCTATGAAGCCCTCTGCAGGGGTGCCTGGATCTCCACATAACACCGCTATTAAGGACACACACACACACACACACACACACACACAAACAGTTAGCCCGCTAGTTCCAACAGGATTCTTGCCTCAGTTTAGCTACTTTCTTTTTAAAGAGTGCAATTTAACAGTGAAAGGTGTTGGTGTGTTTGAATTTGACAAATTTTAAGACAAACAGGACTAAAAAAAGAGTAGTCAAACTGTTCTAGTTGAGCTCTTTATTTGCATTCTCAGGTGGTTCACTTTTTTTTTTAGGTATTTAAGGCATTTAGAAAGTGCTTTAGCATTACATTTAAGAGAGGATCAACAGATGGCAAAGGGCTACTACATTACAGCTAATATAAATACAAGCCAAAAATAAACCAAAAAAAAAAAAAAAAAATGAAATCAACATCGATTTGGTATTAATACAATGCTGAAAGAAGTGAGTCTACAGTCTGCATCTGAAGATTTACAGTAGACACTTTTTTTCTGCCAAGTTTTTCATTTGAAGTTGAATCCATCAAATGCTTGAATGAGTGGCTGAGTAGTCCTATAGGCATCAGCATGGATTGGATGGTGGAAGGTGCCTGACCACTGACTGCTTTGTATGCTAGGACAAATGTTTGAACTTGATTCTCGCAGGCATAGGGAGCCAGTGGAAGAAGTGTAGCTGAGATGTGATCTAGGAGAATCTGAGAAGGCTGAATATCAACCAGCCTGCAGTATCCAGAATGAGCTGCATTGTGAGGTACTGTATGTACTGTAGGGGAGATCAGGACTAGCTGCCATCCTTTTTCATAAGGCAAAAAGTAAGGCATATTTTTACACTATAGCTTATGCAAGTTAGAAACCTACCATTCTATTCTATTCTATTCTATTCTATTCTATTCTATTCTATTCTATTCTATATGCCAGATTGTCAAGCATTGGGATTTGGGGGAAAAAAAATAATAATAATAATACTAAAAAATAAATAAAATCCTCAGAAATTGTTCTTTTGATTAGTTTGCACAAGCATGTTGCCAAATAACATGTACTTTCAAAATCTTTTATCTATTCAAAAACATGTAAGAAGATATGTTAGACTTTCAAAATTTGCTTTGGTTCAGAAAACACAAAAGTATATATAGAGTATAACATTTAGTATATACATATATATATATTTTTTTTTTCATTTGATCAAGCTACTTTTGCATCAAATACGATGTGATTATTGTTAATCAAGATCTGGTAGCAACAGCACATTTTTGAGCGAGCGATTTGCAGACAGCTTTTCTTGCACATGAAATCATTCACATGCCAACAAACCAAATGATAATCTGGCAAATAAATCATTTACGGACAGTTACATACTGTATGTAACCCTTGAGTTGTGCACAAAGGATATCATTCAAAAGTTTTCTATTTCAGGTATGATACTGTGTGTTCATTGAGTTATACTGCTTAATGATGCTCCTTAGGCAGACTTGCACTGCGCCGCAAACTGGTTTAAACTAAAAGATGAAAAACAAATGTTTTCTCATGCTGAGAGAGCAACACACATATTGGCGGGAGGAAACATTGTATAGATGTTTCCTCCCGCATAGATGTCGTATACAAAATAATTTACAGAGCAGCAGTACATACACCTACAAGAACATTCTGTTGCTGTTTACTGTCAGGGACTATTTTTTCTAGTGGAAGGATGGTATCTGATGGTTTACTTCAAAAAATAACATTAATCCATATTTTTGACTTTAAGAAGTTATAATTTTTGTTTTATAAAAGAAATAGGGTACTTGAGGACATGCTGTATTGTGAATGCACTCCGCTTTTCATCAAACCTCTTTAGCTGTGACTGTATTCACACAATGGCCTCTCGTACCTTACTTTACATGAATTCAAATGTTTTAATAAATAAATTGAATAAAATTACAACATATAAACGCAACAGCTTGACAAAGTAAAACATTCAAAAATAATTAAATCTAGTTTCCAGAACACAGTTCATTTAAATCTTTAAATCTTATTGTTGACACTTGTCTGAATATATCTTCTTGTGATTTTATTGTATTAACTTGTTGCTCAGCAATTATCGCAAATATGATATTAAAACTTCTTGATTTTGAGCAAGAAGTTTGAAACTAGCATAAAAAACACTTCTGGAGAAAACAAGCATTTGTGTCTTTTGTCTCCAAACTTTTACTGGGATATAGTCTTCGTGACATCTTCTCTGTCAGACAACTAGCCTGTTCTCTTCTATTTAATAGTACTTTTTGGTGTTTGTACTTACAATGTGGTTTCTTTTTTTCTGGCACTTTTAACGAGGATTTCTGTTGTAACAGCTGACATTGTGTCAAAGGCTTACAATAAAAGCCAGAAGGATTTAAAAGCAGATTCCGTGCATGCACCTCGTACCTCTTGCGCTGCATGTTGGAAAGCCAGGCTACTTGAGGGATCCATTTATGATGTGTTGACACTTGTATTGAAAATGTCAAAACAGGTTTTATGATGTGCTGTAGCTGCGTTTCACACAATTTCTGTCAAGCCATGAACCTTCCACCATAGCGACACAATACTCCAAACACAACAACAGCCGCCACAGAAAATATCAACTTTTGGCCCACATATGGATTTATGGCAGGGTGCTATGATGGTCTGTATGGTGTGATGGTAGAAATTTGTCAAGACAGTTGAGATTTTCCTATATCGTTTATACTGCAGAAGATGTATTTGGACAGCCATCAGTTTTTTGGTTTGTTTTGTTTCTTCAAATGTGAGAGTGACAAAGAAATGTATACTGTACCTTGTAAATTGTAAATACAACTTTCCATGAATTTTCAGTGGACAAAAAGAACTGCAGAAAGCGTTCTAAAGTACATCCGCATAAAACAAACTACTCATATCCCTCACAGCCTCATTTTCATTTGTAATTAAATATGCTGTCTACTGAAGCAAAACACATTGTTTACATCCTCTTTTCATGAATGTGCTAATGGAGTTTAATTCTGTTTTCTGTTAATGGAACAGAACAGTACTTACGCAGACACTGTGGGATTTCGCCACGCCATGTGCCGTTCCCTTCACATGTGGCTATTCCAGGAGAGGACAACTGGTATCCTTCAAAGCAGCTGTAGGTAACACTAGAACCCCACTGCAGGTCTGAGCCCTCCACTCGCCCATTACGGATAGCTGGAGGCTGGCCACACATGATGACTGAAAAACACCACCACAACAAAGTTAAACAGTATGCAGTATTCATGAATTGGCACCCTTTTCATTTTATGGGGTGGAATTTGAATTGGCCAAAGCTCACTGGATCTTCAGTATATTACTGCATTTCAATTTAAAGAAATTTAACACACTCATTCGGCAAAAGATTTGACAACACACATAAATTATAATTAGTGAGGCTAATCCTGTCAAAATTTACTGATGTGTGATATGTAGAATACATCTTTAACTGATTGCACATATTTCTCAATACTAAAAAAAAAATTAATAAATAAATAAATAAATTATAATAACGTAAAAAGTATTACACTTTCATATAACTTTAAAAAATCATCAAAATTGGGCATAAATTACAGCATTCTGCAAATGCACTCTCCCACCATTGTCAAAAAATACATTTATTAAAAGTATATGTAGTTGACAGTATATGTAGTTGATGCTTAACAGCAGATTTTTTTTTGTAAATATCAAAATGTTACAATTAAAAATGCATAATAATGCATTAAGGACATTTTTACATGCAGTAACTGAACGCCATCTCTTGTAAATTTTGCACTGTTTTTCATCACCTTTTTTCCTTCATAAATGGTCCTGAGGTGTGACAAATGAATTTTTTAAAAGTTCCATGTAATCTCCAAATTAATGAGTTCATAAATGCTGCATGGCTAATCATTATACTATAATTAGAAAAGTGTTTTGTCATACTGCAGGATGTCTCTCAAAATATTTCATGTAAAATTATATAAATTTCAATATAAATTAAATACAAGCCTCTATAAGTGTCTTTTAAAACAGTGATTATCAATATAAACAAATGTTTCTCGAAGTGTCCCATGTAGCACTAAAATCTACACTTACAGCAGTGATTCTAAATTTTATTTTACTGTCCTTTACATTCAAATTCCAAATCAAATTCCATATTCTGTTTGCTACCTCAGTTCAAACTAAGGGATGGAACTGAAAGGCATTTTAAAGGCATTCCGAAAAGCCGACAGCCCTGATTTCATCACCATCATTAATATTGACTGAAGATGTGTCCAAACCCAACACCTCCTTCTTTCACTTGTTCAGACGTGGAAAAGGAAGATCTGAAAGAATGGTATGCTAACAAGGGGCTTAGAGTTATTTATTTTCTTTCCATGATCATTACGTTCCGTTTGCTAACGGGAGGAAGTGTATCGCTAACGGGAGGAAGCGATGATTAAATGGGATTGTGTACTAAAATCACTCTGAATTTCAAGCATCCATTGCATTTCTTCCTGTGTCCGAAAACATGTATCTGATATTTTCTAGAAATGATCGTGACTGACTCTGAGCTGTCTGCATTGCACCACTCGCTAATTTCATTCTGACATCTGATAACATAGATCCTACAGATTTCATGGCAACGTCTCCTTGGAGTTCATAAGTGAATAATCTCACTTGCCAGGCAAGTCAAAAAAACAAAGATCAAAAACATCTGAAAGGCTTTTGATGTTGGGATGCTAAGAACTCCACAATATTAGTATATCTTTTAAAAGCTCTCATGATGCTGTTTTGCAGAGTGACAGGAAATGCTGCCCTCTCTGCCTGTACAGAGAGAATCGTGGAGAACTATACTTCCTTTGGAAGTTGAGCTTACCTCTGCAGCTTGGTTTGGTCTGATTCCAAGTGCCGTCTTTGCTGCAGAGTAGAGTAGATGAACCAGGGGGCTCCATCACATATCCAGGGTTACAGCGATAGTGGACGGTTTTGTTAAATATGAACTCATTCCCAATGTAAATTCCATTGCCAATTGGACCAGGATCCCCACAGCTGATAACTGCAAAGCGAGAGAACAAACTAGACTCTTTATTTTTAGACATTTTACTGTGTAAATTATACTGTGTAAACTATATTCTTTCTGTTCACATCAATCTGCACTCCATACAACTTCATATGCATTTCTAGCTTTTAGACATTATAGACAGATGTGGGTGTAGATGGATGTGAAAAAAAGTAAACCATTACAGAATAAATATGCAACATAACAAAATGAGAAAACATTTTGCATGACATTTGGGTTCGTATTATTTTCACCTTAATGTAGTTCCAAAGTTGGGAATGCTAACACATTGCCTTTATTTAATGTACTGTTTTAAATTTCTTATTTCTCATTAAAAATATATTATCAGAACAACAGTGTGAGTAAAAAAATAACATTAAATGTCAGAATGTCTTCATAGTTTGTTCCATCCACCTTTTGTTTTAATGACAGCAGCAATAGAGCTCCACAAATTTGTGAAAAACCTGATGATCATGTTCATCCAGTATGATTTGAGAATGTTCCTAAGACCATTTTGTGCTACAGTGGAATCAAAAATATCTGACCTTTTCATAGAAAAACATGATTAATGTCACAAAGAATCTTGAATATGTTGTTAACTTGTCTGTTTACAATTTGTCTGCTTTATTCAGGCCTAAACAATTTTCTACATCTCAGATTTTCATTGTGGTATCAGATTTTGGACCCCATTGTATATTGTCCCATTACTGGCTATTGCACAAAATTTAAAATCACACAGCTAAAACTTTATGGAATGATGAAGATTCCTTCTGTTGCCCCCCATCTCCCCCCCCCCCCCCCCCCCCCACCATTTTTTTTTATTATTATTATGAAGAAGTTAAACTTTAATTGATGCATTGAATCTGTGTTAACAGCAGTGGATTACGTGACTTATGGCAGAACTAATCAACTACCAGTGCAATTCCTGAAGCACACAGGGTACATTACATAAGCAATGCTTGTGTAATTACAAAAAAAAATTAGCGATAATCAAAGAGAGTAAAGGTTGTGGTTCTAACCAATGCAATCTGGTGCTGAGCCGGTCCAGGTGCCATTGGTGGTGCAATGCCGAGTGGTGAGGCCAGAGGTCTTGTAGCCCTCCCAGCAGGCGTACATCACTGAGCTAGGAAACAGCATACCGTCGCTGAAAACGATCCTGGCGTAGGCCGGCGTTCCAGGGTTTCCACAGGATACAGCTGGGAAGGCAATCAAAGACCAAAGAATTTAAAGAGAGAATGTGAGGAGTAAAAGATCGCAGCTCTGCGGGACTGAAAACGCAATGGAGAGAGAAGAGCTTCTGTGAAACATATCTAAGGGCTCGCACCACAAGCAAAACACTTCAAATTACACCACAAGCACTGTGTTTTACAGCCTGCAGAGTTTTGTTGGCAAGGTAGATGAACTTCCATTTCCAATTAGTTGGAGCTTTTGACGAGTGTTTTTTTTTTTTTTCCCTCATACTTTGAAGTGGCATTTTCAGATAAGGGAAGTAAAGATGATATGCTCCAATGTGGTTAATTAGAGTTTGAATTCTAATAGCACAGACATGCCTGACTGCCATAAATTGGTTGGGTGTCCATACGACAGTTTTCACCAGTGTTTTTCTAAATTATGATGACTCACGTGCAACAGCCAATATTATTCAAATTATACATTTTGATTGCTATTGTGGAAACAAAGAACAAGAAATCAAGAGTGTTTTGCAGTGTTGTTAGCAGGGTAGATCAACTTAGTTCCAACTTTTTTATTTATTTATTTTTTGGTACCTTCAAATAGTAATAATTAGAATTCAGGTTTATTGGAAATTAAAGAGCTGCACAGTGGTGCATGGCAACAGCCTTACATCGGGTGTCCATACTGCACAGCTTTAACTAATGCTTTATAAATTATGATGAACAAAGCACAACAATTAATTATACAGTGGGGCAAAAAAGTATTTAGTCAGCCACCAATTGTGCAAGTTCTACCTCTTAAAAAGATTAGAGAGGCCTGTAATTTTCATCATAGGTATACCTCAACTATGAGAGACAAAATGAGAAAAAAAAATCCAGAAAATCACATTGTAGGATTTTTAAAGAATTTATTGGTAAATTCCTCGGTAAAATAAGTATTTGGTCACCTACAAACAAGCAAGATTTCTGGCTCTCACAGACCTGTAACTTCTTCTTTAAGAGGCTCCTCTGTCCTCCACTCGTTACCTGTATTAATGGCATCTGTTTGAACTCGTTATCAGTATAAAAGACACCTGTCCACAACCTCAAACAGTCCAACTCCAAACTCCACCATGGCCAAGACCAAAGAGCTGTCAAAGGACACCAGAAACAAAATTGTAGACCTGCACCAGGCTGGGAAGACTGAATCTGCAATAGGTAAGCAGCTTGGTGTGAAGAAATCAACTGGGAGCAATTATTAGAAAATGGAAGACATACAAGACCACTGATAATCTCCCTCGATCTGGGGCTCCACACAAGATCTCACCCCGTGGGGTCAAAATGATCACAAGAACTGAGCAAAAATCCCAGAACCACACGGGGGGACCTAGTGAATGACCTGCAGAGAGCTGGAACCAAAGTAACAAAGGCTACCATCAGTAACACACTGCGCCGCCAGGGACTCAAATCCTGCAGTGCCAGACGTGTCCCCCTGCTTAAGCCAGTACATGTCCGGGCCCGACTGAAGTTTGCTAGAGAGCATTTGGATGATCCAGAAGAGGATTGGGAGAATGATGAAACCAAAATAGAACTTTTTGGTAAAAACTCAACGTGTCGTGTTTGGAGGAGAAAGAATGCTGAGTTGCATCCAAAGAACACCATACCTACTGTGAAGCATGGGGGTGGAAACATCATGCTTTGGGGCTGTTTTTCTGCAAAGGGACCAGGACAACTGATCCGTGTAAACGAAAGAATGAATGGGGCCATGTATCGTGAGATTTTGAGATTCCATCAGCAAGGGCATTGAAGATGAAACGTGGCTGGGTCTTTCAGCATGACAATGATCCCAAACACACCGCCCGGGCAATGAAGGAGTGGCTTCATAAGAAGCATTTCAAGGTCCTGGAGTAGCCTAGCCAGTCTCCAGATCTCAACCCCATCGAAAATCTTTGGAGGGAGTTGAAAGTCCGTGTTGCCCAGCGACAGCCCCAAAACATTACTGCTCTAGAGGCCAAAATACCAGCAATAGTGTGTGAAAACCTTGTGAAGACTTACAGAAAAAGTTTGACCTCTGTCATTGCCAACAAAGGGTATATAACAAAGTATTGAGATGAAATTTTGTTATTGACCAAATACTTATTTTCCACCATAATTTGCAAATAAATTCTTTAAAAATCCTACAATGTGATTTTCTGGATTTTTTTTTTTTTTCTCATTTTGTCTCTCATAGTTGAGGTATACCTATGATGAAAATTACAGGCCTCTCTCATCTTTTTAAGTGGGAGAACTTGCACAATTGGTGGCTGACTAAATACTTTTTTGCCCCACTGTATATAAATCACTCATTTTCATTTCTATTTAAGAAACAAGAATTTAAGAGTGTTGTTTATGCTCCAAGAGCATAGTGAAGATCAACTGGTTGTTGGTTAAGTTATAGTTAAGAAATCATTATGATACTAAAAACTTCTTGAAATAGTTGGAGACATAAACAACTCACTTAATCTTTATTATCATCAAGTTTGTAGCTATAATTTGGCCCTCGTATCATCTTGGATTAAATAATATACAATTTAAGTAAATAGAGAAAAACTGGACCAATTAAGAGTTAATGGGATCCCAGTGGAAGGCTGCTGTAAACAGATATAGTTCCAAACTTTAAGTCGTTATTTGTAAATGGCAACAGGCTTGTGTTTTATTTCTAGTATCTGGAAAGTATTGTCTGTATCCTTACAAAGCTCACCGTTGAGTTACCCCCCGCAGCGATCTGTCTCAGCCATGTGTTAAAGCCCTTATTCAATTATGAATGTGCCCTGAATAATGTATATTATCGATCTATTTTACGCAACCACATCGTACTGTCTGTAGCAGAAAACAAACAAATAAATTAGGGATAAAACACATTAAGCTACTGGGCACATTGCTGTCCTCTAATAATATGGTATAAATACTTCCTGGGGTGATTCCGACTTCTAGCTTCCAGGAGGTTTATTTGCTGAGCGCTGTTATTATTTTGTTTTCATTTGAGAATAAAATTACAGATTGAGATATACAGTGGACCTGTGCAATGAAACTGACGAATGCATAGGTGTTGGTTATTTAGATAGAAAATTTGATTAGTTGATTTCCATTAAACTAAATATAAATTATACATAAACTAATTTGTATAAAATTTGCTAACAGAGTCAGGCAATAGTGGGTGATCAAAAACACATACAGGGACTGCATTTGGGAAATATGGAGGAAAACGACAAAGAACATGAATATGTACAATCCCCTCTTGATACATATATTGTTTTTTCTGGGCATTAAATAATGGTGCATATTATCAATAAACTGACTACCGCAAACCTTAGGAAATCACTTTACATGACTCATTTAAATACTCTCCTCCCATAAATTTTGCAACTTAAGGGGAAATGCCTACAAATGTATATGCAATAAGGTCAGTCGCAAAAATAACTAGATTGTCTAGGAATAAACTACTACTTTATTGATTTTAAACTCTCAGTCTAGTTTCTCTTAACAAGGAAACCAATTGAACTTTTTCAATAACAATTAAAAAAAAAGACTTTGCTCAGACTCTGAATCATGTCAAAACGTCCTGTATTTCCATTAGCAGTTAGCTAGAGCAGGCTATTCACAAATCCTTATTAAAGCAATGTATCATTACACACCATGCTAATGACAGGCCTTTTGTGTGGCTCCACTAACCAGAGTCATTGAGTTAACTGGCAATTACCGATTTTAGGCCAGTTAGCATCAAAAGATCAATTTTACACTAATTACAGTGTACAATTCAGGAAAAGAGTGAGCAGAGCAGGTTAAGTGAGGTTCAGAAAAAAAGAGAACATGTTGTAATTTGAGCCTGCTTTAGGTTCTAAGAATATATTTAAACCTTTTTAAAGGCACAAACTAAAAACCCCTAGTCTCTCAAGCATACATTTTTCTCATTAGGCCGTTGCCAGTACTGGATCACAGTTTGCTCGGAGGAACGCATGCCTTTCTGATCTAATTAAGCTCAAGTGCAAAGCAAAATCCTGGTGAATTTCGCCTTGTGTATCTCTCAGGTATCTGTGACCCTCACCTTCACACACGGGCTGGGTTCCGCTCCAGGACCCGTTCTGCAGACATGTGCGCTCGGAAGATCCGATCAGCGTGTAGCCCGCTTCGCACGTGAACCGCAGGAGGCTTTTATGCCTGAACTCCTCCCCAAGACGAGAACCATGAGGAGGAATTCCCGGATCGCCACAGAATCCCGGATTATCACCTACAATTTGGACAAAGGCATGACTCTCATTGACCGCCCACTTTCTCAGCAGCCTCGGTTCCAGAAATGTTTTTCTCCACAGGGATTTCAAACAATTATTAAATAAACATTTACGAAGCAGGCCAAAAACAGAGAAAAAAACATTACATTTCCATTTGATTCAAAGCAACAACTCATATGAAAATTATACCAAACTGTGAAGTTAAATTCACATACTCATGCCATGAATGACAATTAAATAAAAAGACGCTAAAATATAGGACAATTGACTCCTTTTGTAGCAATGTTGCATTTTAAGTTTTCTTTTTCAGTCTTCAGATATATACAAAAATGCGTAAACCTTTATAACACTTTACTAGTTAACTATTAAATATAAACAAACAGTACTTCTACAGTATGTTAATCCAAGTTTAAGTTAATTTCGACATTACTAATACATGTTTAAAATCAAAGGTTGTATCAGTTAACATTAGTTAATGCACTGTGAACTAACATTAACAAAATTAAGAATATCCTTTTAATTAATTAACCTTAACAAAGATTAATAAATGCTGTATATTGCTCAGTGTTAGTTCACATAAGCTAATGCATTCACTTACGTTAACTAATTGGATCTTACTGTAAAGTGTTAAGCCCCGTTCACACCAAGAACGATAACTATAAAGATAACGATATTAGGCATCCACACCAGCGGACAATATCGTCTGTTTATTCTCAGCACATGCTCGTCTGCCGCTTTAAATTCTCAAGCTTGTTATAGCAAGATGGATTCTGATTGGCTATCAATATTTTTATCGTGATTCCAACGATATCGTTTCTCTGTGCCTTTATCGTTATAGCTGCTATTCTTTAATATTGAGAACAATTTTTATAACTATATTTTTATCCTTATCTTTATAGTTATCGTGCTTGGTGTGAATGGGCCTTTACTCAAATATATATAATTTTCAATTATTTATAGGTGTGGGTGTCACTGCTGAGCTTTTTTGGCACAGTTCCTATTTTTCTGACTTCTCTGATTGGTGGATTTCTTCTTCAACAGGAATTTGGAAATCCTCTGTAGCAACAAATCAGTTTCAGAGCTCATGCTAGATCTCTCTTAAATGTAAGTTACTGCTAAAATCATTTTTTTTTTTCTATGAACGAAATGAATGTGTGTTCTTCTGACCAAACTGCCGTGCTCTAGTCCAGGGCAGTCTGGTCTATGTTATTATTTTATAAACGCATCACATAAACATATAATGTCAGAGAGCTGCGTGATGCGCACATCATCTGGACTTTGAGGAAACAACACTTTGTCGGCGCTGATGTCAACAGCAGTTACTGTTTAAACTTTAAGATCTGTCTAAGCTCAGACAGACACTTAAGTCTGAAGTAAGCTGAGCTGCTCAGACAGAGGCTTAAAGATCAGCCGGCTGGTCTGCAGTCTCCCGCCCTGAGGCTCTGCCACCTGCTGATGTGTGTACCTGAGCAGTAGGGTGGCGACCCGCTCCACCGGCCATCCTCCAGACACTGGCGCGTGGCGTTCCCCACCAGAGTTCGGCCCTGGCTGCAGGAGTAATGGACCACGGCTCTGTTGGTGAACTTCTGGCCCGACATGACAGCAAACGGTGGTGTGCCGGGATCACCGCAGGATATTGCTATGGGGGGCAGAAGAAAGCAGACAGAAGATCTCTGATAGGATACTTCAACACTGTTAAAACTTCAGTGTTCTTTTGCATATTATTAAAAAAAGTTGTAACTCTGCCGCATTGCCTCAAAATTGATGCGGTATATCTACGCAGTTTTTGGTAACACTTTATTTCAAACCCTTATCCTAACCCTAATCATAAAGTAAGTACATGCAGTTAATAAATATTACTCAGTACTTAAATGTATAATTGCACTGTAACAAGGACACCTAAAAATTAAGTGAAACCCAGTGTTTTTTTTTTTTTTTTTTTTTACAATTATTATGGAAACAGTGGTTGTTTAGATGCAACCCACTTACAGTCATATTTAATTTTAAAGCCTTAATAGGGATGTGCAAAACTACATATTTTCAAAATTGACTATGACAGCCTGGTTACCCTGTTTTACAGTATACTGCATATTATTTTTTATTGGTAAGTGTGAACAACAGGCATAAGATACACTGTTGTCATATGACCTAACCTTTGAGGCCTGTTTAATTCAGCAAGCGATTTCAAGTCAAAACCTTGGAAATTAATATGGTTCATTTGCACTTTATTCTTTTTTTTTGTGTGTAAAAATATCATTTGGCTGTCTGATCAAATAGTCAAGAAGGAGATGGTAAAATCACAGCTGATAATCGTTCTGGTTCATCCATCACACTGAAAGCTTAAAATTAATGGTCAAGTCAACCACACTGCATTGTAGGATAAATTACAGAGCACTGCTTACAAACTATATACTGCAGAAAGAGTAAATACAGTATGGTATTATACTGTTTCTTCAAACATACATCTTAAAAAATAAAGGTGCTTCACAATGCCTTAGAAGAACCTTTTTGTCTAAATGGTTCCATAAAGAACCTTTAACATCTGAAGAACCTTTCTGATTCACAAAATGTTCTTTGTGGCGAAAGAAGGTTCTTCAGATTATAAAAAAGGTAAGAAAGAGATGGTTCTTTAAAGAACCTTTGACTGAATGGTTCTTTGTGGAACCAAAAATGGTTCTTCTATGACATCACTGTGAAGAACCTTTTAAGCACCTTTATTTTTAAGAGTCTAGCCACATCCAGACGACAATCAGACATTTTCCTAAGAGGCAATCACATAGGCTGCTTGAATTTAAACAGCTAGGGAAAAAAGTAAGAGTCGTGAGATGTTGAACTATTTTTAAATTGACACATTTAATATACAATGTGTCAAGTTATAAATACACTTAAATGTGGGGGGATGGGGGGTAAGATGCGAGACAATGGCAAAAGATGTCCGTCTGCATTTGTATACTGACCAACTATTTCAAGAACATTTCAAGAACATTTTGACAGTTCAGTAATTGTCTTGTTTACAAAAGTCTTGTCTTTGTTACAAAAGTGGTCCTTTATGGCTGTAGTAGTGGAGCTTTTAAAGGGATGAATTTAGAAATGCAACTTCTAAGAGATGACTTCAGTGTGCTGACAGTTCAACAGTTATTGTTACTTTTAACATTGTAAAGCAGACTGTCAGGATGCTAAATCTCTAAAATTATTCCCTTTAGTGCACAAGTGCTAAAAATATTAATAATAATAATAAAAAAGATAAACAGAAATAGTAATCAGTCAGAAGATTGTCTATTTTTTAAGCAAAGATACCTAAATATCGTAGTAACTTGTGTAAGACTTCTAGGATATAAGAATGAACTTTTTTTTTTTTTTTTCAATTGGCAAAAATATTCTCTGGAAAAAAAAAAAAAAAGGTCTTAATAATCTTATATAATCTTTCTTCTCCAACGAACTGAGCTTGTTTTAAGAATGTTGGATATTACTGGAAACAAGAACCATAATTCTAATTTAGAAAATGTTTTTTGAAGCATTCCATCATATGTATACAACAGCAAAGCCATTTTTGGCACTGTATGAATCTCTGGACGAGTGTGTATTGGACGGAATACGAGGCTATCACTCACCAAGGCACTTAGGAAGTGATCTGTCCCAGAATCCATTTGACTGGCAGGTGAGGACGGAGGAGCCGAGCAGATAGAAGCCCCTCTTGCAGTGATACATCACGGTGTTTCTGTAGTTGAAGCTCTCGGGGTAGCGCTGTTGAGAGTGACGAATGGTGTTCTCCACAAAGCCCGGATCAGAGCAGTTTACCACTGCAAGATAAAAACAGCCAGATGCTTAATGTCTGACAGGGAAGCAAGAGTGAAGAAAGACAGAAGAAATCAATGGAGGAGGCTGAACAGTAGGATCGTTGGTGCAGGCTCTGGAGCAATTTCAATCAACTCCAAACCGTAAACCGCACTTTCTTTTTGAAGATATGGACTATAAGAGGGTGAATTGTGCTTCTTCAGAACTGGCTTTGCCTTTTATCTGTGCACTTCCTCAACAGCCAAGGGTCTTTTGTTTTCCCGTGCATAACTAGAACATGTCATGCATGCATTCTGATCTAAAGTTTAAATATTTGTTCACACAGTGAACATTACTCTACACATGTAACTGATTCTTTCTACTCTGTAGTGACAGATTTTGACAGATGTGGTCATATTACATTTTTCTGTACTCAAACCGGGAACATGCTGTTCTTGGCATGCTGTGTCGACCATGCAGTTACAAATTCAGTTACTGCCCGTTGCAATTTAAAAAAAAAAAAAAAAAAAAAAAAAAGCTAGAAGTTGACGCCATGTCCAGGGGAAACAAACCAGACTGCCTTGCCTCTGTGGCAGCTGTCAATGTCTAGGCACTCAATTAAGCCCCTTGGGAGAAGAAAAGTGGGTGGACAAGCAGCTAAAAAGTTGATAATTGGCACCTGGTATTGGCGTGTTGTTTTTCTTTGTGAGACATCATGATTTGATATGAGTGTATCTTGAAAATAAATATCAGAACAGCTCAGTATAAGAATGAGGTATATAATTGTGATATGGTTGACAGTTGTAAAACAATAACAATTACTTTTGAGAATTCAGTTTTTGTTTAATTGTTTGTGACAACTCGTCTTTTTTTTTTTTTTTTTTTTTTTTTTTTTTACAAATGTATATGACAATTGTACTTCTTTTTTAATTTGTGTATGCCAGTTAATTTTTTTAATTATATATAACAATTCTACGTTTCTCTTAACAGTTCTACTTTTAGTGTAATTGTATGACAGCTTTACCTGTTAAACAACTGTATATTAGAATTCTTCCTTTTTCATTTGCATATTAAAATTCTACTTGTTTTTTTGGTCACAATTTATTTTAAGGTTTAATTCTCCCTATTAACAAACCATTAACTACAACTTTTGCCTCAATAATCTCCTAATTTGCTGTTTATTAATAGTTAGCAAGGTAGTTGTTAAATTGTATTGGGTAGGATTAAGGATGTAAAATATGGGTAAAATATGGTCATGCAGAAAATGTACTTTATATGTACTAATAAACAACCAATATGTTATTAACAACCATGCTAATAAGCAACTACTTAATAGTGAGAATTGGTCTCTATACTAAAATGTTACCTTTTTTTGTGTATGTCAATTATACTTTTTAAATTATATATAACAGTTCTACATTTCTCAGTTATGTGTACATTTTTTTTTCTATTTTATTCTAATTAAAATTGTGTATATTAACATTTCTATTTTTTGTGTAATTGTAAATGACTGTTTTTCCTCTCAAAGAACTGTGTTAGAATTCTACCTTTTTCATTTATACATGACAATTCTACACATCTTTTGTGCATGCCTACCTTTATTTATTTATTTTTTTTATTTACAATTGTATAATAATAAGCTTACAATTATACCAATAGTAAATGTCATTTTTTCTACATGTGTAATATATGCACATATGGTTTAATCAAAACTATTAAACTGGCCATAAAAAAAAGGTCTAGTTAGTTTCTAAATACCAGCAAAAACACAAAGCTCACATCAACTCAATGTTGGACTTGTTTCATGGAACAATGTATCCGCACAGAGGAACGTCAGCCATTCTCCCTGCTGAGTGCTTCGTCCCTGCGCTCTGGCTGAGCCTGTGGGGAATTGTCCATCTTAGAAGCTGACCTGCCTCCATTTTCCATCACGATTGAGTTTCACCAGGCCACCATCAACAACTTCCTTCGCACATTAATTAATCATTAAAGTGACAAGATGTGCACAGTTACTCCTACTTAATGTCAGAAAGCATCCCACAATGTCACACGGGTTGCTGCAGACCCATTTGACTTTCAAATCGACACTTCAAGATGGGAAATGACACACAGAGAATTATTTGCACATTGCTTCTTGTCATTCACTGGCTGACTCAGACTGCTGAGCACAGATGCTGGTTTCGCTCTGTTAATGCTAAGCCCATGAGCTGTGGGTGTTAAACAGCCTCACTAAGGAGCTTCTCGCATAACAAGACGGTGTTCAAGGCTGCGTCTCCGCTGAGATTCTCAACAAAGGGACAGGCTGCCTGGAAGCGTTTGATATACAGTAAAATCGTGTTTATAGAAAGGTTCATACCCTTGCACACAGGAAGAGGGTTGCTCCACTGTCCGTTCATGCGACACTGCGCTCTTGATGCACCGTGCAACAAATAGCCTGTGTTGCAGGTGAAGTTGACCACGTCGTTGAGATTAAACTCGCTGCCGTTTGTCCGACCGTTCGCAGGGTTTCCAGGATGGCCGCAGGTTATGGCTGTTAAGAAAGGGAGAATGGTCAATCACTTCCTTTTTGAAGCGGCTTACAGGGCTTGTGCATATGTTGAAGTTAAAATTTTTAAAATAAAAATATGGTTGTAAATTAAACATTAACTTTTTTACTAAAAAAAAAAAAAAAAAAAAAAACTAAACAAAACAAACAAACAAAAAACTATACAATAAAAATAATAATATCAAGAAAAGGAAAGAAAAACAAGACTTCTAAAGACACTTTTTTAAATTAATGCTTTCTTCTGCAAATAATCTGATGCCTTATAATTAATCAATATCACCAGATATCAAATTAATAACTCAAATTAACTGTAGAAATAAATAACAATTTATACAAATACTAAGTCTATCCAACCCAGCCTACTGAAATTAAGCAGTAGATCAAATCTAAACTAGATCAAAACTAGATCAAATCTCAACTGCTTGTTATATCGACAAAAAATATAAATGTAAAATGTATTATTGCCCATCGATATATTAAAAGTTGCTATTTAGTACATCCTACTTTAACTGCATATATACAGGATTTGGTGCCTAAACTAAAGTGTTACGAAGAAATAATAAATAAATAAAATAAAAGACACTTACGAACACACACAGGTGCTTGGCCTGACCACCTGTGGTCTTGTTGGCAGATACGAACTGACGTCCCGATGAGCCGAAAGCCCAGGTTGCACTGATAAACGACTGTGTCCCTATAACTAGATCCATCACCACTGATGTGGCCGTTAACAATAGGATCCGGAGAATCACAATGACCAGCTGAAAAACATTTTCAAAAGTGGTCAGAATCAACAACCGTCTCATAAAAATCAAATCTTGCTACTAAACAAACATAAATTCAAACTACTGATTTTACAGAGCATGACGCACGGACACATCAGCACTACAGAACGTCCAGAGAGCACTCCGGCAGTCACCGCTTGACATTTTGATGAAATGCCCTCCGTGCTGTTTGGTTAAGCAGCAGGTGATGTGTCTAAGGGTCAGTGCTGATCGTCAGACAGTGGCATATCTTAGTTTTTGCTGCTCTCAATGCTTGTTCAAGGATTTTTCCCTAGTTCCAGTATTATCTAGCACTACAGAAGCCATAAATTAATATTGGCAACACAAGACTATGTGAATTTAGGGTTAGAGCTGTGAATGTCTGATAGGAATGTTGTTCTGGGACTAACAAAGGATGTTTTTCCAGGAACATGTCCTACTTAGGGAAATCACATTGTTCTTAGTGCTGTACAATAACTAGAACCATACAAGCATAATATAATAGAGTAGGAAAACATCCAGTAAACAGATTTGCTTTTCTCTACACATGAATGGTTGTAATAATAACGTCCGATCACAGAAGCCCTGCTGAAAGATGCTACTTACCCAGACATTTGGTCTCATCTCCATTCCAGAGACCGTTAGCCTGACACTCCCTCACGTGCGAGCCCACTAAAGTGTACCCTGTGTTACACATGAAGATAGCCGTGGCGCCATAGCTAGTCAGGGTGCCCATCTTCTTGCCATTAGGAGGGGATGGAAGCTCTCCACAAGAAATGACTGGAGGAAATAGCCAATGCAGTATCTTGAATACACATGGTAATTTTAGCTGAAAAAAGGTCACATTGCTGATGACGGGCACCATATGCCATTCTTATTCACAGTGACTACTAGCTACCAGGAAATGGAGGGGTGAAGGGGGCATGGCTAAAAGCAAAAGAGATGTGTTTTTATACTGGTGGACATGTCAAGGGTAATAGAAGTACACTACCAGGCAAAAGTTTGGACACTCTTAGTTATTTACTGTTTATTACTACTGTTTTCTCACTTTTTTTTTTTTTTTTTTTAACAATGTAGTGTCAAGAAAAAATAAATAAATAAAACAAATGGAAGTATACAAATGGAAAAGAAATTGAATGTTTAGTTTATTGTCATGCTTTAAATACCTACATACAATTCTAGTTCCATAAAGATAATCATATAAACATTTCATGGTATTTACACTACTGATATGATTTGTCAAATAGCATGTACATACATTTATTGTGTTTTGTTTTGATTTGTTTTGTTTTATCAAAAATAAAGACTTTAGGTTAAAATGTACATAAATATATTAGGGACATTTTCTACCATTTTAAATAAATTTTGGTCAGACTTTATTTTAAGGTCCAATTCTCGCTATTAACAAACCATTAACTATGACTTATGACCTAATTTGCTGCTTATTATTAGTTGATAAGGTAGTTGTTAAATTTAGGTATTGGGTAGGATTAGGGATGTAGAATATGGTCACGCAAAATTTGTGCTTTATAAGTACTAATAAACATCCAATATGTTAATATTAGGCATGCTACTAAGCAACTAGTTGATAGTGAAAATTGGTCCCTAAAGTGGTACCAAACCTTTAAATAGCTTTTAATTGTTTACAATAGTTTGATTTCTATATATAGCAAACATTCCTTCAACAACATTCATTCATATTTATTATTTTATAGCCTCATATTAAATAAGAGACTACATGGTATATTTACACTTAATATGTTAATTAGCGTAAATTAAGAACAACTGCAGATTAGTGAACTGGCAAAAAAATAAATCAAAGGAGCATTTTTTTTTCATATTCATAGTGATTATGTAAACTGGATTGGTCACACTTTATTTTAAGGTCCAGTTCCCTTGATTAACTATTAACTACAACTTTTGCTTCAATAAACTCCTAATTTGCTGCCTATTTGCTTATTAATAGCTAGTAAGGTAGTTGTTATGTTTAGGTATGGGGCAGTATTATGGGATCTAAAATATGGTAATGCAGAACAAGGCATTAATATGTGCTAATTAACAACCAATATGATAATAATATGCATGCTAGTTAATAATGAGAATTGGTCCTTAAAATAAAGTGTTACCACTAGATTCTCACATTTTCTGAAAGAAATGTGAGCAGTGATTGGCCATTTAAAACTTTTGCAAGGGTGCTAGGGAGTTTTGAGTGTCAGCGTGTTGCTGTGATATTGTGGTCTCAAGATATGCCTAATATTCCTGCTTCAGTGTAAGCCTATAAGATTGTATATTTGTCTAACAGGTGAAAATCATAAATCCGGTCACTTAATCTCTTTCATCAACAATAAGCACAACTTGAGGTTTTATTTCTCGTCTGTAGCGCTAACAATACAGGATTAAATGCACAAGATTTCATACCTGGGGTTAGTTATTTGTTCAAATCCATAACCCTGAGAGTGAGCAACAGTAATAGCGATGCTTACCTTAGCAAACGACACTAATGCATTGTTAGGTGCATGCACTAGTCATACAATCAACACACATTTATTTTTTGACATTTTAAGAAGTCCAATTACAATTTAAGCCCCAGCTGTTTGCATCTGTTCCTTTCATTAACAACTTACTCATCATGGTGCGTAAACACATTAAAAATTAAGCTGCCTCTGATTAGAATATTTACATTTGCTCTCTGACCTCGAATTAGTTAAAGCATTTTTCACCGAAGACTTAATCACCGTGATACTGTTTACACAGCCTGTCCCCGTGGTGGAAACCGGGCCACGATCAGAACTGACTAAGCAGTGGATGGCGTCTTATGCGCGCATGCTAAATCCAGAGGATTACGCTTGGATCAGTGGAGAAATAAACGAGATGCGGTATAGAGAGCGGCCAGATTTCAGACATATTAGCTACCCTAATGAATTTGTTTCATTAGCTCACAATGGATGCTGTTTGGTAATTAACACAGTGATCTTTTTGTGAAATCCCAAGAGCGGAATTTGGAATTCAATTGTGCTTTTTTGTGGGGTCTTCTTAAAGGAATAGTTCAGCCAAAATTGGAAATGTTATCATCAATGATTCACTTTCATGTGATTTTCTTTCTTCTGTGAAACACAAAAGATGACAGACAGAGCTTCTCTTTTTTTCATACAATTAAAATGGACGATGATTTATACAGCCAAGCTCCAAAATGGACAAAAATGTATGTGCGTCTCGTTGTGTTTGTGTAAAAGCATTCTTACTCTTGCAGGTAGACTTCTCCTCCAGCCCTTCCCATGTTGCATTAGCTAAGCATTTGATGGTCCTCCTGCCCATCAGATAGTAGCCCGGGGAGCAGCTCAGCATTATTCGTGCACCGAACTCATTCAGCGAGCCCGAGATGAGACGCCACACCATGTGTTCTGAGAGCATACTCTCAATGTTAGGGCACTGAACCGCTGCAGGACAGAAGGCAAAGAACGCATTAATGGAAAACCATGACCTTGTGGGTCCTAGAACTGGAATAACTAGAGTTTACAGGAATTATGGGACAGATATACAATACCAGTGAAAAGTTAGGACACACTTGACTGAATGCATGCTTCTCATGGCTTCTCAAAGGCTGCTTTACGTGCTTGAAATTACATTGCACTAAAACGTCAGGTAACACTTTCATTATTAAATCATTGACACACATTATATAATGCTTAACAGATCATTAGTTAAAATTTGCACAGCTAGAAATATGAGATAATGTGCTTGTTAAAGTTTACAAATGCACTAATTAAACATTACCTAATGATTATCAGATCATTAGTTAATGTAAATTGAAATTCATGACCAGGCACTTTTTAGAAATCTTCAAATGATTTTGACAAATGGTTTACAATGAGTAAAAACGTCATTAATAAATCATCAAACATTATATAATGCTTAACGGATCTTTAGTAAAAATGTCATTAAACTTTACGCTCATGTACTTTCTACAAATCTACAAATGATTTTAACAGAAATTATACAATGATTATACAACAATCCTCAACAGCATTTAATCATTATATAACATCTGTTAAAATCATTTGTAGATTTGTAGAAAGTACATGAGCCTAAAGTTTAATGACATTTGTAAGTTATTTAATTTACAGGACTTAATGATCTGTTAAACATTAGGTAATGTTTAATGAGTTTATTAGTAAACATTAAGTAAATTATCTCATGTTGAATATGTGCTCATTTGAATATTTGATCTGTTAAGCATTATATAATGTTTGAAAATTATTATAAAGTGTTACCAAATGTCAATTTTCTACATTTAAAAATGAATGAGTAGCCAACAAGCGTCCAGAATATGCTATTTAAAAAGCATCCCATAAGCTGTGTCCAAAATTTCATTGAGGTGGTTTATTTTTGGTTAAAATTACACATTTCACATTCGCCATTGTTCTATAAACTCACACCATTGGTTGAGAATCTTGGACTGACTTCAAACGAAAAGAGCAATGTTTGAAAGAGTTTTCACTCTTTCTAAGTCAACCTATGAATGGCTTGGCTCTTGTTTCATTTCGTTAGCACATTCAAGATTGGAAAATGTGGTTGATTTGTCTTGTGTGTTTATATAAAGGTGGTTGAAAACTGAAGTGGAAACATAAGGTTTCAGAGTAACAATATTGCAGCCAGCACGGAACAGATGGTCCTTTGATTGAACAGCACAGTGCATAGCTCGGATTCAAAAGAAGCATAATTTGGTGCGGGCGCATCAAACTTTGAGGGAAAAAAAAGGCATGAAAGCTAGGTCAGGTATACTAAACAAGATCTTAAGTAGACCAATACATCTTTCCCTCCCGCTGCCTTTATCTCACATAATGTTCTCTCCCCATGTTCTACATGACAAAGGTTTCATGTCCCTCAGCTCGCACTTGTTTAGATAATTACAAACATCTCGAGTGCTGTAGCTTACAGCTAGTCTCAGATACCGTGGATGTGTCATACTATCATCCGAAAGCTCTAGAATGAAAGAACACCTTGACATAGTGTTACGGAGAAGGGCAGAAGCCTCATCCTTTCTCCTTTCTGTCAATGATGAGGAATATCATAATATTAAATGACATTATCAGTAGCAACATCGGCTGTAATGAGCGTCTTTCTCGCTGTGACCTCTGAATGCATAATACACGGTTATTTGGCTGTGGGCTCTTTAGTCGGCTTTGTAGGCTAATGGTAATTCAGGTCAGAGGGGGGACATGCCACATCATACCATTTGTCTTGTTTGAGTTGCCAAACCACAAAAAAATCAAGTCATTATTGTTAATTTTGCCTATTACCTGCCCTACATTACTCTCAGAGGGGGAATCGAGCGAGAAAGCGACTGACTGCGGCGGTTCAATGAGGCGGTAGATTTTAACATGCTGTTGGCATAGAAACAGAGGGCTTGATTTGCTCACGTAAACAGCGGGTAGGATGTGCCACGTTGCTCCAGGTGCCATCCTCCAGGCAGACGGCGCTGAGCAGGCTGCTCGCGTCAGGCTTATAGCCCTCCTCGCATTGGTACTGCACCTTACTGCCCACTGTGTATTGGAAGCCGTGGAACGACCCATTAGCAGGAGACTCTGGTGCTCCACAAGACACAGCTGCCAATCAGACACAAACAGCATTACAGGTGGATACCTGCTATACAGCGCATCTATATATAGAACTCTCATTCTATTCAAATTCTTACAACACCTACTGATTTGACTTTCTAGAAAAATCATACCATATCACTCCTTCTAAACACAGAAAATCTCAACAAAAATATTTCTTCAAAACTGAAGCTAAATAAATTTGAACAGGTGATTTATATTATTTTTCATTTAAAGTAAAGGATATATTATGATTTTTTAAATCTTTTTTGCTTTTGCTATATATATATATATATATATATATATATATATATATATTGTGTTTTTAATGTGGAAGTGTGCATTATTGACAATGATGAAACTGAAGACTTGATTTTCATAATAATTAATAAGCATAAATAAGCATAGTAGATTTAAAAGTTAAAATAAGTAAACTAAGCAAAATATATTTACCCTTTTTATTCATTATTGTTAATACTGAATACAACATTTTACATACTGGATGAATTTTACATTACCATGCATTATGTGCACAATGTTTTTGATATGTTTCTAGGTTCTATGCATAATGCATACAGAAATACAACCATATATATATATATATATATATATATATATATATATATATATATATATTTTTTTTTTTTTTATATATAATGTGTGTAATAACGAATGTCTAACTTGGAAGAAGGAGCTTTGCAGGAACACTTGAAGGTGGTAAAATCATGAAATATTATGAAAAATAAAAGTTTTGCTTGTTAATGTATTTTATTTATTTATTATAAACCCAAACCTGATCGAAATTCGATGTAATAAGTTAAAACACTATACAATAAGGTTTCATTTGTTAACATGAGTTCACTACATTGTTTAAAATTAACTAACAATGAAAAAATACTTTTAAACTGTGGGCCACATTTTAATTTCAACATTAATAAATAATTAAATTCAAAAGTTATTAAAATCAAAATTATTTAACGACTTCATCTAACAGTGAAAAGGTGTATTTACTGTTTATATTTATATTATTTTAAATGTATTGCTCATTGTTAGTAAAAAAACAAAAGGTAGGGCTTTCTCAGTTCAGGAGATATATATATATATATATATATATATATATATATATATATATATATATATATATATATATATATATAATTTATTTTTATTTATTTTTTTGTGATGTTTTGTAAATGTTCCTTTTTTTAAATAAGGGTTTCTATTGTAGAGTGATGTGTCATGTTATGTCTGTTGTGCAACACTTTGGTCAGTTCTCATGTTGCTTTTAATTTACGCTATAAATAAACCTAACCTTGACCTTGACCTAGTAAATGCATTAACTAATGGGACTTTATTGTAACGTATCACTGACGGGGAAAAAACAAATAACCTGACTTGAACCTGGCTTAAACCGTGTTGGTCAGTCAAGTCCCATTGGTCTCAGGGTCAGGTACCAGACCTCTATTACACGCAACCATTCATATCTAAAATTAGCTCTTTTAAACAATAAAAAATTAGGGGGTCTCTAAAAAATGGCAGGCACAAAGGAAAGCAATGGGACCAATTAAAACTCTTCCTTGTTAAAATGATCACAACCTGAATAAAAATCAGGCCCTGAGCCCTCCTCTACCTCAGACTGAGCTGCTGGCAGACTGCATGGATCGCTCCCACCACTTAAAGAAATTATTGGCCTTAATTAGCACCCATTCTAAATGCCCTTCAATACAAATGGGGCCTAGCCAGGGCTATTCTGAGTTGCGTTCAATGGTAAAAGGATATTAGTGCCATAACCTCCAGTCCTTGGAATGGTGTCATTTACCTTTGTGTGATTAAGACTAATGAGATTCCATGAGTAAAATCTTTGCTTGATAAATGTGTAGAAAGGTTGGCTGGCATCTTTGTGAAACATCCTTAAAAGGTCAGAATTTAAGTGCGGCCCTGGGCACCATTTTTGGGCAGCAGTCAGCAGAAGCTTTTCATTCAGTAGAATGGTCTGAGCCTGGATAGCGCACCTGCCCATGACATAAGAGCTGTGTGCTAACGGATGCAGTTTTTTTGTCATAAGGGTCTTTTTTATTATTGAGATTTATACATCATATGAAAGCTGAATAAATACGCTTTCCATTGATGTATGTTTGGTTAGGATAGGACAATATTCGGCCGAGATACAACTACTTGAAAATCTGGAATCTGAGGGTGCAAAAAATGTAAATATTGAGAAAATCACCTTTAAAGTTATTCAAACGAATAGCAATGCACATTACTAATCAAAAAATAAGTTTTATACAGTAGCATGCGAAAGTTTGGGAACCCTTTGCAGAATATGTGAAAATGTGAATACTTTTAACAAAATAAGAGAGATCATACAAAATGCATGTTATTTTTTATGTAGTACTGTCCTGAGTAATATATTTTACATAAAAGATGTTAAAATACAGTCCATAAGACAAAAAATAGCTGAAATTATTAAAATAGCCCCCTTCAAAAGTTTGGGAACCCTTGGTTCCCCTTTCAGTCGGTCACTCTGAGTCACGTCGGATGACCGACGAAACTGGGATCTCGCCAGAGATACCAATCCACTTCGATTGTAACTAAACGAGCCAATGGACATTGGCATGCGATTACTGCATCCAGCTGCCGCTGATCACAGCGTGAGAATAAGAGGCAGCAGGTGCACCGCATTAATTCATCCTTTCGCTTCGGAGCCGAGCGGTGGTGCATCACTACTGCTATCTACTTCGGTGTTGCAGAGAGAATGAGCGAGTGCGGGCGTTACGGCAACAGCAGCGGTGGTCACGGTCTCGCGGCTTCAACAAAGATCGTGCAGATAGCCACACCAGGAGTGTGCGGTGGCCAGCTCCCCTGCGTGCTTCAGCACTAAAAGAGCAATTTCTCTAAAAGAGCATTTCTCTAAAAGAGCAACACGGGTGATCGCGTCTTTTTAAAGATGTCTTATCATCCGTGCGTTTCTGGGTGTGGTCGTTTCCTGGTGCCTCAGGATGGTCATGATCGCTGCCTCACGTGTCTGGGCATTCAGCACACTGAGGAATCTTTCATGGATGGTTCATTTTCTTCTTGTGGGGACATGACCATCTCAGAGTTGCATAAAAGACTCCGCTATGTCAAACATGGCGGAGTCCCTCTCCCGAGATCCAGCGTTCGTCCCGGCACCAGGGGCGGCGCTGCGTCTGGTGGAGTCAGAGGTGATTTAAGGATCACGGTGAGGGCTTCCCCAAGTGGAGCTCCTCACCCCTCAAGCACTCCGCAGCCGGTGGAGCTGCCGTTGGAGCGGGCTGGGCCCTCTGCAGGACAGAGGGCACCACTCGTTTCCTTCGGAGTCCCCTCTGACGACCAGATGTCGATCGCTGCATCGGAGGGCGAGCCCTCTCTCTCCGGGGATGACGACTCGGCTGCATTGCCCCCTTCGGGTGTGGTAGCGTTGTCCGAGCCAGACCCAGAGATGACAGCTATGCTTTCCCGGGCCGCCGAGAATGTCGGGCTTGTGTGGAATCCTCCGCTGCGTCCCGATCCTTCGAGGCTGGACGAATGGTTTCTCGGTGGGGGTCGCGCTGGTTCTCAGCGCCCCCCTCCGGTACCATTCTTCCCGGAGGTGCATGAGGAGCTCACTAGATCGTGGAGGGCACCTTTCACTGCCCGAAACAAATCTTGTGGCTCCTCCGCCCTCGCCACCCTCGATGGTGGGGCTGCTTTGGGGTACGCGGGCATCCCCTCGGTGGAGCGGTCTGTGGCCATGCAACTGTGTCCAACAACCGCTACCACTCTGCGGGGTGACCCGTGTCTCCCCTCACGGGCCTGTAAGTATTCATCAGGCCTAACTGGCAGTGCATACAGAGCTTGTGGGGAGGCAGCTTCTGGCCTCCACACCATGGCGTTACTGCAGGTCCACCAGGCCAAAGCCCTGAAAGACCTGAACGAGGGTGGCCACGACCTGGCGGTTCTACATGAACTGCGTGCTGCGACAGACCTTGCGCTTCGAGCGACGAAGGTGACTGCACAGTCTCTGGGTCGTGTGATGTCCACGCTAGTGGTCCAGGAGCACCATCTCTGGCTGTGTCTGGCTGACAAGAAGGAGCAGGAGAAGGTACAGTTCCTGAATGCTCCCGTGTCGCAGAGCGGCCTTTTCAGCGACGCTGTCGAGAGCTTTGCCCAACAGTTCTCGGCAGCACAGAAGCAGACTGAGGCGATCAAACACATCATGCGTCGGAAGAAACCTGCTGCTTCCACCCTGGTTGCATCCCTCAGCCTGCTCGTCGCCGTGGGTGCCCCCCTGAGGCCCCCGCTCCCGCGCAGGACGCCCAGCCCGTCCAGGCCCCCGCCAAACCTGGCGGCAAATGCAAGTGCAAGAGGCCCTGAGACGGGCGACCCAGAGATGGAGGAGACTGCTCGTCGGGAGATGGTGACTGCACCACTCCCTCCCCTGGAGGAGGGCTGGGTGGAGAATATTTTGTTTCATTTTGTTTTTGTTCCGCCGCTGGCCCAGCAGCCAGCGGTACCCAAAACATCAGTTAAAGAGCGGTTTCCTCAATCTCTGGGTCTAAAGAGGAGGAGAGTGGTGAACCATGCATCACAGGATCGCTTCTCTCCTCCTCTCTCGCCAGCAGGCAGCGGGTGGCTGCCCAAGAGCACCCCTCCTGCCCATTCGTGGAACCAGGTAAGGGCGGTAGCACTTGAGTCCCCGCTTCAAGTCGTCACACACTGGGCTGTCACAAGCCTCAAGCCGGGTTCCTGTGTTTCCTCCCACACGAGGAGGAATCAGGTGAGTGTTACACTGCACACGCAAACCCCGCCCCCTGCCGTCACAGGCCCCGGGCAGGGTCCCTGTGTTCCACGTCGCTGCCCCACCGCGGGTACGTCGGTGGCCCCATTGGTCCCGCTGGCACGGTCTCTCGGAGCTTGGCTAGCACTCCCCGGTCCATCTCGGTGGCTCCTGCTTACCATCAGACTCGGCTACGCGATTCAGTTCGCCCAGAGTCCCCCCAAGTTCAGGGGCATCCGGTTCACTTCAGTCAAGGCCGTTGATGCCCCTGTCTTGCATGCGGAAATCGCAGTCCTGCTGGCGAAGGATGCAATAGAACCAGTCCCTCCAGTCGATATGAGGTCGGGGTTTTACAGCCCTTACTTCATTGTCCCCAAGAAAAGCGGTGGGTTACGACCGATCTTGGATCTGCGAGTTTTGAACCGTGCACTTCACAAGATGCCTTTCAAGATGTTGACGCAGAAACGCATTTTTGGGTGTGTTCGTCCCCTAGATTGGTTTTCAGGCGATCGTCCTGAAGGACGCGTACTTTCATATCTCGATCCTCCTGCGACACAGGCCATTACTGCGATTCGCGTTCGAGGGTCGGGCAAATCAGTATAACGTCCTGCCCTTCGGGCTGTCCCTTTCGCCTCGGGTCTTCACCAAAGTCGCGGAGGCGGGCCTTGTCCCCTTGAGAGAACGGGGAGTGCACATCCTCAACTACCTCAACGACTGGCTCATACTTGCACAGTCTCAAGAGCAGTTGTGCGCACACAGGGACCTGGTGCTCAGGCACCTCAGCCAGTTGGGTCTTCGGGTCAACCAGACAGCACGCCTCACCCAGGAACGTGCTCAGTCGGTGCTGAACTGCCTCAAGACTTTATCAGGCAGGACGGCGGTCCCACTGAAACTCTTTGAGAGGCTGCTGGGGCATATGGCTGCAGCTGCGGCGACAGTTCCGCTCGGTCTGCTCCATATGAGACCGCTTCAGCACTGGCTCCATGGCCGAATACCGAGGTGGGCGTGGAAACGCGGTACTCACCGGGTTCAGAATACACTGGCCTGCCGCAAGACCCTAAGCCCGTGGACAGATCCCTCATTCCTTCGGGCAGGAGTGCCCCTGGAGCAGGTATCCAGGCATGCTGTGATATTCACGGATGCCTCGGCCACCGGCTGGGGAGCCACGTACAACGGGCACACAGTGTCAGGGGTATGGACGGGTCCCCAACTGCGTTGGCATATTAATTGCCTCGAGTTGCTGGCAGTACGCCTTGCCTTGAGCTGCCTCAGAGAGCGCCTTTGGGGCAGGAACGTTCTGGTCCGCACGGACAACACTGCGACCATTGTGTATATCAACCAGCAAGGCGGTTTACGCTCCCGTCGCATTTCGCAACTCACCTGCCACCTCCTCCTCTGGAGTCAGAAGCATCTGAGGTCACTTCGTGCCACATCCCAGGAGTGTTCAATCAGGCGGCCAACGAACTGTCTCGAGCGGCATTTCCTGGGGAGTGGAGACTTCATCTTCAGGCGGTCCAGCTGATTTGGAGTCGGTTCGGAGTTGCTCAGGTAGACCTGTTTGCATCTCCAGAAACCACCCACTGCCAGTGGTTCTACTCCCTATCCGAGGCAATGCTCGGCATGGATGCACTGGCACACAGCTGGCCCCAGGGCCTGCGCAAATATGCGTTTCCCCCAGTGAGCCTGCTAGCACAGACACTGTGCAAGATCAGGGAGGACGAGGAGCAGGTCCTGTTAGTGGCTCCATATTGACCCAACAGGACCTGGTTCCCGGAACTCATGCTCCTTGCAACAGCCCCTCCCTGGCAGATTCCTCTGAGGAAGGATCTGCTTTCTCAGAGACGGGGCACCCTCTGGCACCCGCGTCCAGACTTGTGGAAACTCCATGTGTGGTCCCTGGACGGGACGTGGAGGTTCTAGGTGACCTGTTCGTCGAATGGTGTTCCTCTCACCATGAGGAGCCCCGGAGATGTTCAATCAGAGCCGTGCTTTCCTTTTTGCAACAAGGGTTGGAGCATAGGCTGTCCCCCTCCACCCTTAAGGTGTACGTTGCTGCTATTTCCGCCCACCACGACCCCATAGAGGGGAGGTCGGTGGGGAAGCACAATCTGATCGTCAGGTTTCTTAGGGGGGCAGGAGGTTAAATCTTCCTAGGCCTCCCTCCCTACCCTCTTGGGATTTGGCATTGGTGCTAAGAGCCCTACAAACTGCCCCCTTTGAGCCGTTGCAGTCAATCGAGTTGAAATTTCTCTCTATGAAAACCCTACTCCTGACTGCGTTGGCCTCGATCAAGAGGGTGGGGGACCTGCAGGCATTTTTGGTCGACGAGTTATGCCTTGAGTTTGGTCCGGCTGACTCCAGTACAACACTGAGGGGAGGCAGACCCAGCCCTAGCTTTGCTCTGTCCTGTACGCGCACTGCGACAGTACGTGGATAGAACTCAGAGCTTCAGGACCTCAGAACAGCTCTTTGTCTGTTACGAAGGACAGCAGAAGGGGAAGGCTGTCTCCAAGCAGAGGATGGCCCACTGGATAGTGGATGCTATCACCTTGGCCTAGGAAGTACAAGGTGTGCCCTGCCCGCTCAGGTTGCGTGCTCACTCCACTAGGGGTGTCGCATCGTCCTGGGCACTGGCTCGTGGTGCCTCGCTAGCAGACATCTGTAGAGCTGCGGTTTGGGTGACTCCCAACACGTTCGCTAGGTTTTACAGCCTACGTGTCGAACCGGTTTCCTCCTGTGCTCTCACCTCAAACAGGTAGTGGTACTGAGAGGCCCGGCTCAGAGTCGGCTTGCGGCGTTCTTACGCCTAATTTTCCAGAGAGTTCCTTAGCCAGGCAAACCCCGTCAAGTCCTCCAGCACTCCAGCGTCCGGACGTGGCGGAGCGTCCGGCGCCAGGCCTTTCAGCCAATGAATTCTTGAAATCTGGTGCGAGGCTAGTGCCCATATGAGAGACCCTGCTGGGATCCCATATGTGTATTCCACGGTATGCTTATTAGAGCCGTGTTTCCCCTGGCAGACCACATTCTGCCATTTCTAATGATGCAGCATAAGCCATCTCAGAGACTTCCATGTGCAATAGGGCACTACGGGGTTACTTCGCATGTCTAAATGTCAGTTAACCCCCTCTGGGAGGAGGTGACTCTGCAGTGTGCCTCTTCCAAGCGGAAGGGCACGCTTCCCAGTGTTATCCTAGTTCTACTGTTTGGGTTGCACAAGGAACAACAGTAGTTGACCTTTTCTATGTAGAGCCCAGTCCTATCATCTGCCTTATAGGATGGATCAGGAGGCCTACACAGGGCACTGGAAGGGACAGCTCCTGTGGCACTTTGATAGGGATCCCAATTTCGTCGGTCATCCGACGTGACTCCGAGTGACCGACTGAAAGGGGAACGTCTCGGTTACGTATGTAACCCTCGTTCCCTGAAGGAGGGAATGGAGACGTCACGTCCCGTCACTGTACCACCGCTGAGCTGCCGGGTCACCGGCTTGGCTCCTCAGCGAAAGCATGAATTAATGCGGTGCACCTGCTGCCTCTTATACTCACGCTGTGACCAGCGGCAGCTGGATGCAATAATCGCATGCCAGTGTCCATTGGCTCGTTTAGTTACACTCGAAGTGGATTGGTCTCTCTAGCGAGATCTCAATTTCGTCGGTCATCTGACGTGACGTCTCCTTCAGGGAACGAGGGTTACATACGTAACCGAGAAGTTCTTAATACTGTGTGTGGTTACCTGGATGATCTACGACTGTTTTTTTTTTTTTTTTTGTAATGGTTGTTCATGAGTCCCTTGTTTGTTCTGAACAGTTAAACTGAGCACTGTTCTTCAGAAAAATCCTCCATGTCCTGCAGATTCTTCAGTTTTCTAGCATCTTTTGCATATTTGAACCCTTTCCAGCAGTGACTGTATGAGTTTGAGATTCGTGTTTTCACACTGAGGACAATTGAGGGACTCAAACACAATTATTAAAAAAGGTTCAAACATTCACTGATGCTCCAGAAAGAAACACGATGCATTAAGAGCCAGGGGTGAAAACTTTTGAACAGGATGAGAATGTCAAAATTTTTCTTATTTTGTTTAAATATCATTTTTTTCCCATGTAGTACTGCCCTTCGGAAGCAACAGAAGATACTTGCATGTTTCCCGGAAGACAAATTAAGTACAATTTACCTTGATCTTCAAATTCAAAATGTTTTCACCCCCCGACTCTTAATGCATCGTGCTTCCTTTTGGAGCACCAGTGAATGTTTGAACTTTTTTTAATAGTTGTGTTTGAGTTTGAATTGTATATAATCTGAATGGCTGATCTCAGAAGAACTCAAAAGAATAACAACTGCCTGGTAGATAATGATGACTACTGGCAAATTTTCATGTATTGCACATGCATAATTATTATGCAAGTTGATATTCTGATAATATATACTTATTTCCAAGCACATTTTACCAATTCCAAACCACATCAATCTTAATAACTACTATTAATTTTGTATTTAATCATTTATGATATATAATTGTCCATGAAGGCAGAAAAAAATGCTTATGTTCAGGTGTGCACAATTATTAAGCAGGTTTTCTTTTAAAGATAAAATGAGCCAAAAAAGATATTTAGCTCAGACTGAAAAGTCAGAAATTATTAATTATTACTCACTTTGATAACAGAGTTGAAAAAATTGCAAACCTCACAAAATAAAAAAGCTCCTATTTAGTTTGACCTCCTGAGGTTAATGGTCAAGATTTTCTCAAGGTTAAAGGGATACTCCACCCCAAAATGAAAATTTTGTCATTAGTCACTTACTCCCATGTCATTCCAAACCCGTAAAAGCTTCATTCGTCCTCGGAACACAATTTAAGATATTTTGGAAGAAAACCGGGAGGCTTGTGACTGTCCCATTGACTGCCAAGTAAATTACACTGTCAAGGCACAGAAAAGTATAAAAAACATTGTCAAAATAGTCCATCTGCCATCAGTGGTTCAATCTGAATTTTATGAAGCAACGAGAATACTTTTTGTACGCAAAGAAAATAAAAATAACGACATTTATTCAACAATTTGTCTCCTCTCTCTCTCTGTGTCAGCGTAGCACCGTTTTGGAGAGCATCCGATGGACGCAAAGTGCGTACGCTATTCTCTGTCATCAGTAACGCATGGATACGTGGTTTCCGTTCAAATCAAAGCGTAAATGAACGTACAATACGTATCCATGCGTTACTGATGACAGAGAATAGCGTACGCACTTTGCGTCCATCGGATGCTCTCCAAAACGGCGCTACACTGACACAGAGAGACAGAGAGGAGACGAATTGTTGAATAAATGTCGTTATTTTTATTTTCTTTGCGTACAAAAAGTATCCTCGTCGCTTCATAAAATTCAGATTGAACCACTGATGGCAGATGGACTATTTTGACGATGTTTTTTATACTTTTCTGTGCCTTGACAGTGTCATTTACTTACCAGTCAACGGGACAGTCACAAGTCTCCCGGTTTTCATCCAAAATGTCTTAAATTGTATTCCGAAGACAAACAAAGCTTTTACTGGTTTGGAACGACATGGGGGTAAGTGATTAATGACAACATTTTCATTTTGGGGTGGAGTATCCCTTTAAGCACATCTTCTTTCACTGAATATTTGTTAGAAGAAGAAGAAGAAAAAAACATCAATGACTTTCTTTTTAAAAGTTTTAGACCCTATTATTCCTACATTATTCATGGAAAGTGCAATATACTTATTCGTTATATAATCATCTCAGCCTCATCTCTTAACCTCCCTTAAACTTGCACAAATAACAACTGGAACAATTAGGCCTACATACAGTTCATTCGCTCACTATTTTTATGCAAGTGCACGTCTGATGGATGACTCGTCTCGCTAATGAACGCACAGCAAACCTCCAGAAGAGATCATTTTCTTTGACAATGCTCTGGAACAGAAGACAAGAGGACTCGGAGTGCGAAAGGAGAAAGGGCGGACAAAACGCCACGTAGGCTGAAGGATAAAATTAGCACCTCAATCAAAGAGGAAGGAGCAGAGAAGGAAGCATGAACAATGAAATTAAGAGAACCCGTAACACATCAAACACATTCAATTACATTTCTGTCTTAGTCTTAGCGTGACTGAAGAGTCGCCCATTATGACATTGGGACAAAGGACACTCGTGATCTCATTGCACAGTCCTCGACGGAAGTGTTTAATGGAATAAAAGCAGCTTCTCGTCAAGGCATGCGGAGGTGCTTTTGAGCGCCCCACAGAATGATATATTTTTTTTCATATGTGAGGAGGCAGGTTGCCTTTTCAAGGCAATTCCCAGTCATTTAAATGAGGAGAATGAGCCAGTGAATATCTCCGCCGAGTGTGAGTTACCTTGGCACAGTGGGGCCGGATTGTCCCACTGGTAAAGCCCATTGGGATGAAGTCTGCATGTAGCATTTCTGTGACCCACGAGCCTGTAGCCAGCGTTGCAGTAATACTGGAGCCTGCTGCCCGGCCGATCTCTCGTCCTATTGATGACTCCTCCATTCTTGGGCGGATCATTCACACTGCAGTATGCAGCTGTGGGAGACGGAAATAAGCACAGTTTGTTATACTATGATGGTCAGGGTTATTGGAAAATTAAACTTCTTCAAACCGTTTTTGTCTATGTGAAAACATTGTGCACTTTTTAACCTTTATGTGGATTTTAGTGTACAGTAATGTGATGGTTTTTGTGTGTGATCATAATGACATTGTCCACTTTTCAGATAAAAGCAGTGCGGATTTCTTGTAATAAACACGTTTTAAGCATTAGTATAACACACTTATGGACCTTATCTGTTATAATTTCCTTTGAAACTAGGCTAAATATATTTCTTAAGGATATTTTTGCTGGTAAACAAGACAAAAATACTGATTAAAAGCTGTTGATATGTCATTTACTTCTATACAATAAAATAAGTATATTGCTGGTCAATGTAAAAATCTACGTCCTGAAGCAAAACCAGTTCTCCACTTCTTTGGCAGCTTTTTATTGCACAGAAAATTATATCTAAGAGTAATCCATATTTTTGGTCCATTTCATCACAAGAAAAAGACCATACACTTTAATTATTTATTTATTTTTTTCTTCATCTGCTAAATTAATTTAGTCAACTTTTATGGTGGCACACGGCCATTTAGATTAACTTAACTATGCGATGTGGACTAAAAGCCATACAACTCAAACTTGGATTTTATGAGGTCTTTAAAACAGTGCATAAGCTTGATTCTGAGATAAAACGAAAGAGAAAATGCAGCTTGATGGTTATGAACAGATCATTAGATCTTGTTTTTGATGTGACACAAATACAAGTTTACCCATCATAAAAAGGAAAGCAGAAGCTCGAGGGATGTCAAAGCTTAATCTCACTTCAGACAGATCAAATCAAATGCATCATCACACCAACTCTGCTGAGAGGTTTAGACTTAGCTGTGAGTGATTAACTAGACCTAGCATAAAAAAAAAAACGTCCATGTGGCACTGAATTTTAATTTTCTTTACCCTGAAAGCCCAACAGACGAAGAAAGGCAGGGAAAACCAAGGAGGGGCTTGAAGTTGCTTCTCAAAGATGCTTTATAGAGATAACAGTGTTATATTTATTAAAAAGCATTACCTACTTCCTGTAATCATTTAAATTTAAAAATCTAAAAACACAGTAGCCACTCAGAGGTTTAGAAAACACAGTTCCTCCGAGCGACATAATGGTTTCTCTTTCTGTCTACTCTTGACAAAATCCAATAAACAGGAAACATGTGGCAACACACTGGAATAATGGGCCTGCATAGGGCATAGCATGTCAGAAAGATCAACTGAAATGAACACAGGGAGCAAGAAACATTGACAGAGAGGCAGAGAAATGGGAACAGGTGAAGAGATGCCGAGTAATCATGGCCACTGGCTTTGCGGCCCATATATAATGTTTAGCCATTGGTGGAAATGTTGGTCAGAAGCATACGACATGGTAGTTATTCAGCAAAATTCATTACTGCATCTTTGACCTCTATTACAGCAGACTTGCCAATGGCTCCCTGAAGGTAGGACATGTCTGGTTCTAGCCTAATGAGGGCCAACTTAGAAAAAGCTGACTTTTTTCTTTATTGACCCATTTGGATGCAAAGCAACAACCTTGGAGGGTTAAATGGTGGAAATTAATCTGAGGCACATATTATTACATACTATTGGATTACCAACAGGCTAATTAAAAAGAATTGTAAATGTATTTAAATTCCTGGATGCATCAAATGTGGAATCAAACATGGAGCTAGAGAGAGAGAAAAAAACTGTCTTTATTTGACAACACATTCTGCTCCTGCCTTCATCAGGATTAAAAGAGTAAATATGTTGTTTTATTCTTTGATTTCTCCTTTCTACAAGTGTTGCTGGTTTTGTGCGCAATAAGTGCTTTGCTTTTTCCAAGTTTCTAAGAATAACCCTACATTAATTCTGGATGCATCCACACAAAACATGAAATGGTGAAATATGTTTAACAAACCTGTGTAGCGTATTTTGAAGCCCTTCTTGCTGGTCGCATGATCAGTTGACCATCTGAGGTAAAGCTGGTTTGTTTTGCTAGTGAAATTCAATTGTGTGGAGTGGTTCCCACTTAAAGCCACCAGCAACGGACTCTGTCCAGATGGCCCTGGTAAATAAAACATCACAAAAACAACAAGTAAAGCTAAATATTGCAAACCACAAATCTGTTGGGCAGCAACAAGACAGACGTGACTTTAGGAAGGAACAAATGTCGTAGAGCAGTAGTTGTCAAACTCTTCAAGCCAAGTGCCACCTTTGATCAAATCAGCATATCCAAATTCAACCTAGTCATCTCAACTGTTTACACTACACTGTTTTTCCTGTCACTTGGCTGGGTCCTTGAGGATCTTCAGAAATTCTCTAAAACACAATAATAAAATGTGAAAGTTTTATTATCCATTTCATACCCACTAACACCTAAAAAATATATATATATATTTCTGAATTCTGAGCAATGTACTATATCTTTAAACTTCTCTTGTCTGTTAATAAGTAATTGGATTGCTCTGCACTGTCCAATTGATGTTCAAAACTGAGTGCTAAATTCTGAATAAAACAGTAAAAAGCAGACCACCCATTAAAGGGATAGTTCACCCAAAAATGAAAATTCGCACTTAATTTACTCACCCTCAGGCAATCCAACATGTAGATGACTTATTTTCTTCAGTAGAACAGTAAAGGAGATTTATGATAAAATGATGAATAAATTAGTCTTAATCAACTCATCTTTTTACATAAACAATGAGAAACCATAAAAATTTTAATTTCGTCCCATTCATTCAAGTGCTCAGTTCACGCATGCAAGTATCAGTTATGAACTGGGGTAATAATGACGTAAATAATGTTCAGTTTCTTGCACAGACTGATCGTTTCTCTTCATAAGTCCTCAATATATCATCAGGAGCCACAGGTATTAATTTTGTGTTGCTTGTATATACTTTTTTGACTCTCAAAGTGATGGTAGCCATTGACTTTTTGTGAATCACCAAGGACCACGGTTTCAGCTAAAAATATTCTTTATTGCCCTACTTCTGAAAAAAAAAAAAAAAAAAAGTTACCTACATCTTGGATGGCCTGAGGGGGAGTAAATTAACAGCACATTTTCATTTTTTGGTGAACTATATCCCTTTAAGCATGCCTCCTAAATATAAAGCTCTTTTGTCTCAGTTCTTGGTTTGACCTTTTGTTTTAATAGTATGCATTTACTTTTTAAAACTGGTCAAAATGGCTCACAAATGATTTGTCCAAACATATATTTGTGTTATGAAGTGTTGTTGTTAGTAGAATAGAATAGAATAGAATAGAATAGAATAGAATAGAATAGAGTCTACCATCAAAGATCTCCAGTTCGTCAAACTGCTTCTCACTCTGGAACATTTCCACATAAATGGCGATGGTAAAGGCAGGTTGCACTCTGATGATCCAGGAGCAGGTCTGGGAGTTGGGGTAGTTTTTTGGGAATCCTGGACTCAGGATCACACCAGAGGAGGCAGACCGTTCTTCATTTGCAGGACACTGAGCTGTAGCATAGACATAACATTTCACAGGAATCATGACTATTATTGCAAATCACAATGCGGTTATCCTACTAACAAAGCACAAGATGCAAGCTCCAGAGTATTCCTGTAAAAACAGTAAAGTTGAAAAACTTTCTCCAACATGCGCAGTGCTTCTCCTGGATTTACCTCAGAGGCCGCGAGCCTTGGTTTGAGGAAGCAACAAAGTGAGTTGAAGCTTTTTGTTAATCCGCTTTGTGGGCGGGAGGGTGGAGGAAACAAACCAGGAGAACTATCGCTTCTTCATGGTACTGTACAGAAAGTACAGACAAGCCAAATGGCTCAGATTTACAACTGAAAGCTTTTCTGTGGATAACTGGAATGCTTCCCCCCCTCCCAAGACAGCTGTCGGCTACTGTCTATTTGTTACCATACAACAAAACAATGCAGCCTCTGGGGTATTCAGTGCCATCTTTTTATGGATTACAATTTTACAAGCTTTGATTGCAAGAATCACACTAATGATTCAACATCTTTATTATTTTAGATTGGTGGTCCCCAGCCATCTTTAAATTACTTACATGAAGTTCTTCCTTTTGGTTGTGTTTTGTAATTCACATTATTAAATATATTCTCATTACTGTAATATAGTGCTTTATTTGTGTATTACCATAAAAATAACAATACTTCTAATAAAAAAATAAAAAAATAAAAAAATAACTAGATGTGCACATTCTGGAGGAAATAGCACTATAGAGAGTTTAGGCAAGTTTAAGTTTTAGGCTTTATGCTGCATAAGAGTAACTTTGCCATCATCAGGACGCTAAGCTTGCATCTTGTTTTCTGTCAGCACAAAATAAACAATGCAAGGTATGCACTACATAGCATTACGTTAAATACATGCATGAGATATCAAATCATAATTCAGTATGTAACATATGTTAAAGATAATATAATAACATGGCATATAAACACTTTATACAATTTAAGTAGTTTACTATTAATATTATTTTACATTTCAACAAACAAAATGGGATTTTTTTCATTAGTTAAAATGCAAAAAATTAAATAATAATACAAAATAAAAATAAATCAGCATAGGCTTTCTTTAAAATATTATTGGTAACACTTTAGTTTAGGGAATAGTTCTGACTATTATCTAGTTGCTTGTTAGCATGCATATTACTCACATATTGGCTGTTTATACTTCTAAAGCACATATTATTTCCTTATTCTGCATTACCATATTTTAGATCCCTTAATTCTACTTCATACCTAAACTCAACAACTACCTTACTAACTATTCATAAGCAGCAAATTAGGAGTTTACAGATGCAAAAGTCATAGTTAATAGTGAGAATTGGTCCCTAAATTAAAGTGTGACCATATTATGTATTTCCATATTGATATATATTTCTCACATATTTCTACAGGTTTTGTTCTTCACTGACCTTCACACACTGGTGGTGGACCCTCAAACTGCAGGTGAGAATTCAGTTTACAAGTGAGCTCATCGCTGCCAACCAATGTAAATCCAGGAAAGCATCGATACCTCACAATGTCACCTGCATGGTACAGTAAGACAGTAAGAAGAATTAAACATTTTTTAAATCATGACTTTGATATTCTTGCATAAGTGGACAGCTGTTCATACCAATTTCATAGTCCTGGTCTTCAAATAATATCTCTGCTTGTTCAACCGTAGGGGGAGGAGGGCATTTCTTGAGTCGATAAGCTAAGGAGAAAAAAACATGAAGCAATTTGCCATTTTGTTCACCTTTATAGGTATGACACATTTCACACAAGACAACTCACTCACAGTATCAATTACATATACAACACGTGACAACATTCAATTCTATGCATCGACATACTGGGAGCCCTCTCAAGAATAAAACCACACATCTATAATTCCCAAGTATGCCTGACTTGGCGGTATAGATGAAAGACTGGTTCATTTTCATACTCTGATTTTCCTATGCTTTTCAACAACATGCCTGCATTCTGACTCTGATATCAAAGAGGCCAAAGGAAAGCTATTTTTGACTCTTCTAATCTCCAGAAATAACGTGATGTCATCAGAAGCAGCAGTCATGCCTCCTTAGAGTATAAAAACAAGTTGAATCCCGTGTTTCGAATATATATTTCGAGCGGCACTTTGCGGTATGCATTGCACTTCAGCGGCAACATTTTTCATTTGAAGGAGAAACTAACCATGGAAATTGAGGACAAAGAATCCACTTGTCGAGAAGTCACTGTGGAACTTGATAAGAACCTGATTGAAAGTGCTGTAGGCTGACTCGAGGGCTGTGTTGCCACTGAAAATTCCCAGCTGCGGGTAGCTTTGCTCTGGGCCGTCCCTGGAAGAGGAAACATGCATTGAAATTACATTACAACCTGTGATCCTGTCATTAAACGGCATTATAATGCCTTGAAATTCCGAGTGGTTTGAGAAAATTGATTTACTTCCAAATTTACAGTGAGATTGTGCTGACTTTTGAATAAAAGCATTACATTACAGACCAGCTTGAACGAAAAACAGCAAAAATGATGACTTAACAGACTAGTCCGCTTGTTTAATGGCTTTTGAAGATTAATGGACAATATTACTGGGAAAGCGCCGGAGATGCATATTTCCACATTTTTTAATCAACTCAGTACACTGTTTCAGATTATTCAGTGGGAATTATGACATTCGGCTCTGCGCTTTGTGATTATTACAAAATACCTACGATTTAATGAAACAAGATTTCCATTCAGTCATTTCTGTAACTTCAGTAACGTTAGTAAAAGAAATGAAGGTGTTTCAAATAAAGAAATTGGGTCAAGAACATGTTGAGTCATATTTAAAAAAAAGTACAAAAGTATTTCAATTAGTACTTATAAAGCACATATTCTGCATGACCATATTCTACATCCCTAACCCTACCCAATCCCTAACCTTAAAGTGCCCCTATTATGGGTAATGAAAGGTTCATATTTTGGTTTTGGGAGTGCACAACAACAGGTTGCCACGCACGCAAGATCAAAAAACACTTTCATTGTCTAACATATGCATTTATTTCTACCTTACTTGCTCAACGACTCCCAAATGATTCGCTCAATGATTCATTTTTCCAAACCCCTCCTTTGCATGGCGCTAATCTGCGATGATTAGTCTGATTGGTTTCATTTTCATTTCATCATGCCTGTAATGCCTGATAAAGCAGCGTTTGTGAGTGCAGTCCTGCTTTGTGTACAGCGTTACCGGGGAAACCGCTATTTTTACTGCTCCAAAAGCAGCACCTAGTGGCAAAGAATGAATTTGCATTTTCATTCAGACCAACTCGAAAAGACCCACAAGTGGGCGGGAAATATTTTAATGTTTCATGTTGACGTCAACATGAAATGGCTTGGGATTCGTTTTAAAAACGACTCGTTTCAATGATTCAGAGTCGACTTTTCTTTTGAGAGACAATAACTTTATACATGGTGCACTTTCAGATTTAAACCTTTGTAGGATGTTTTCATTCACTTGTTGCACACTGCATGAAAGATAATTTCCTAAAATCCATAATAGGGGCACTTTAACAACTACCTTACTAATTATTAATAAGCAGCAAATTAGTAGTTTACACTGCGTTCCAAATTATTATGCAGGTGACATATCAATAGGTTTTGGTACAATAAAGAGTCAGATTTTTGTTTGTGTGGTTTTTCACATCTTTTTAGATAACTGGTAACAATCTCAGACAGGTTTGTTCCATAGTTTGCCAATTCTTCTTAGGTAAATGGAAACCCTACTTAAAGAGGTTGTTAAACATTATTAAGCAAGTCACAGTTCTCATGAAATATGATGAGGAAAGAAGATCTTTCGGAAGATGAAAAGTATGAAACAATGCAATGTCTTGCAAAAGGCATCAACACAAACAATATTTTGCAAAAAGCAAATGGAAATTATTTAACTGTCAAAAGATTTGTGAGTGACTTAGAGCACAGAAGATCTTGGCCAGATAAAGATTTATTAAGGAAAGTTTCTGTCAAACAAATGAACTGTATTGTAATAGCAGCTGTAAAAAAGCCACTGCTGAGCAGCAAACAGGTGTTTGAAGCTACTGGAGTCTCAAGATCCTCTCCATGCAGACTGGCAGTTGTGTGTAAAGCTGCTTTTCAGTCACTGCTAACCAAACCTCACAAAGAGAAACCTGCACAGTGGCTGTAGAAACACATGAAGACTTGTTTTTAAATAGTTTTATTCACTTACGAATGCTGCAGTACAATGGATCTACCAGTTATTCAGATAAATGGATTTCTGATAGTTGATGAATGGCCATCCTATTCCAATGAGACTGCAACATCAGCAAGGAGGTGGTGGGTGATGATTTGGGTTGGAATATTGGGAAGTGAGATGTAAGGTCATTTTAGGGTGTAAAAATGACTTCTGCAAGATATGTGAAGTTCATAACGGACCATATTCTGCTGTGGTATAAAATGAAGAATAGTGCTCTCGGAAATAAAAGGATTTTCACGCAGGACAACACACTATACCATGCTGCATAAATACCATGGTGCTAAACAGTTTGAAAATGTATTTCTACAGTTACCGTGCAGGTTTCTCTTTGTGAGGTTTGGTTAGTAGTGACTGAAACGCAGCTTTACACATAATTTTGCCAACTTCGAACACCTGTTTGCTGCTCAGCAGTGGCTTTTTTACAGCTGGTATTACAATACAGTTCATTTGTTTGACAAAAACTTTCTTTAATAAATCTTTATCTGACCAAGATCTTCTGTGCTCTAAGTCACTCACAAATCTTTTGACAGTTCAATAATTTCTGTTTGCTTTTTGCGAAATATTGTTTGTTTTGATGCTTTTTGCAAGACATTGCATTGTTTCATACTTTTCATCTTCAGAAAGATCTTTCTTCCTCACCATATTTCATGAGAACTGTGACTTGCTTAATAATGTGGAACAACCTCTTTAAGTAGGGTTTCCATTTACCTAAGAAGAACTGGCAAACTATTGAACAAACCTGACTGAGATTGATACCAGTTAACTACAAAGATGTAAAAAACAACACAAACAAAAATCTGACTCTTTATTGTACCGAAATCCTACTGATATATCACTTGCATAATAATTTGGATTGAGATAAAAGTCATAGTTTATTGAGATAAAAGTCATAGTTAATGGTTTGTTAATAGAGAGAACTGAACCTTAAAATATATATATATATATTTTTTTTTAAATATTTTTTGAATGAACTGCAACTTATTAATATCCCGGCATTAATGACAGGCTATTAACTGTTTTTGTAATTGTTCTAAAACGTTTGTAAAATTAGGCTTTTCTGTTTTTCACAAGAATCATCTCAATGCTTTGAGTGAAAAGCTTTACAACTTCAAAGACAACTGAACTTTTCTTGAAATCTCGCTTCGCAGTGACTACAGACTACAAATGTCAGTAAACAAAGTGGAGCTTGATTTGCGTAATGATTTGCTTGATGTATGACAACAATAGCAGCATTAGTCTAGTTTGAAAGCTTAAATAATTGTCTTGTCCTCATCTCAGGCTGATATTTGCCAAACGACTCGTTAAATGGAGCTGTGCTCACCAGACAGCAATATAGTCAGTCACAGGCTCAGTTTGGAGCAGGGTGAAGTTGATGTAAACCCCATGACCATGGGGCACGGTGATGAGCCAAGTGCAGTCCTGAGAGTCTGGGTACTCATTTGGGTACTCTGGAGAGAAAATGGTGCCGTTTGGAGCCGTCACGTTGTAGCCACAGGGAGCTGTGTGCAGATAAACATCATTCAACCACGACTGCATCAGTAATCTATCTTTCTGAATAACGGCTAATGTTAAACACCAGGGAATGCAAAATCAGAACAGTAACGGCATTATCTGACATTATTTACTCACTCTCATGTATATTTATGTATATATCTATATATTGTTTTTGAAGAACTGAAGAATTTTCATGCAAGTTTTTTTCATAATTCTCATATGGACTATTTTAATGGCACTTTTCTCGTGTTTTTTATTTATTTATTTATTTATTTTTGGAGTATTACAGATGTCACTATGAAATGTTGCATGGAGAATGTTGTATGGGGAAAACAAAATATGCACAGCTCTTTTAAAGACTACTATAGTAGATAGAACGGTTTCATTTGCAGAAGAGTGAAAACTGAAGAAGAGAACAGAACATTCCTGAGGCTGCTAGAAAAAGACTTGGATAGAAGATACTGGCACAGAGTTCACAACAGAATAACACAGTTATGATAAAAAAAGAAAGAAAAATGGCCCAATAGTCTTTGCAGTGCAGATTCCCTACAAACGGAAGCCTTGGAGGAACACGTTGAGCGACTGATCGATAAGAGACAGGTCGGATTTCACACTACACTACCCACGCTAATCATCAAGGCTACAATTTAGAACAGCTCCCAGTAGCATATGTCTCCACTGTTCAGGTCTTCAAAGTCTGTTTTAAAGATGGTTTTAAAACACAATGGCTCTTATTGTACTAGTAATACAAAATAGTAACACTTCACTTAAAGAGCATAGTTAAAAAGACATTTGGGAGAGTATAATACCTTTGTAAGTCTCAAAAAGTCAGAATTATTAATGTTTTTTGTTTCAAAGTGTGAGCAAAGAGGGCTGAAAATAACTGTGTGCTAATCACAACACAACTTGAGAAACTTCTAACTGCTAACAGGGACAGAAGGAAAAAGGACATTTCTTTCCTTTCTTCCCTTCCTTTTACCTTCACAGCGAGGAAAGGGGTGGTTCCACTTCCTGTTAATTCCATGCTGGCATGTTAGCACAGGGTAGCCGACCAATACGTATCCCGGGAAGCATTCAAATGTTATGGATTGGCCTGCGTTGAAATCGCTGTTGATGATATACCCATTGTGGAATGGATATGGGTCTTGACAGTTTTGTAATTCATATGCTACAAGAAAAAAACAAAACAGAAAATATGAATATCTGCAAAGCCATGTCTGGAAGTTGAAGTATGATATTTACTAGTGGGCCCACTTGAAAGAATTGAAAAAAAATAAATAAATAAAACAATTGTTTCATTCAGTCCGTATTTATCCACCCATATGCTGTTTCAAACCCATGCAAATTTCTTTTCTGAAACATAAAATAAGATGTTTATGCTTCTCTGAAAAAAAAGACATTAAGAAAAAAACACAATATTATATTAGTGAATAAGTGATGACCAACATTTCATGGTTGGGTTCATTTATTTATTAATTTCTTTATTTACCTTCTTTCCCCCCAAATATGTAAAAAAAAAAAAAAAAAAAAAGAAAGATCTTGTGGTATAAATAACATTTATACCACAAATTAGTTTATTAGCATTGGACAAATAAACAGATTTTGTTTGTCTCTCTTTTGCTTTTATGACAGTAGCACTCAAGCTGATATGAACTACAATAAATAAATACATAAATAGGAAAGTTAACCTTATAAGACCTGCATCATATTTTATACATTCATTTCTAAGGCCTCTAAATCATTAACATGACCAAATTTGCTGAAAAACATTGCCTTTTGTCTGCTAATTGGTAGTAAATATTTTTTAATAAGTAAAAGGCCTTTTAGCATAATTCTAAAGTATAATATAATATAAGTAAACAGTGCCTTTTTTATTTTTATTTTTTTGCATATTTGTCACTTAAAAGATTCAGATCATCAAACAAATTTTAATATTACACATTTAATATTACATTAATATTAATATTACACATTTAATATTACACAAGATAACTTGAGTAAATACAAAATGCAGTTTTGAAATAATAATTTCATTTATTAAGGGAAAAAAGCTGTCCAAACTGGCCTGGCCCTACATGGAAAAAGTAACTGCCCCCTAAATCTAATAACTGGTTGTGCCACCCTTTGCAGCAACAACTGCAATCAAACGTTTGCAATAACTGGCAATGAGTCTTTCACATCGCTGTGGAGGAATTTTGGCCCACTCTTCTTAATTCAGCCACATTGGAGGGTTTTTGAGCATGAATGGACTGTTTAAGGTCATGCCACAGCATCTCAATTAGATTTAAGCCCGGACTTTGACTTGGCTACTCCAAAACCTTAATTTTGTTTTTCTTGAGCCATTTAGAGGTGGACTTGCTGGTGTGTTTGGGATCATTGTCCTGCTGCAGAACCCAAGTGCGCTTGAGCTTGAGGTCACAAACTGATGGCCAGACATTCTCCTTCAGGATTTTCTGATAGAGTGCAGAATTCATAGTTCCATCAATTATGGCAAGTCATCCAGTTCCTGAAGCTGCAAAGCAGCCCCAGACCATCACACTACCGCCTCCATGTTTGACTGCTGGTATAATGTTCTTTTTATGCTGTGTTGTTTTTATGCCAGATGTAACGGGACACGCACCTTCCAAAAAGTTCAACTTTTGTCTCAACAGTCCACAGAATATTTGCCCAAAAGTCTTGGAGATAATCAAGATATTTTTTGGCAAATGTGAGACAAGCCTTTGTGTTCTTTTTGGTCAGCAGTGGCTTTTGCCTTGGAACTCTCCCATGGATGCTGCTTTTGCCCAGTCTCTTTCTTATTGTTGAATCATGAACACTGACCTTAATTGAGGCAAATGAGGCCTGCAGTTCTTTAGATGTTGTTCTGGGTTCTTTTATGACCTCCTGGATGAGTCGTCATTGCGCTCTTGGAGTAAGTTTGGTAGGCCGGCCACTCCTGGGAAGGTTCACCACTGTTACAAGTTTTCTCCATTTGTGGATAATGGCTCTGACCATGGTTCGCTGGAGTCCCAAAGCCTTAGAAATGGCTTTATAACCCTTTCCAGACTGACACGTCAACTATTTTGTTTCTCATCTGTTCTTGAATTTCTTTAGATTGCGGCATGGTGTGTTGCTCTTTAAGCATGCTTTACTTTGTCAGACAGGTTCTATTTAAGTGATTTCTTGATTCAACAGGTCTGGCAGTAATCAGGCCTGGGTTTGGCTAGTGAAATTTAATTCGGCTTTCTAAAATAATGTGGTTAATCACAGTTCTTTCATTATTTAACAGGAGGGGGCAATTAACTGGTTACACTTTATTTTGATAGTCCACTTTAGACTTTCTACTTACTATAAGTAACTTTGTAACTACATGCCAACTACATGTCAACTAATTCTTATTAATTTGCAACTACATGTCTACTAACTCTCAGAGTAGACTGTTAGGATAGGTTTAGAGTTAGTAGAATAAGTTGACATATACTTGCAAAGTTTCTCATAGTCAGTATGTTGTATGTTGTGGACCCATCAAAATAAAGTGTTAGAAGTTATTAAGCAGACAGTCTACTAATAATCTAATGACTGCTAGTTGACATGTAGTTGCAAAGTTGCTTATTGTTAGTAGAATGTCTAAAGTGGACTATCGAAATGAAGTGTTACCAATCTTTTTTTTTTCACGTAGGGCCAGGTAGGTTTGGACAGCTTTTTTCCCTTAATAAATAAAATCATCATTTAACTTGCATTATCATCATTTGCATTATCTTTGTGTAATATTAAAATTTGTTTGATGATCTGAATCTTTTAAGTGTGACAAATATGCAAAAAAAAAAATAAAAAAAAATAAAAACAGGAAGGGGGCAAAAACCTTTTCACGGCACTGTATATATATATATATATATATATATATATATATATATATATATCCATTGTTCCATCTGAACAATTATTGCACAGAAGCTACTTAGGTTTTTTGATTATCCACAGATAATTTTTTTGAAATATTATGGTAAATGTAAGTTTCAAATATAATACAAGAAGCATTACAACCATCATTGTATTGCATTGCAATACGTTTTGTCCCCCACAATTACTCAGCGTCTGAACCAAACTGCATATTTTTTTGCTCAGTTTGTGCCTCTGAATAAAACCCATTCCCATATTATCATATATGGCGCGATAAAAGCCTAATGTAGAAAATCAATCAACAATCACGCAATCAACTGTAAAATGACAAACATTCACAAAAGTGCCTACATTATGTTAAAAGGCGTTTATGACAGCTAAACACGCAAGGTGTTGCTCATCTTTGTGTATCGTCACCAGTATGGTGAAGTAGCAGAAAGCTTGTCAAACTAACGTACAAGCATCTCCAGGCAGCATTTCAAGTGCAGCGCTTATGATCAACAGCTTTATAATCATATTCTTTCATCCTGCATCATTGTTTGTGTATCAAAACACAGCATCAGTATTCCCCCCCGCAAAAGACTGTCTGGCAGCACAGATCAAGGCTGTGCCTGGCTCTTTTCAACTCAGACTAGTGTGGATAAGAAAAGAGAGAGACGAACTGTTTGACCTACAAGTGAGGAGACCAGACAATGGCGAGTTATTTATATCGAGTGGAATCCAAGTGCACATCCAAATGCACCGTCTTATTGATTTCAAAATGCTTTCAAGACCCCGGCTGTCATAATGGAGTGTCCTCCCAGTGATCTCAAAGGAAGTGAATCTTTAGATATTTCCAATGATCTTAGTAAAAGGCCGTCACTCCCACATGAAGGGTCAATACGAAATCAAGGACGGCTGATGTCTGCAGAAGAAGAGAGCAAATGGATGCAAATTGAGAATTGGGAAGTCACCCACCTTGATAAGTGAGTTTGAAGCCCTGTCTGTTCTCGGAGTGGTCGCTGTAGAAGTGGATGACGGTTTCGTGCGTGCTGCTTAGTATAGGGGGCGGCACTTGGCTTCCGCTGAACTGTCCAATCAGAGAGCTGCTGTGGTGCGGCCCGTTGCGAACCTCTAAAAAATCGTGGTTATCCTCAGAGGTGAAGTTGAGAAATTGGATGTGTGCCCCTGCGGAGTGATCACAGTGGTGAGACTTTCACAGAGTCAAACAGGCCGTGTATCACATGACTTCTGTTATGCGCATAATTTACATATGGAATGTCATTAAAGCGACAGGGGTTTTTAAACAATAACTCTGACTGGCCTGTACAGACCAGCTCTTGCTGCTGCTAAGAGAGATGCTGTTAATTACTAAATCACAAATTGTTTTTTCCTCATGTTCATATGTTTGGAAAAAAATGTAACAGCCGTGTTAGCACAGTAATTGGCTTTCTGTGAACTGTGGGAAAACAGGAAGCAAACGAGCATATTACTAACAAACTGACTTTTATCCAACAGACTCCAGAGATTTAGTTTATCAGCATCAAATTTAAGAGAAAATGTAGTTTATATGAATTTTAGAATGTTTCTAAAGTATTTTATTTGTGCCTTTTTACTTTAATAACAGGATCACTCAAGCTGACATGGACTTCACAGATTTGTAGAGTATTAATTATTCAAATGAAAACTGTCATCGTTTACTCACCCTCATGTCATTCCAAATCTCTAAGACTTTTGTTCATCTTTGAAATACAAATGAAGATATTTTTAAATGAAATTAAAGATTTCTGTCCCTCCATTGAAAGTCCATTCACCCAAAACTTTGACGCTTCAAAAAGTCATTAAGAAACCTAATCCATATGAATCGAGTTGTTAAGTCCAATTCATCTGAACAGACACAATTGCTTTATATAGTGTGATGAAAAGATTTCATTTAGGCCTTTTCAAACGTGAAAATATCTCTTTAGCCATGCATTCACATAATGTATCTCATAACCTTCATGTAACTACAGTTACATCTCATCAAATGCACATTTTCATTCTTTTGCTTGGGGTTGAACACATCATATTTTGCTTAGTTGGAACAGCAGCTATGCTAATTTCTCTCTATTATTGGCATCCCGTGGCAACTAGGAATTACACAAGCTTCAGTCTGGATCCAACACTTACAAAGACCTGAGATGACCGAACACCTGAGAAGAGATGATGCCAACCCCCAGAAGACCTCAGATGATGCCAACCCTCAGACAATATACAAAACTACCAAATTTTGCTATAAGTTTGATCGCAACATATAATCATTGCTGTTAATAGTGTTCACCGTCTGTTTGATTACATGACATTAATTAACTGCTTGATTTTTACTGCCATTTGGACATCAACTTGAGATAGTCACCACTGATAAGCTATTACTAAATATAATGTAGAAACTTTAATTTTGATTTGCATTGTGAAAAGCGCTATACAAATAAACTTGAATTGAATTGAATTTTCAAACGCACATGCTTGATGCACAAGAGACAATGAGGTTGCACGTCAAGAAAGCACTTTTGAGCTTCAGTTTAAAATATTTGATGTGCTCATATATATATATATATATATATATATATATATATATTAGTGCTGTCAAAGTTAATTAACGTTATTAACGCGTTAACGCAAATTCATCTTAACGGCACTAATTTTATTAATGCGCGATTAACGCAGTGCGCATTTTCTGTTTGACCCGTGGCCTTGCCCGTACTACTATAGTTGGAGAAATGGAAATGGATGGAGATGCTGTCAGTGCTGCCAACTTAGCGACTTTTCAGACCACTTTAGCAAGGTTTTTTTTGGGGTTTTTTTCAAAAAGCGCCCAGCGACCAATCTTTATAGGGTTTGCCCAAACCTTATTTAGTTTCTGAGACTCGCTCGTACTGCCGCACGAGCGCGAGGTCTCTCTTTCCCGCTGCGCACACACCTCTTTCTCTCTCCCTCCGTGTCTGCTCTGTTCAGCGCACGGATGAGAGGAACAGCACTTTCAGTTAAAACAGATATTATGCTGCTTCTCTAATTTAACATCCAAGTATAGCCGAAATCACATCACAGCTATTGTCTTTATCTTATGTACAGCCTATTTGATTTTATCAGACGATGGCTGGATTATAAATCAGGATTTTTGTGCAGATTAACATCTTGGAAGGGAGAGCTGGTTATTTAGTCTTAATGGGTCGAGTTTCAGTCACTATTTCATATTCATTCCATTGTCTGACAACAGAAACAGTAAAATATATCAATGAAAACAGTTTTATTGAGAATTTAGCTGCATCAAAATACAGTATGTGGGCACAGAGAGGCAAACAAATCTAATAATAAATAATAAATGTACATTTTGCATGTTCAGAAGAAGTGAGATGCCCTGTCCTGTGAAAATGTAAACAGGTTTGTGTAAGTAAATTGTTCACTGCAAAGAAAGAGAAGTAATGGGAACCTGATATTTCTTTTTTCATGTGTCTAATAGACATGAGCAAGTTCTTTGAAAAACATCTATGATCTTTGAAACATGTCTAGTCATCAGGCTGTGTTAACTATGGTTTCACTAATAATAAACATATATTGCATAAAGCATCCATATTTGTCATTGCCCATGTTGATTAGAGTATTTAAAACATGAAAAGTATTAATTTAAGGTACATTTAGTACAGATAAAAATGTGCGATTAAATTGCGAATAATCGCGAGTTAACTCATGACAATCATGCAATTAATCGCGATCAAACATTTTAATCTATTGATAGCCCTAATATACAGTGGGTACGGAAAGTATTCAGACCCCCTTAAATTTTTCACTCTTAGTTATATTGCAGCCATTTGCTAAAATCATTTAAGTTCATTTTTTTTCCTCATTAATGTACACACGGCACCCCATATTGACAGAAAAACACAGAATTGTTGACATTTTTGCAGATTTATTAAAAAAGAAAAACTGAAATATCACATGGTCCTAAGTATTCAGACCCTTTGCTGCGACACTCATATATTTAACTCAGGTGCTGTCCATTTCTTCTGATCATTCTTGAGATGGTTCTACACCTTCATTTGAGTTCAGCTGTGTTTGATTATACTGATTGAACTTGATTAGGAAAGCCACACACCTGTCGTTTGGGACGACCAGAACCCTTCCTAGAGCTGGCCGTCCAGCCAAACTGAGCTATCGGGGGAGAAGAACCTTGGTGAGAGAGGTAAAGAAGAACCCAAAGATCACTGTGGCTGAGCTCCAGAGATGCAGTCGGGAGATGGGAGAAAGTTGTAGAAAGTCAACCATCACTGCAGCCCTCCACTAGTCGGGGCTTTATGGCAGAGTGGCCCGACGGAAGCCTCTCCTCAGTGCAAGACACATGAAAGCCCGCAAGAAGGACTCCAAGATGGTGAGAAATAAGATTCTCTGGTCTGATGAGACCGAGATAGAACTTTTTGGCCTTAATTCTAAGCGGTATGTGTGGAGAAAACCAGGCACTGCTCATCACCTGTCCAATACAGTCCCAACAGTGAAGCATAGTGGTGGCAGCATCATGCTGTGGGGGTGTTTTTCAGCTGCAGGGACAGGACGACTGGTTGCAATCGAGGGAAAGATGAATGCGTCCAAGTACAGGGAGTGCTCAGGACCTCAGACTGGGCCGAAGGTTTACCTTCCAACAAGAAAATGACCCTAAGCACACAGCTAAAATAACGAAGGAGTGGCTTCACAACAACTCCGTGACAGTTCTTGAATGGCCTAGCCAGAGCCCTGACTTAAACCCAATTGAGCATCTCTGGAGAGACCTAAAAATGGCTGTCCACCAACGTTTACCATCCAACCTGACAGAACTGGAGAGGATCTGCAAGGAGGAATGGCAGAGGATCCCCAAATCCAGGTGTGAAAAACTTGTTGCATCTTTCCCAAAAAGACTCATGGCTGTATTAGATCAAAAGGGTGCTTCTACTAAATACTGAGCAAAGGGTCTGAATACTTAGGACCATGTGATATTTCAGTTTTTCTTTTTTAATAAATCTGCAAAAATGTCAACAATTCTGTGTTTTTCTGTCAATATGGGGTGCTGTGTGTACATTAATGAGGAAAAAAATTAACTTAAATGATTTTAGCAAATGGCTGCAATATAACAAAGAGTGAAAAATTTAAGGGGGTCTGAATACTTTCCGTACCCACTGTATATATATATATATATATATATATATATATATATATATATATATATTAGGGGTGTAACGGTTCACAAAATTCACGGTTCGGTTCGATACAACACAGTGGTGTGACGGTTCGGTACGTTTTCAATACGGGGGGCGGGGCAATTGGTTATGTCGCAGTGTTGAAAATATTTCTGTTTTAAACCATGAAGGCGAGCCAATGGATATCACACAAGCACGCATTTGCACCAGGGTTTGCACACATGCAAACTTTGCACAAGATTTATGCCGGTGAACATCTTAATCTCAGTCAATTCACTATAAGCAGAAAGTGAAAGTAAAAACGGAATGACGGAGTAATGACGGAGCTTTCGGCATATGACGCCGCATAGTCTCTCAGAGACAAAGAGAGACGAATCTACTTCAACATGTTGATAACAGCCTATAGCTGTTTTCATTTATTTCCTTTATATTTCTCTTGTGGCCCGTACATAGTGAAAAAAAAAGAGAAGAAATGTATTTCGTGTTAAACAGGTTGTTTTTGAAAGTCGGTGCTTGAAATAAAAGCTTTTTATTTCATTGATTTTTATTGATGACTGCAGTATTAATATTTTAATTATAGGACTATAATTCATTGTAGGAAGCCATAGCCTATAGCCCAATAGACCTGTTTTAAAAGACCTTTTTAAAAAAACATTTTAATTGAGGAATAAATAGCCTAATCTTATCCTCGCAGCACATCAGTTATGCGGTAATTATTGCGGGGCGTTTGTGCTGCGTTGTTGAACGCAGTGGCACTGATATTTCACACACTTTAAGCTCTTTTATTTTCCAAATGTAATAGGATTAGTTCAACGAATCGTTCGGTTTGTAACGCGTACCGAACTGAAAGCCTCGTACCGAATGGTTCAATACGAATACACGTATCGTTACACCCTAATATATATATATATATATATATATATATATATATATGTGTGTGTGTGTGTGTGTGTGTGTGTGTGTGTGTTGATCAGTTTTATATATGAATAAAAAACTAAATGAAATCTTTTGTTCAACATATAAAAAGATCGTGTCTCTTCAGAAGACTTGGATTAAACTGCACGATTCATATGGATTATATTTACTGTGTCATTATAAGGACTTTGAACCATTAAAGTTTTAATGGTGAATAGAGTTTCAGTGGAGGGACAGAAATCTCTCAGATATCATTGAAAATACCTTCAGTTCTGTTTTGAAGATAAACTCAAGTCTTATGGATGTGAAAAGACATAAGAGGGAAAATTTAATGACATTTTTAATGTATGAATTCTACAGCTTACTTAAACTTACTTATAAATTATGTTAATACAAAAGTAACAAGACACCATTTCACAGTAACTACATCCATACACAGCATACACAGACATAGATGGTTGCAAACCTAGGGTGCAAAATGATGGGGGCAGCAAGAAATTTTTTGATCTATTGTGCCACTAACCTCTCGCATTACTGACAGTGCTTATGCGCTATGCTGTTCAGAGTGCCGGGAATGAATTTTGCATACCGGCAGTTCTCATAAACTCTGCTCCAACTCAGCTCGAGAGAGAGAGACCCGCACATTCACTCTCTTTGACATGCTTTGAGTCTTTGTTCCCTCTCTGTTTTTTTCTAAAAACATATGCTTTGACTGAGTTAGTCAGTTTGGTAAGTCTCGGTCAAGAATAAAATAAGACATATTAACATTTTGAGGCATTCATTTGACAGTACTGACTATTTAGAAGAATTTTTTATTTATTTTTTTTATGGCCTGCACATGAGACTTTCTGATGTATCACGATACATATGGTATTGCGACGCTTGTATGATGATACATATTGCATAATGAGGTAGCCAATAAAACCCAGGCATATAGCCTACACCAACCTGGGGTCCACACCAGGGTAGAATATGGATCTTTTTCACTTTACTAAAAAAAAAAAAAAAAAAAAAAACTAATCAGGAAGTAATTTGAGCAGGCTGCTTGTTAAATTTGTTATTTTATTTATTTTCTTAATATCTATGAAGTTGTTTATAATATTAATTAAAAAGCTTTTCTTCTTCAGTAAATTGGAGTCCAAGTGTTGCCAGCATTTCAGTGTTTTGTGTGGTGGGCGGAAGGGGTTTTGTTTATTTCTGGTTCCGTAGCTGTCACTTAAATTCATCAACATGTAGCTCCAAGCCAGCAAGAAATAGCAAAGGAAAGATGCCAGTGCGAAATTTTTACAATTACGCACCATTAACTTCACCTCATCTTCAACAATTATTCAGTCTTTGTCTCCAACCACGAGATTTAAACTTAACATTCATTACATAAAAGAAGATATTTGGATGATACGACAACAAAAGAATCAAACAAGTCAGTCGCTTTCACTGAAAGCATGCGTCGCTCTGAGACGCCTTGGGCAGCTCTTTTAAAGATTAGCTTTATTGTCATTCTGATGCGGTGCTATCCTCTAACTGCACTTAACTCTACCTATTCAGACTGTCCTAAAAGCTATAATCAGCACCAGCAAAGCCATCTGTGTGTCTTATTCAAATGATTGTAGCCTGTTAACAGTGAAAGCTAATGCATTTTTGCTACACAGCGCAAACATGATGGTTCTTGCTCTTGCTTGTGCAGCGGCTGCTTGATAAGGCAGAAAATTGCTTTTGGATATCTCAATGTTACATTGTTTTCTTCCAAGTTAGAGGGGGTTGGAGAAGAAATAGTTGCGCTCCAGGATAAGTGTGAATGGCTTTTTTAAATGACATGCAATTACCTTGTTAACATCTGGAATGGTTCTTTTGTTCTCAACTCATTTGAACTGTGAGGCGGGAGAAAGCAAATGGGCTACGACTAAATGACTTCAGAGAGTTGGATCGACTGCTCAAACAACATCTTAAAAGTTGAGATAAATGAAACCAAATAACGCCCTTGTGTCAAGTAGCAGAACATCAAATGGTAAGGAAGCATCATTTTATGTCTGATGGTATTCAGCGTGATGCTGTCCGTTTATGGATATCTATCTGGGTAAATACCTAATGCACGAGTTTACACATGCAACAACTTCAATGGGCATCATTCGTGGAACACAAGTGAATTTCTATGTTTAACGTTGCAAAACCATTTTGACACACTGAGTTGAATGCAAATTTTAACACTAATAAAATAAATGTGTTCTGAGTTTGAACAAAAGCAAGTTTAATTAAATATTGACATTTTAACCATTATTTTATGACAAAACAAATACAAATGTTGTGTAGGGTCCGAGTAATTACATGAACAAGTTAGTTGGTTAAAATTAGGTTTTCTTGTTGGTGGAAAAACATCCCAATTTTGCAGCTGAAAAATTTAAGTCAACATGAAATAAAGTACCCTACAGAGAATAAGCGGTTTGGAGAATGGATGAAAGGATATTTTAAGCCATTTTACCTACCATTACTACTGTAAAGTGATGTATTTCTACAGGATTTGGCAAGATTTGATTTTATCAAAAAATAAAAAATAAATAAATAAAATACTAAGTCTAACATACTAGAATGGGTTGTAATGAGAATGAGAGCGAGAAGTCTGTGACATAATCCAAAAACGAAACTTGCATCAGAAGTGGAGGCATTTTTTATGTTTATGTTAATTTAATGTTTATTATTTGTTTACAATAAGACCAGGAAAATCCATTAAATTCTGCCATCATTCACTCACCCTCAAAGTTGTTCCAGACCTCTATGAGTTTCTTTCTTCTTTTGAACACAAAAGAACATATTTTGAAGAATGTCGGAAGCCAAACAGTTGCTGGTAGCCATTGACTTCCATAGTATGGAAAGAAAAAAAAAAAGAATCAATGTCTACCAGCAACTGTTTGGTTACCAAAATTCTTCAAAGTATTTTCTTTTGTGTTTAACAGAAGCAAGTACTTCATACAGGTTTGGAACAACATGAGGGTGAGTAAATTATGACATTTTTTTTTTTTTTCTTGGATGAACTATCCCTTGAAGAAAATAAGCATGGTCAATTTTAAATTCATGTTTACTTTTAAGTCAGTAGATTCACTACTTTAAGTTAGTTCTCCCTCAACACTTGTCATAGTTACCAGCATACTGCAATGCACAAAATGAAGGGGAAAGTCTCCTTGAGAGAAAGCATTTGAAGCTGTAATCTCCAGACAGCTGATTCAGTATTAGCTCTCAGCGCACCCACCGTATCCAACAGGAAGCACGATTCTCCAGGTGCAGTCCAAGTTTCCAGGGTAGTTCCCAGGGAAACCCGGGCTCAGGACCACATTGCTCATATCGTACAGGGTCCCGCCGCACTTGGCTGAAGAAACATAAGGAGACATAAAAGAAAACGCCCAGGGTGTAAGAATATTAAAAACTATGAAAAAGCCATATGGTTAAAAAAATCTGCCATCTGATTATTATGGAAAAACACACCGATACAGAGTGGAGGGGGGTAGTTCCAGCGACGCACGGTTCCCGGCATACACGTTATATGAGAATGTCCCTGGAAAACAAGAGATCACATGATACAGCAGCTTCTCCGTCTTGTTATTTTTTTTGCACTTTTCTACCTGTGTGCAGGTGCAGCATGTTGTATTTGTGTGTCAGGGCTGCAGATAAGCAGCAACTCACCTGAAGCATGTACCCCGGCTCACAGCTGAATGACACAACCTCGTTCACCATGTACCTGTCGCCGGTCTTGATGCCATTGGCCGGGATCACGGGCTCCGGGCAGGTCGTCAGTCCCACGGCTAAATGGGTCAGAGAAGGCATTAAGACATGTTCTTAATATAGATTCAGCATGTTACACCACATCTCTCATAAAGGGGTAAAACTATAGTGTCAGGTATTCCTAATAATCTGAACGCATGTGCTCATTGTACTTTTATGCTGTCTTTTATCCACTCGATTTCAGCGAGTAAATTTGGGACTGTGATAGACTGTGCGAGGCTGTTGCCATGGCAGCGGCTGTGGTGTGGTTCATGAGACCGTGCTTTCTGCATTCCTCTTCTTGAGATATGCCACATGACGGGTGGCATGACGCTTTTGTGACAGTGGTGTGTGCTTTTTTCTGTGTTTTTGCAAAAATCACTCATAGAGTGTACTGCGGATATACATATACAAACAAAAGATGACAAGAGACTATTGCTTTTGTGACCTATGATAGTCACTACAACTCAACCAATAATACATTAAGGGAAAAACACAGTTAGATCTGAAGAGAATCATACTGCATTGTACACTGAGAGAGAGAAAGAGAGAGAGATGTCATTTGGACAAATAAATAAATAAACAAACAAACAAAAAAAACAAAAATATTGTTAACTTTTCTCAAATTATATTTGCGGTTTGGCTCAAACCGTAAATTTTGATTGTATATGGTAAAACTTTACAATAAGGTTCCATTTGTTAACTATATTTAACCCTCTGGTGCTGTTCGGTCATTTTAGACCGAAAAAAAAAAATGTTTTGAATTTTTAAAAATCGCTACTTCATCGGAATGGTACGAAACTTGGTGACTTTTATGGCAGTCGCTATGTGACCACAAAAAAAAAAAAAAAATCGTGGACTTGATTCGAAAAAGCTAAATGGCCGTTAAAAAAAAAAAGTCACACTTGTATTGACCGCCATTGGAAAACAGACACACACACTCAAACACACACTCACTTACACACACTCACAGACGCACACACACAACACACTATTATACACACACAAATGAACTGGTGTGGCTGTAACAATATGGCAAAACTGAGCCAGAGGACTCAAATAAGAGGTTGAAATCAGATTGATTAATCTCTGATAAAACATTCCTGTTCATTTTTGTTATATTTTTGTTGAATTTTGATGTTATGTGTAACAAAATGCCTTTCTCTGTGTTCAGGTTTGACTGTAGTAAAAGTAATGCAAAAACTAACATTTCAAACCAAAATTTCAAAAAATAAAAAAAATAAAATAAAAATCTAAACCTTTACAAAAAGTTCTCTGACAATGTGTAAATATATATCCAGAGCCACAACTTAATAAAAATAAGTCTTTATGCCTAAAAACCACTAGAGAGTTTATAAGCCTTTTATTTAGAGCTATGTAGGAATCTAGTGGCTAAACCATGGAATTGCAGATGTTTTTCTTTTTTTACTACGACCAGATGGCACTAATCTGACTTAAACAATTGGATTTTAAAGGCATTGTCTCTATTTCACATGAAATACTGCTATAATTGAAAAGTAATATCAAAATCTTAGAAAAATTTTTTGATCATACTTATTGCATAAATTTTAATTAGTACCATGAAATTCTCTCAAAATACAAAATGAAAAAGAAAACATATTATGGAACAAAAATATATTACATTATTTTTACTGAAAATGAAAAAAGTTACATTTCGGGTGTTCGGTCAGTTTTGACCGCGAACAACACAAGTGTGACCCCCAAATGAACAATACCAGAGGGTTAATTCATTAAGTGACATTAAATAACAATGAGCAATACATTTGTTACTGTATTTATGAATCTATTAATAGCTCAGGTCCATTAACAACATTTTTGCTTCATTTTAATAATGTATTAGTAAATGTAGGAATCGACATTAACTAAGATTAATAAATGATTTCGAAGTATTTTTCACTGTAGTTAACTAATGTACTTAACTTATGTTAACAAATGTAACCTATTGTAAAGTGTTACCAAGATTACTTATTATAAAGACCAAATGCCAATTAATATATTTTCTTTAAACAAACCAAAACCAAAATACTGCTTAATGTAAAAATAATATTATTTTTCCTTGATATCAGCATAAACGAAAGATAGGTCAGCTATAATACGAAAGTAAAATTTTCACATTTTGTTAATCAATGTTTAATTTAGTTTACTTACTATAAATTAACAAAACTTTGAAAGACCTTAATCTTTATATGTTTATTTTGAGAAACAAACATATTTTCACCAGAAAAATAAATAAACCCACAATAATTTTTCCAGTTAGTATATGTTCTGCTCATTAACATTCTGGTGACAAGTGAAAATACTATATAAACAAACAATTTATTATTTATTTATTTGTTTCTTTGTGGTGAGAGTTATTTGCTTTTAGACAAACTGAACCAAACAGGTTTAAACTGGAAACCATGATTTTCCGATTGGATCAATATATAAATGCATTTTAAATAACACAGTCTCTTCACTGTTTTCATTGTAATGCTGAAGCAGAATTCCACACGTGTTTTACTGTAGGGTCTCTCAGAGGATGTACTATTAAACTGGGCAGGGAATGGGCTTATGTTCTGAGAGCTGAGCCAAAGTTGACAGCTCAAAGCTGATGGCGATGCTGCAAAATAAAATGGTTTGCCAAGACCCTCTCTTTCTCACCCCATAGCCCTCCAGTAAGTCAGAGTCAACATGATTCTCAAATTTTCAACAAAGCTAATGTTGCAACATATATTAAGCTGAGCGGCATGTGATGGTCCTGAAAAGAAAAGGCAAAGTCCCTCTTAGCGTTGGAGTTTTTTTTTTTTTTTGTCCAGTTCCATTTTAATAAGCAAAGTTCCATTTCTACTTGATGTTTCTGGGTTAAAGTCATAAGGAACAAGATTTATCTTAAACAACAAGAAAATATAATAGTTTATATTATTTACATGCACTGAAAAAGGTGAAATTATCATGTCATTTATTTATTTTTAAAAGTGCATTTTTATACTGGTTTAATCAAAAGTTGTTGTTTGCAATTTAAACTTGTTTTGTTCAGTTTGTCTAAAAATCATCTTTATTAAACAAATTAAAGGGAACAATTTTGTTTAAGTAGTCTTGATACCAGAGTGCTGATGTGCAAAACACATGGCTAACTTTATTGACTGCAGAAATTATTATGGGTTTTGTTAATTTTTCTGGTGTTTTTCTTTTTCCTTTGTTTTGTACATTAAAAAAAAAAAAAAAAAAAAAAAAACTGCAAATGATGCATATTTTAAAAAGACATTGAGATAAAAAAAAAAATAAGAATAATTTTGAAATTGTCTTCATTTATAGGAAGCAAACTTACAAAAAAAAAAATCTTTAGTGAAAATTGCACTTTCATATTATAGATAAGCTTTTGTTTGTGGTGAAATTCAGTTGTAAAAAATACAAAATATTATTAAGGTTTGAAACAAAACCTTAAGAAAAAAATGAATTTGGCTAGTAAATTTTCGCCTTTTTTTTTTTTTTTTTTTTTAAATCTAATTGATTTATTATATAGTAAAATCAATTCATGCCTCAGTAAGTGTTTTATTTATTTATTTACTTATTTACTTACATAACCTTGACAATAATACAGTCAAACCAAAAAGTATTCAGACACCAGATATAATTTTTTTATATTTGTTTTACTAGTGGGTGCAGAGCATTATAGTTCATTTATGTAAGTAAGGAGAGCAAAATAAAGTGAACTGTGACATATTATACCAAAAAATTCTTCATACAGTGGACTACCAGTAAAACTGATAAAAAAAATTTGGGACCAAAAATTATACAGACACTTTGACCTGACCATGTTTTGCTTAAGCGTTTTTTTTTTTGTTTTTTTTTCTTTAATTGCTAATGAGACCTTTTTACACCACAGACTGAACAAAATTAAGCATTGCTTGGTAATTGGTTGACCTAAATTGGTATTATCTAATTGTGTACTTAAATTTAACAGCTGAGTAATTTTTGGTTGAGTGTAATCCATTACATACCTTTCTATCAAAGTAATCTTATTACCATTTTCTAAACTATAGCAAAAAAAAAAAATAAATAAATAAAAAATAAAAAAAAAATACAACAACTGTGACAATGTGAGAAATATTGAAGGTGCCTGAATATATTTTGGTTTGACTGTATATACACTAATAAAATGATAAGCTTTTTTGGCTACTAACTGTTGTTTGGCTTTTATTATTAACTGAGTACCTTAATTTAACTTAATTCATTTACTAAAAATCAGTTCACTCACAGTTCATAATTTTTAAGTAATTTCCGTCACACTATTTTAAGGTCCAATTTTCAATACTAATAAACCAATAACTATGACTTTTGCCTCAATAAACTCCTAATTTGCTGCTTATTAATATACAGCAAAGTAATTGTTAAGTTTAGGTATTGGGTAGAATTAGGGATGTAGAATATGATCATGCAGAATATGTGCTTTATAAGTACCAATAAACAGCCCATATGTTAATAATAGGCATGCTAATAAGCAACTAGTTAATAGTGAGAATTGGTCCCTATACAAAATTGTAACCATAATTTCAGTCTTATTCGTGACAGAGTCTCAGTGGTTGAGTTTTTAACAGTGCAATCAGTCCACAGTCTGGTTTCAAACATGAAATTCCCTGATATTATCAAATATAATCACCTTCACAGAGTCATCAGACAATTATATCTCAATTGAGGCCCTGCTTCCTCTCACTTGACTTTCACCTGTATTGTGCTGTTACATCAACATACACGTATCATGACATGCTTTCAGAGCTCAGTGAGAATATTATGACCTTGAGGGATAAAAAGATGATTTTACATCTGCTGGTGTCGCTGTTGGACAGTGTTACTTAAAACGACTCATTTACACATTGTTTGCTGCATATTTCTTTTGCCTCATTTCTGTACAGTTATTTTCTCATCCGTTTTTTGGAAGATGCGCTTGACAGCTTTTCCTCCACAGAGAAAATGCCCCTGATTAATCCGCTGGAACACATACAGTAAAAAAGACAGCGCACAAGAAGGGAAAGAGCGATAAAGAGAGTCATAGAAAGAAAAAGAAGAGGGGAGCTTATCTAAACTCAGCCCAGGGTCAAAATGCCCCAAACTCACAGAACTCCACATCGCACTTATCTGTGTTTAAGCAGAGAGATGCAGATAAGTGATTCACAAGGCTGCTTCTGCTGTATCAGAGCAGTTACAGTGCTTAATGCTGTTTTTGATGAAGTTTAATTAGTTTGGCTTTGCAAAGTCAACATACTGTTATTTAAACCTTTTATGGGACCAAAATGTTCAAATGTAACTTCTAGTGCTTTCAAATGATCAAATTTTCCATCTACCCATCTATGTGACTTGTTACATGCAACATTACTGCAGGCAGTGCTCCCTCACCAACCCTTTCACAGATGAGAGAAAGAAAAATGGATAAATTGGGCTGTCCCACTGAGAACACTGCCCTCGCAAACGGACAAATGGGACAGAAAGTGAATTGGTATGGTGGTTTATATGAGGCTTGGTCTGAGCACACTAAAGGTCACAGTCTGAAAGGCTTGCAAATACACACACACACACACACACACACACACACACACACACAAGCTCAAACTTAAAGTTGATAGAAAAAACTGACACTGCTGGAACTCAGGGTTAATTCAGATCAAGTCGGAAGGGACATTCACATTGAGAAATCTCATAGTTTTTTTTTTTTTTTTTACATTTTATTGATTGATTGATTCCCTCCCAGTAAATATCCACAAAATATTAAAGGTGTATTTTTTTGTCTTTTCTCTTTTTTGACCCTTAATTTAATACTGTTAATTAATTCATATAAATAAATAAATAACTAAATAAAATAAATAAATATTAAATCAACAGATCATGTCAAAATAATGACAATTTTGTACATTTTTATTTATTTAATTTTTGTTTTGTTTTTTTTTGGATACAATCAAGAATATCAAGACCACTGAGGTGGGACAGGCCAAAATTACCAACATAATACACATACAATTACTCTTAAATAAATAAATAAATAATAATAATAATAATAATAATAGTGCTTAAAATGATTTAGAAATGGTATCGGACACCAAAGTGTGCCTTACTGTTAGAAAGTGGTACATAATGAACTAATCCTGCGGTCACTCTGCTACACCTGTGTGAACTTGAAGGGAACTGACTTCATACATCCACTAAAAATCACTGGTAACTGGTTAAAAGTCATTGCAAGAATGGCTCTTAAAAGTAAAATATAAATAATATGCATTCATTTGCGAGTGTTCAAATAGTAAATATAAAAACTAACAGATGCATAATAGATGAAGATGTTCACATATATTACAGTTCTGAATTTTAAATTGTAAAAATTCATAGCTGTCCATACAAAAGTAATAACCGTCATCTGCAAAATCCATTTAATACTGTGTATTATCTGAGAACAGAAAAGGGTCTAAGCTGTCATTTTATTGACATTTAAAACCCTCACTCCTGCTGTTTGGTTAAGAAGAAAAATATTGAAATGAAAACTTTAATCATGTCAGAAGATTTAGTATTTGCACATCTGCCAACTAGATTTTGATAATAATTTGAATTAGACATTATTTTTCTCTTTTCTGTTTTCACTTTAATTTTAAAGAACAGCAAAAACAGCAATTTTGTTGTGCCTATTTGTCATGTTTATTAGTCATTAGTGTTTTTTTTTTTTGTTTTTTTTTTACATTTTGTATGTCTCTTTATCTGACATTTTCATTTCAGTTCATGTTCAAGCTCTTTGCTACCTATTTTTTTTTTTTAAGATTTTTATGAACCATGTAAGGCTGAACTGGATCCCCATTGTTTTCCAATTTTCTTTGTGCTGGTATCACCAAACACAGACGCCGCGGCCGAGCAAATAATGAGAGCTGGGGTGCACCGTCTTCTGCCTTTACCTGGCAGCAGAGCGGCGAAAAGAGAAAAAAAATACAGCTCAGTGTGTGTGCCAAGTGTGTACGTGTCCCCACCGTGTGTGTGTTTGCCGGTGAAATGTAGCGGCGAGTCTTGCTCTGGACTGTTACCAAGGGCAGAGGGTTCAGGATAATGAAAGCACCATAGTGACATGTTCTATACTCACTTTTGTACTCAAGGTGAAATCCAGCCGCGACAACACTGATATCTGTATGGAAGTGCAGGTAAAGCTGGTTGGAGGTGCTGTTCAACAAGGCTGGAGCTGTTGTACCTGGAAGATAACACCAGAAAGGGGCATGAGCAGGAAAAGGGCTGGAGTTATCACACACACGAACAGTGTGTTCTCATTCCAGTGCTCACTCACACACACACACACACACACACACACACACACACTCACACAGTAGCTAAATGATGAGTGTGTGCACACATGCAGGAACAAAAGGGCAAAGGGAGGTAAGCAGCTGTTAATCACGGCGGGCGTATCGCTCCCGTGAAAGACTCGCCCGTTTTGGACATCAGCCAAATGAAACGGAGTCAAGTAAAAAGGGACGGCAAAAAGGAAATGTTTGACAGGCGCTAGTCATTGAAGTGTGTCGCTATCCTTCTGAGCTCTCAGGGGGGAACTTTCATCACAGCTCAGAGGGAAGAGTCACTTATCATCAGACTAAAAAGCAAAACAGCTACTGCCACTCTGGATTCAAAGCAGAGGATTTTCCTTCTGCTTATACATATATGGACAGAACTAATAAAGAGTGTGACATCTTTAATACGTGGAGAAAATGTCATGAATACCATATAACATCCTTAAAGTCAACATGAAACAGTGCTGCAGCGCAGCTTCCATAATGCGACAGATTTTCAAGTGAAACGGGAGAGAAAAACTGTTGGTCGGGACTTGATTTTATCCTTGGAATTGGTTGGATTGTGAAAAATGGGCATTATGTATTAGAATAGAGTCAGGCAAGTGGAGGGGTAGATCAAGGAGTGAATTGATAAATTGTTCTGTGTAAAAAAAAAATAAAAATAAATAAATAAATAAAAAAAGCAAAAAAAGCTGTGGTTCGGTAAAAATACATCCAAAACTCAAAACACATTTATAGAACAACCTATAAATTTTTACAGTTTTATACAGTTAATATTACAATCATTTCACATTAAGACGAGAAACGTGAAATTTTGATTTCATGTTGACTATATTGTGTAACACATTTTGTAAAATGTCATATTAGCCTATACTTTTTTGATATTTATCATTTTGGAAAATGTTTATTTGCACCAAAATAGTTGTAATTAACTATTTTCTATCTCGACATATATAATTCAACAGGCTGTATCATTAAGACATTCCTGCCAAGCTGCTGAACACTGAACAGGCACTGATAAGTAAATGTGGGCGGACATGTGTTAAATAAATGTTCTGGGTTCAATACAAGTTGTGCTCCACTGACATGTGGCCTGATATCAATTACCACACAAATAATACTGAGTCGTCCATCAGTTTAAAAATAAATAAATAAATAAAATCACATTAAAAATACAGTGCAAATTTATGATGCAAAGCACTGCACCAGGTTAAATTTTAAAATAACACAGTTTGGAAAGAATCGCAACAAGGCTGGCAGTGAAGATGGATATTGAGCAGTTCCTGTGTTTAGTGTTGTTTGAGAAATGGCATGCAGTACGAACATCTGGATGGTACTGGTTAAGTAGGTTAAGCTATTTGTCAGAGACTATATTTGCATTTTAATTCAGCCTGCCATTTTTTCCATACTGATTGATCTGAACAGACAATGTGGATATAACATTAATGTTTGTGACAAATTCATTTCAAAATAGAACAGGACTTCAGGCTAAAAAACAAACAAAACAAAACAAAACAAAACAAAACAAAACAAAAAATGTTGGCAGCATTTTACAATAAGGTCCCATTAACACATTGACTAGCAATGCACAATACATTTGTTACATTATTTAATAATAGTGTTGGGCGATATGCTCAATTTTCATATCGTCCTATCATCAGCCTGTGAGATCGCCGATACACGATATTATCGTGCTAATATATTTAATTAATTATTTACTTAGTTTCATTGCCAGTGTTGTGCCAAATTCTGACCCCCGCCAGATTACTACCTCCCTAGTATTGGTAGGTTAAGGGTTAGGTGTGGGGGAAGGGTTAGGATTAGGGGTGGGGTTAGGATAAGGCAATCAGGTAGCGATTTGAACGAGAGGGGGTAATAATTTGGCAGGGGTCGAAAATGGACACAACACCGGAAAGTGAACCAACTCCAGCATAAGGGTAAAAGCAGCCTAATGTTTTTAATATGACTGAATTTGTTTTTAACATGATAACAAATTAATAGATACATTGTAAGCTAGTAATTATAATGCTTACATTTCCTCAGTTATTCAAAAAGCAGCTACAGAAAACAAGCAAATAACATTACATTACAAAAGAACATCATCACAATCTCAGTCTAGCGCGAGTTTATGCACTTTAAAAACACTCCCGTTATAATCAGTAAATCTACACTGTATGATGAATAAATCTCTTATACATACATCGTACGTACATCTGCACCTTGTTGTTTATGATGAGAGAATTCGCGAGTCAGAATTCAGTCAGCACGCGCTGAACAACGGAACTCCGCTGACTGTTTAGTGATGACTCAACTGAACGCATCTGATTGGTCATTGCATTCATAAACTCAGCATAATCGTGTGAGATTGGTTATAACGCGCAACACTGTAAAAACGCAGAAAAAGAAATATAATGCAACAAATAAGCCCTAATAATAATTAAATAGTATTACTAGCCTGATAATAATAATAATAATAATAATAATAATAATAATAATAATAATAATAATAATAATAATAATCGTCTTGCTATCGTCAAAGGTATCAGCCACAGGCGACATCTCTGACTATCGTCGATACACGATACTATCGTCTATCGGCACAACCCTATTTAATAATAATCTTTGTTAATGTTAATCAATAAAATACAAATGTTTTTGATTTTAATCAACTTTTGATTTTAATAATGCAGTAGTAATGTTACATGTTGATCTGTTTTAGTTGTGTTTTGCCATGTCTTCCGTTGACCTAGTTTTCCTTAGTTTCCTTAGTTTTCCACACCTGGTTCTGTTTCTCCATTACGTTCTGTACTTAAAGCTTGTGTTCTCACCTAGTCCTTTGTCTGCTATTAGTTCGAGTCATGTGTTTGCTACCCCTCGATCATGGATTTTCTCTGTTTGACTTTTCATTAAAATACTTTATTTTTATAATCCATCGTCGTGCGCTTCATTAGCAAGCACCAACGTAACAAGTAAATGTTGAAATTAACATTAACTAAGATTATTGGAAGTATTTTTCATTGCTAGTTCATGTTAATTAATGTATTTAACTAATGTTAACAAATGAAAACTTATTGCAAAGTGTTAGCGACTCACTTAGGGCAACATTACATGCTGTATGGGTAAACTAATGCATTTGAAGAATGTGATTTAAAATGTTAAAAAAAAAAACTGGACAACTGTATCTCACAACACTACGGTAATAAATGAAGTTGAGCTCTGGCACAAAATGAACATTTCTGTAATGCATCACATCAGATTCCAACATCTTGGGTTCCTGCAGGCTTCCTAGCTTCTTTTCTCCTTTGAGCTTATTTGCTTTTACCCATATTCTTTTTATCTCCCTGTGGGAATGAAGGTACAATTCAAATTCTGTGTAAAAGTAAATAAGGTTGGTGTAAACAAGATTGTAAAAAGAATCAACAAATACTGTTTATAGTATTCAGTGCCTTAGTACGCCGCCGCATAGCAACTCGGGATGAATGCTTAAATACACCCACATAGCCATGGCATGCGCTTAGAGAACTGTTTAGTTTGAGAAGAAAGATTTCTTTCAAACTCACATCTGTAGCATTTATTCATACATGGCTTGTTTATATCTTTACACAAATGCCCAAAATGGTGTCATGCAGTTGCCAGGAAATGGTTCCCCGGCATCTTTTGCAGTTAAAAAATCCTGCCGTTCTGACTGCTAATACTCCAGTCGATCCCAGTCCAAGTACATTCGACTGATGACCGAAGCCTGAAAAATGCTCCTTTGCGCTTGAATGATTTGACTAATAATTTTTGGATGAAGTTTGACAGCTCCACAGAGCTCATCCAGTGGCCAGCTATTCAGCAGTCTATCATCTCTATTAGGAACAAGGCAATCCAGAGAGGATCTTAAAATGCTCAGACGAGACTCGGATGAGCTTAAATGGACTTTGCCAGACAGAATATGTTACACTTACAGTACTGAATCACATTGGATGCCAAATAGGACAAGGAGTGATGCATCCTCACAGATTAGGGGGATTTGAGAAGAAGGATTCTTTGTGAAATACATGCCCACGATTGGATTGAACCACTACAGACTGATATTCCTTCTAAGCTGAGCACTGATGTTGCTCCCGCACAGATGGAAAAAAAAAATTACAAGCAGAAGGCAGACTCAAAAATGTGTGGGGTAAAAGCAAGATGAACAGGCAGCGTTTGAACCGGAGTCCAACCACATGTCCATTCATTTTCAATATGCAACTGAAGCTGTGGGAAATATGCTTGGGATAATATAAAATAATTATCAACTATACAATCATATTAACTATACAATCATATTACATATAGTAATACTTATGTCTGATTTTATACACACATACACACACTGAAAGTCAAATGTTTGGATTAAATTCATATTTTTTTATGTTTTTGAAATCTCTTAATCTCTTATGCTCACCAAGGCTACATTTATTTGATCAAAAATACAGTGAAAGCAGCAATATTGTGCAATATTATTACAATTTAAAATAACTATTTTGTCATTTTAATATATTTTAAAATGTAATTTATTTCTGTGATGCAAAGCTCAGTTATACATGTATATGATTGTATATATGATAAGTATCTGATTCTGCTAAAGAGACCGAAAGGGGCTGGGAACATTGCTGAAAACTTGGAGATGCACCATCATTTTTGTGAAATAAAAAACCTCTTTTTGGAAAATAGTGATTATAGTCTGATCTCGAGCATTTTTCATCCTCAGAATCATAATGTGCAGTCAGAATTAGGTAAATAATGACAGTGATATCTTTTAAAGACACAAAAAATGCATGCAGTTGTAATTAAATTGGTATTTGTTGAGGCGCAATTAATCCCGAATGATGAAAAGTGTGGGGAGATAGAAACACAAAACATATCTGACAGTTTAATTAAGGGTATTATCCTAATGGATTTGTGACTAGAGGAAGAATGAAACGACCAATTGTGATGGGCGAGTGTGCGGGGGATATAAAAGGCGAACACGCAGGCGACAGGAGAGCGAAGAGTGCATTTTAATGGGCAGCCAAACACCATGCCTAATGACACTGGCTCCTGATTCCCTGCCATGTCTTACCAATGCTCACAAATGACTCCGGGCTTCTATAATTTGGACCATTGAGATCTAAATGAGGGGAAATTACCGTTTTATCATCAAATTCAATCATAGACTGGCGTCAGGTGTCTCGGGAGACCGGGTGAAGATGGTTTAGCATTTAAAGAGCTTCTCAGCTTTTGAGAATATGGCTTGGGGAAGGTGAGGAGTGCGAGCAGTGGCACTTCACACTGCTTGGTGAGCAGTGTGAAGTGCCAGTGAACACATGCCTTAGAGCAGACGGAGCTCCCTGGCTGGGTGACCTTTCACCAGCATGCTAGTGTGGCAGAGAGGCGGAGTTCAATACAGCCATGTTGAAAGTGTAGCTAGAGGCCTGGCCACGATTCTGTCTACTGGGAGAGTCCCCAAAAAGGTTAAGCCTCCTCTCTCAAAGGAAGATCTTGCCCCCTCTTCCTAATCCTGCTGTGCAACTTTTTTTATGTATTTTTATTTGTCTTTTTTTTTTTTTTTTTTTTTTTTTCATTTTTGAATAGCTTGATCTAGTCTGTTGTGTGATTCTCATTATATACTTTGTATATTTTAATTTACAGTTGTTAAAACTGTTTGGGTAGTTGGTGCATAATGTACCTTTTGTGAGTTTTTTTAAAAAAATTATTTATTTATTTGTTTTTTTAAATCAATATCATGTTTTTAGTTTAACATTTATATGAATGTTGTAGGGAAATCTTAGGTCACGTAACTAGTATCTAGTTCCTTTTTTCACTATTTTTAACCATCTTTTTTGTCTTAAAATGCTGATGATTTTTACATATGCAGCCTCTCAGTTATGTTAAATAAATATAAGGTTACAGATATCAACTTTTCAAAAGTATTACATACCAACTATGAATTACTTAAATAAATAATCAAACAAACAAACAAACAAAGAAAAGAAAGCTAAACTACAAATTAAAGCACAAGCAGTAGTGATGGCATTCATAATACTCATAACATTTAATCTTTCAATTTTAAACATTCAGCTTTTTGGTCCAGAACATTGTGATAATGAATTGGGATGAAATAAATGTGGCTGGTGGTTTTCCAACTGGAACCCAAAAGGCTGTAAGAATTGATACTGTTAATCAACCAAATGTAAAATGAGGGCATTCATCTGTTATGTAAGGGATGGCACATGGACAGCCTTCCAGGACTGGAGCTAATTTCAGCACTTCCAAGAATCCAGGGGCATAAAACCAGTGGCGGGGATTGGTTCTCAGTTTTATTGCAATATGAAACTGTAATGAGCTATAAAGAACTACATGATATGCAAATGAGCTTTAGGAGAACTTCTGTAAATCAGATGCCAAATCACTCCAACAGACTATTATTGAAATAAGCAATTAAAAGGGGATTAATAAAGACAATACGAACCTGAAAAGCTCCCAAGCTTTGGAGCTGTCATATCGCCACCGTCATAGATTTCTAACGAGTCCCAGTTATGCTCGGTGGCAAAGCTCATGACTTGGATCTGCCAAGAAAATGGAAATACACATTATGAAATCACAAAATTCTGCACAATTAAAATTAGCTCATGTAATGACCACAGTTTTGCAGTATTGCTTATTATCGTAGCCAAGGTTTCTTTAATCAAAAACAGTCATTTTGTTTTATGCAACAATTCTCCACACCCTATCTGAACCTAACCTTTGTGCTCCTGTTTAAATATTGTCAATGTCTGCTCATGGATATGTTAATGTCATTACTATTTCTGATTTTTTATTTTTTTTTATTGATTGATTGAATTTTATTGATAGTCTGCTTGAACTGTGAAGATTGGAGAAAAATGTCAATCTTTCTATAGTATCAGTAATCAGTAATAGTATCAGAGCACCTCTTGAAACGCTGAAATGGCAGTTTCTATGACTGTACAAAGCATATAAATATGAGGTATGGGATTGGGTGTCTGTTGTCAAGCATCTAACATTCTAACATTGTATTGTTTCGAACTGAACACGTTTGGTACCACAATGCGGGGTTAACAGTAAAATTGATTTTGATTTGTTTCTTTTAATTTTCTAAATGTTTACTTGGATACCTTATGCAGCTGTCAGATTACCTAAAAATGTTCAAGCTCTGTTAATCTGTGTCTTTTTTTTTTAATTAATTTGCTTTCTTTGCATGTTTTTTGTTTTTTTTTCATCGCACCCTGCCAGATTTTTATTACGTTGGTACAGGCATGTATTGCTGCATTTTTATTATGTTGCATCAGGTACATATTGTGGCAGTTCAAAATTCAAATGTCTGGGGAGTGTCACTAAAAGTTAATGCTCTGTCGTGTTAGAAATACCCCCTACCTAAACTTTTTTTTTTTTTTTTTGGAGCGGTTCGCTCTCACACTGCTCTTTTTGCAAGTGAACCAGAATTTGTAAACAAAACAAAACAACACGTGTGCTTAAGGTCATCCATTCAACCGTACCAGAGTTCGTTTGGAAGCGGACCTAGACCACCTCTTCAGCTGGGTCTTGGTGCGGTTGTTTGGTCCACACCTGAGTGCGATTGCTGTATTCACACCTGCCCAAAAGATCCGCACCAAGGGGGGGAAACGAACTTGAGTTCGATTCAATCGAACCAAACAAGACAGGTGTGAATACACCCTAATGTTCAAAAGTATCAGTTTTCAAATCTTGCAGCATGATAAAATTGCTTTGAAGTGATAACATAATATTGTGCAAGTAATTGTGCTAAAATTAGGCATTCATGATTCTGGTCCAGTAAATCATACTTTGTGTGAAAAGAAATAAAAGTTGTCAGTTTTACTGCCTCTAGTGTTAATTTCAACTGGAAACTGCAGTGTACGTTTTTTTTTATTTTTTTTTATTTTTTTTTTGCAGAAAAGTAGGTAGAGGCACGTATTTCCAATGAGCCTGGGGAGTAACAACGCATACAATACCACAATCAAAATTTTTCTGATTTATCTTGACTTTCATTTATGGGCATGCTCTACATTTGGCATCTCTTTTGGATCTTTTACATAAAACAAACAGTAATTTGAACAGCATAAAGCACATTATACAATGCTAAATTTAACCTATGTAATTCACTCCCTTGCTGCGTGCAAAGGAATCTTTTCCATCTTATCATTTCAGCAGGTGTAGCTTTACTGCATTTGATGAGTTCACACGTGGCTCTTTTGTACTTGCCTGGATACCAGCTCCTTCGGTAACAATGATTTTCCACACACAGTTCAGGCTGTTCCCATAAGGTTCCGGGAACCCGGGGGAGAGGATGGTACCTCTCCTTTCTGTCAGATTCCCGCTGCATGGGACTGTGGAGCAAAACAGAGGCAAAATGAGCTCATGCTGAGGATGGAACAGCACAAGTGCCTGAACTGAGTCTTGTGAGAAAGGCAGCAGACTCTTTTGACACAAGATGCGATTACGCCCGAGGTAACATGAACCAAAGCCATCATCACCACATCTACTAAAACATACATTCTCTGCATGAGAAATGTTTTTCTGGGAACACTTTATATTTCCCAATAAACAATCTTATGTCACACTGCCTTTGTAAAGCCTTATAGCTGTAGAAGCTGAACAAATTATTCATAAGTCAACATGATCAACAATCAAAGTTGACCTTTTTTTAATGCATGTTCCTGGCCTTACTTTGAACAATTAATAGGTGCATGTTATTACATACACACACATATGTTTCCATGTTTTATAGGGACTTCCCACAGACATAATAAACCTACCCCTAAACCTACCTCTCTATATATACAGGTGCATCTCAATAAATTAGAATGTTGTGGAAAAGTTCATTTATTTTAGTAATTCAACTCAAATTGTGAAACTTGTGTATTAAATAAATTCAATGCACACAGACTGAAGTAGTTTAAGTCTTTGGTTCTTTTAATTGTGATGATTTTGGCTCACATTTAACAAAAACCCACCAATTCACTATCTCAACAAATTAGAATATGGTGACATGCCAATCAGCTAATCAACTCAAAACACCTACAAAGGTTTCCTGAGCCTTCAAAATGGTCTCTCAGTTTGGTTCACTAGGCTACACAATCTAGACTGCTGATCTGACAGTTGTCCAGAAGACAATCATTGACACCCTTCACAAGGAGGGTAAGCCACAAACATTCATTGCCAAAGAAGCTGGCTGTTCACAGAGTGCTGTATCCAAGCATGTTAACAGAAATTTGAGTGGAAGGAAAAAGTGTGGAAGAAAAAGATGCACAACCAACCGAGAGAACCGCAGCCTTATGAGGATTGTCAAGCAAAATCGATTCAAGAATTTGGGTGAACTTCACAAGGAATGGACTGAGGCTGGGGTCAAGGCATCAAGAGCCACCACACACAGACGTGTCAAGGAATTTGGCTACAGTTGTCGTATTCCTATTGTTAAGCCACTCCTGAACCACAGACAACGTCAGAGGCGTCTTACCTGGGCTAAAGAGAAGAAGAACTGGACTGTTGCCCAGTGGTCCAAAGTTCTCTTTTCAGATGAGAGCAAGTTTTATATTTCATTTGGAAAACAAGGTCCTAGAGTCTGGAGGAAGGGTGGAGAAGCTCATAGCCCAAGTTGCTTGAAGTCCAGTGTTAAGTTTCCACAGTCTGTGATGATTTGGGGTGCAATGTCATCTGCTGGTGTTGGTCCATTGTGTTTTTTGAAAACCAAAGTCACTGCACCCATTTACCAAGAAATTTTGGAGCACTTCATGCTTCCTTCTGCTGACCAACTTTTTAAAGATGCTGATTTCATTTTCCAGCAGGATTTGGCACCTGCCCACACTGCCAAAAGCACCAAAAGTTGGTTAAATGACCATGGTGTTGGTGTGCTTGACTGGCCAGCAAACTCACCAGACCTGAACCCCATAGAGAATCCATGGGGTATTGTCAAGAGGAAAATGAGAAACAAGAGACCAAAAAATGCAGATGAGTTGAAGGCCACTGTCAAAGAAACCTGGGCTTCCATACCACCTCAGCAGTGCAACAAACTGATCACCTCCATGCCATGCCGAATTGAGGCAGTAATTAAAGCAAAAGGAGCCCCTACCAAGTATTGAGTACATATACAGTAAATGAACATACTTTCCAGAAGGCCAACAATTTACTAATTTTTTTTATTTTTTTATTGGTCTTATGAAGTATTCTAATTTGTTGAGATAGTGAATTGGTGGGTTTTTGTTAAATGTGAGCCAAAATCATCACAATTAAAAGAACCAAAGATTTAAACTACTTCAGTCTGTGTGCATTGAATTTATTTAATACACTAGTTTCACAATTTGAGTTGATTTACTGAAATAAATGAACTTTTCCATGACATTCTAATTTATTGAGATGCGCCTGTAGATACATATCAAAAAAAAAAAAATAAAATAAAAATAAAAATAAAAAAACATTTATACACAGTCCCCCCATTTTCAGTGGTTCAAATGTAACTGGACAAATAAATATGATCATAAATAAAATCTTCATCTTAATATTTTGTTGAGAATCCTTTGCAGGCAATGACTGCCTTTAGTCTGGAACTCATGGAGATCACCAGAGACCGTGTTTCCTCCTTTGTGATGCTTTGCCAGGCCTTTACTGCAGCTTACTTCAGTTATTGTTTGTTTGTGGGTCTTTCTACCTTTACTCTTGTCTTCAGCAAGTGAAATGCATGCTCAATCTGGTTGAGATCAAGAGATTGACTCGGCCATTGCAGAATAATCCACTTTTTTACCTTCAAAAACTCCTGGGTTGCTTTTGCTGTATGTTTTGGGTCATTGTCCATTGTATTATGAAGCACCGTCCAATCAACTTTGCTGCATTTGGCTGAATCTGGGCAGAGAGTATATCCTTATACACTTCAGGATTGATCCGGCTGCTTCTGTCTTCTGTCACATCATCACTAAACACCAGTAACCCAGTGCCACTGGAAGCCATGCTCATACCATCACACTGCTCCACCATGTTTCACAGATGATGTTGTGTCCTTTGGATCATGAGCTGTTCCAAACCTTCTTCATACTTTTTCTTCCCGTCATTCTGGTACAGGTTGATCTTAATTTCAGTCATCCAAAGACTGCTTTTGCAGAAGTGGTCTGGCTTTTTTAGATGTTTTTTGGCGAAGTCTAATATGGCCTTGTTTGCACCTTGTGGTGAACCCTCTATATTTGCTCTATTGAAGTCTTCTCTTGATTGTAGACTTTGACAGTGACACACCTACCTCCTGGAGAGTGTTCTTCTCTTGGCTGGATGTTGTGAAAGGGTTTTTCTTTACCATGGATAGGATTCTTCGATCATCCAATCACTGTTGTCCTCAGTGGACGTCCAGACCTTTTAATGTTGCTGAGCTCACCAGTGCGTTCTTTTTTTCTCAGAATGTACCAAACTGTTGATTTGGCCACTCCAAATGTTCCTGATATCTCTCTGATAGATTTGTTTTGTTTTGAAGCCTAACAACTGTCTGTTTCACTTGTATGGAGAACTCCTTTGACCACATGATGTGGGTTCACAGCAACAGCTTCCAAATGCAAATGGCACACTTAGAATCAACACCAGACCTTTTATCTGCTTAACTGATGTAGAAATAACTAAGGAATAGCCCACATCTGTCCATGAAATGGCTTTTGAGTTAACTGTCCAATTACTTATGGTCCCTTGAAAAAGAGGGGAGGTACATATTAAAGAGCTGTAATTTCTTAACCTTTCCTCCAATTGTGATGAGAATACCCTCAAATTAAAGCTCACTTTAAGAGTGTTCACTTTAAGCCCATGTTCATTATATAACTGTAACTTGAAGAAGTTTTAGTCAACAGCTAAAATAATAAAAAATTTTGCCTGTATCCAAATATATATATGGATCTAACTGTATATAATTTTGTATGAATTCCTCATTGGTCCCCATAATGTAGGGAATACCAGTACGCGCGCGCGCGCGCACACACGCACGCACGCACACACACACACACACACACACACACACACACACACACACACACATTCACCCAATCCCCAGCCTGATTTCTGAACCTCACACTTTGAAGAAGTAGAAATATGAGAGGTTGTGTTCAAGGCATTTCACTTCAGAATACTTAAAAATGTAAGGAACCACAAAATGGGATTTGCTGAAGCTCTGTGAAATCAAAACTGACCTTTTAATGCACATTCCTGGAGTGATTCCTTTCAGACGACATTAATTCCCTTTTTTAACCACTCCTCTCCAACTACCTGACACATTCTGTTATGTGTTTTTCTCATTGAATATCTTGTCTCACTCTGAATGAAATTAATATGCCAGAATACAAATTATGGAAGCAAAATGTGTCATGTAAATTAATCCCTTTCTATTGATGGGCATCAATAGAAAGGGATGCATGAAGGAAACATTTTTCTGCAGCTCCAGAGCAATTACTTACATGACATTTTTGGCTTCAGCTCTCTCCATTTTGGTATTATGGACTGACCTCTTTGTTTAGAGAAAATTGGTTCCAAATGGTGTTTCACGTTGACTTTAATTCATGGATGAAAGAGATGAATGAGGAATGACTATCATGTTGCGATTAAAAAAGCTAAATATATTAATTTCTATTAATATTTAATAGATATCTACCTTTCAGTTTGTAATTCCTATGAAAAACGGGGAACTGAGATTTGAAAGCAGAGTGAAATGAGGACGTGCCTTGAGAATGATAAAATCGTGACAGCACTATAGAATACGGCGACAGCTAAATGCTCAGTATTAAAGCCTGGAGGTTACGGCTTTGAACTGAAGGCTGTGGCCCAGAGGCCCTTGGATTCAGCTTCTCAGCCCCTTGAGGATGGCAGTATAGAAGGAAATATTAACTAGAGGCTTGACATTTTAAATCCTCGTAGAGGCCATCACCATTTCGTCCTCCAGCAGGATTCTTAACCCTTATTAGTTACCTCAAGGTTAGTAGAGACCACGGGAAATTCGCACATTTACATTCTCTAAGGAATCGAGAAAATGCAGGGCTATAAATCAACATTTGAATGATGGTACCTGTTAGCAAGCAAATAAAAGTCAAATGGAATTTGTACTGTCTGTGTTGCTCTATTTCTAACGTTCAGTCACATTGAATTGTTTAGTCCTGAATAAAACATGACTAGCGTGCATTTTTCTTAGATAAATCCAGGCTAGCTTACCTATACAATTTGGGATGGTGTCGTTCCACTGTGCCAGAGCGTTAGGAACCGCGTGACACTTGATGGCTTTGGATCCCTGCAGAAGGTATCCGGGGTTGCACTCGAAACGAACAATGGAGCCAGCTGAGAATTCTGACCCGATCCGCCTGCCGTATCTGGGCTCTGGGATGGAGCTGCACTGTGTATCACTGGTGCGTGGAACAGCTAGTGGACAGGAAACAGATCTCTAATCAAAATGGTGGATATGGAGGCTTGGAAACACACCGGCTCTGTTTCAAAACCCAGTGAGCTGCCTTTACATTGTTACAAAACAAATCAAACAAATGCTGTTCTTTTGAACTTTCTCTTCAGCAATGAATCCTGAAAAATATGTAACATGGTTTCCATTTCCAAAATGCTAACATTTTACAAGGTTCCATTTTTTATCATTACTTAATTACGTTAGTTCATGTGAGCTAAAACAATGAAAAATAATTCTAACTTTCATAATTAATGTTCATTTCAACATTCATTAATACGTTCTTAAAACTCAGCAGTATTTTTATTAACTAACGTTAACTAAGAATACTACTAATTAATGAACTAAACTGAATGAATTTAAAGAGAGGTAACACTTTAGTTTAGGCATCAATTCTCACTGTTAACTAGTCGCTTATTAGTATGCATATTACTAGTATATTTGGCTTTTTATTAGTACTTATAAAGCACATATTAATGCCTTATCCTGCATGACAATTTTTAAGATCCCTTCATCTACCCCATACATAAACTTAACAACTACATTAATAACTATTAATAAGCAGCAAATTAGGAGTTTACTGAGGCACGTCATAATTAATAGTTAGATAATAATGAGAATTGGTCCGCAAACTAAAGTGTGACCAAAAGATACATAAACAAATAATTCATGCTCCTAACTGTCACGAATAATGTGTCTGCCCTTCCGTTCGCTCACCACCAGAGATCACCCGCTCATTACGATGGACTCTTGCACCACACTACTATTGCACTTCACACTAGACTACATTTCCCATCATCCATTGCACTGATTACACCCACAGCTGTAACCAATCAAACACGCTTCATAAGCTATGGACTTCCTCTTTCTCGCCGCCGAGTATTGTTTGTGGATATCGCTACATTAGTGATAGCAACATTACGAAGCCCTTTTCCAAGTCTTGTATTAATTCCTAGTTCTAGTCTAGTCTCGTCTCATTGTGTTGTCTGATTACCTGGTTGCCTGATTATCTGCCTGCCTTAGATTTCTCTCGTCTTGTTCATTTGGACTCTGTTTGCACCTTGCCTGGACTATTGCTCACGTTATCGGATTAACCCTCTTGTCAAGCCCTCTAGATATTGTTCGTCGACCGAAGACCCACGCCTGCCCTAGGAATATTCTTTGCCTTGCTTGTGTTGTACCTGTCATGTTATCTGACCCTTGCCCATTTCATGACCACGCCTTTTGAAATAAAACCTTGCACATGGATCCGCACGTCTCATGTTCTGATCACTCCATAACACTAATACACAACTCACAGAAGTCACAACTCAAATAATCGAATAATCGAAAACCATTTTTCCATTACCATGTAGCTAAAATAATGTCCATTTATACTTTTGATAACTTAAAAACAAATAGACATTTTTTTAACTGAACTTTTCAATTTTTAATGAACTAAAAGCAACAGTTTTGTCTTTATAATGGCACTAATGTAACTTACAGATAACGTTCCACATTTGTAACCTAATGTATGGTTACCAGTGCAGCGGTGTACACTGTGACTACTTTAGCACTCTTTTTATAGAAAACCCACATATATATTTATCTAGCACATTTGTATGAGCATTTTCATGACCCTAGCACAGAGAACTTTGCTGGTTTTGCTGTTTTTGCTTTGCGAACATTGTAGCAACTTGGTTCTTTTTTTTTTTTCTGTTTGTACCTTAACTTCCATCTGACGGCTGTGAATATATAGGAAGAGGCTGGTGGGACTATCCACCATCACCTGAATGCCTCCATGAGCCAAATTAACTGTCCTAACTGTCAGAGAACATTTCTCATACACCCGCTGTTCTCTCTTCGCCGATTGCTGTACACTATAAAACGGCGAGGAGAGATATAAAGAGATAGCAGGCTTGCCGTGGTCTGCGCTGTGTGTATGCATATGCTGATGCGGCCATGAAAGATTCCTATTGTATCTTTTTATAAGGCAGCTGATAAAAGGAGTTAAAAAGAGTAATTTATACAGTAATTTATGGCATCTTTTAAAACGAGGGAAAATGCCTTGCATGTCCCGTCCCACGCTGCTGCTGTCTGGGGAGTATGACACGTCAGGGGTCATTTAAAGGAACGGTTCACTTAAAAATAATTTACTCACTCCAGTGTAGCCCCCAAAAATAATACACCCAATTAAAGTTAGTAACTAACATTACACAACTAACAATGAGTAATACATTTGTAACAGTATTTATGTATCTTTGTTAACGTTAGTTAATAAAACACAACTGTTCATTGTTAGTCCAAGTTAGCTCAGGTCCATTAACTAACATCAATAGAATGTATACTTTTCATTTTAATAATGTATTAGGAACTGCTGAAATCAACATTAACTAAGATTATTAAATGCTTTAGAGATATTTTCCATTGCTAGTTTATGTTAACTAATGTAGTCAACTAGTATTAACAAATGGGACATTTAATTGGGTGTAACACTTTAGTTTAAGGATCAGTTCTCAGTATAAACTAGTTTCTTATAAGCATGCATATTACTAGCATAAAGGCTGTTTATTAGTACTTATAAAGCCTTATTTTAACAATTTAGTATAGGGACCAATTCTCACTATAAACTAGTTGCTTATTAGCATGCCTATTATTAAAATATTGGCTGTTTATTAGTACTTTTAAAGCACATATTTTGCATGACCATATTCTACATTCCTAACCCTACCCAATATCTAAACTTAACAACTACCTTACTAACTATTAATAAGTAGCAAATTAGGAGTTTATTGAAGCAAGAGTCATAGTTAATGGTTTGTTAATAGTGAGAATTGAGTTAATGGTTTGTTAATAGTGAGTCTGACCTCCTTATTCATATTACTGCTTTATTCTGCATGACCATATTTTATATTCCTTAATCCTACCCCATACCTAAATTTAAGAACTACCTATAGCACTGAAATATTATATAGCTCTGAAATCAAACCAAAGTGGCAAAAAAGGGAAGAAAAAAACTGCAAGACAACTCTCAAAATACTAGCGCAGAAATCATTCTCCCATTCGGCTCTACTCAGAGCTAAATGCATTACAAATTATATCAAATTCAAGCCCCTTCCTCATTTGACTCTATTGTGTATTGGTTATGACATTGTGATTGCGGCTGTTAACTTCTCTGTGTGAAATATAAAGGCTATTTCCCACAGTAAGCGGGCTCAGGCATACTGATCAGGCCGCCCCTACACTTCAGAGGCGTGATTTCACCCTATACACAGTGCCAATATATACACAACGCAAACACACCAAAGGCTAACTGAATGTTGTGGATTTGAAGATTAAAAACAAAGCCTCAGCTCTGCACAATGACCTGTTATTGACTGAAAGTTGAGTGCTCGCTTACCTTGGTAAACAAAATGGAAACCTTTGGCAGACGGGCCACTTTTTGCGCTGAATCTCAGCATGATTTGGTTTGAGGTGGCCAAGGGCAAGGTTTCTCCTGCAAAAACACAGTATGGCAGATGTTGAAGTCTCTTAAAGTTGCTTGTGGAGGCAAATGTGCTGCAACCAACTGTAGTATTAAGGTAGCGTGCATGACGGATGGCTTAATAACTCGGATCAGCCTCCAGGGCAAGGGTGGAGAGAGCAGGTCAGCAACAATGGGCCTAAAACTGATGGATACCCAAAGAAATACTCAAGCTGTCTGCAGCGTGTTCAGAGATGCAGAGGGTAAATTTAAAAAACAAAACAAATAAAAAAAATATATATATATTCCCCAACTGAAAGGATGACTTACCCTTGATCTAACCTTTAAGCATTCAGATCCAAAATCAAAGTGTACTTTTACAAAGTTGTATCCAAAGGAAGAAACAGATTGCTGATATAGATGGCGACTGAAACACTACAGTTGAGCCTTGAGGGTTAAACACTCTAACTATGAATTGAGTGGCCTGTCAGGATTTCTGGCCCACTGTTCACAAAGCTGAGAAAGAAATGATATGAATTTACAGCGCTTCCCATGGGAATATAGTGTTGCACAGCAGACCATGAAGATATACAGTATAAAAATGCCATACAAACAGTTTGTGTCCAATGCCCGCCATCAATCCTGTGAAGACTGTGGAATTAGCAGTGATTTTCGTTTTCTTGCCATTTTATTACCTTTCACTCAATAATACCGACAATAATTCAGCAGGAAGGATAACATTTTCTTTTTAGAAGGAATTAAACAAGTCTGGAACCAAAGGATGAAAATGACAACATAAATCCAAGATTTAAGATTTATTCTTGATATAAATACAGTGGGCCCAACAAATATTGCACACTTAAACCACAGTTAAAACGTATGAATGCTAATGAATAAATAAAAGAAAGAAAAAAAAAATCAAACCAAGCAGCATTCATTTTAAAGGAAGATAGCTTCTCTACACAAGCTTACTTTAATAGAACACCTCTATGAACACCAAAAAATACCAACTGATTAAAAGTCATTGCTCTATGCCATTTGTTTTTGTATTGTGTTGTGTAATGCATCGACATTCCGTCTTTTCAGTCAGTATAATTTAATTTACTTCATTTATAGAATTTAGGCCGTTTTGTTGGAAGAAATAGACTGCTAACTAGCATATACTGTAAATGATCCCAAAGCCATATGAGACACATAACTAATTTCATTTGGTCTTTCAGGGTGATGTACATGTCCAAATATGTATTTGCTTTTTAATATTTTATGAACATATTATTTGCAAAAGAAGACTTAATTTGCCTGAGGCTGAGTAAGTGCTTGCTCACTGTCTGTGTAAATAACAGAAATTTCAAACAATAAAAAACAAATACAAAACTATTAGCAAACGCTTGCCAAAAATGACACTCCTTCTGTATTTCCCCCTCTGAAAGGAGCCATTAAACCTCACTTGAGACCTCGTTCACTGCTCAATTGTCTGCACAATTGTCTTCTCACAGATTTAAAAAGCCATATATGCCTGTTCGGTTCTTTTCAAAGGGTTCTGTGCATTTCAAAGCAAACTCAAAGCAACAAAACTGGGGTGAATGTAAAGCTATTACTTACCGGAATGAGACCCAGCCAGGGAGCTTAGCAGCCTAGAATTCTGATTGGGTCCATCAAATAGCTCAACGGAGTCGTTCATGGCTGTCTGGAAATAGGCAAATTGCCCAAACACCACTGAGGAAACAAAATGAAAGGTGCAGAGCGTGTTACTATCACCACTGCTGAGAAGAGATGCTAACAAAAGAAGTACAATGAATGAAGACATAAAGTCACATCGATTTCCCATCGACACACATGATTCAGGTCGATGGTTTTATAAGTGTTCATAATATGCAGTCTGCACAAAAGTATGTATAGTCACATCAAAATGGCACAAGAGATTCAATTCATTATAATAGAAGATTCTGATTACTGAAATCGTGCCGTGAAATTGTGTATAAAATGCGCATTCTGTAAACCCATACCGCAGAACACCATTTTTAATACTGCAGCAGCTCTGTTCTAAAAACAATGACCTATGTGGGAATTAAGTTGCAAATCGTGAGCTGGTTCTTTGCTTGTGATTCACAAACAAATGACTGAACTGGATATTTTTAATGAAAGAAACCAAATGACTCACAAATCAAACCCACAAGAAGTTGATTTACCACAAGCACTTCATGCTTAAGAATTAAATTAGTGTATTTACTGAACTTCTTGTTCAAATAACAATATATAGCTACATATAGCAATATATAGCTAAAGAATCAAGTAATTTTTAGATCAAAGTACTATAATGTTACCATCATTGTACTCTTAATACCTGAAATCATGAAGCTCTGTCTGTAATGCATGCATTATGTGTATGTTTGGTCCCGTCTGGTGTCCATTCCTTCTGACATGAGACCAGTGATGAAGCTGTGATTAAACGCGTTAGCTTGCCAGAAAGGACACATGGTTCACGCGGTAGGGCATGAGAGATCAGGGAAATCACAGAGGCATGCTGTGCATGTCAGGTGCTGGTGTGAGAGCCAGCTAAGCAGAGAGGGGTGGAAAGGGGTCACCCGGGCCACTGCGATGACTCTATTATCTCCTCTGTAATGAGATGTCGGCCCTCGCTTCATACTTAAACAGTACAGAAAAACTGAAGGGTCGCTGCTAGTGGCTCTGTAAATATCAGTTTGACTGGATTTGGCTCACAAACACTTCAACAAACTTCAAATGTTAAAGCTTTACTTACACTCCTATTTGCAATGCATGAACTGTGTAGTGCCTTATCGAACGGACACACCAAACAACGGCAGAACCAGCTCATTCCAAAAAGATTTAAAGAGTCTTCTACCAGCCTTCGCGGTCATAAGACTAGTTAATAATCAATCTTAGGCCATGGTTTGAACCATTTCCTGTCAGTGTTTTCCTCTACTGAAAAGGGATGATAATAATTAACTTAATCAGGAACAACAAAGGTCTTTTGTATCCAGGACTAAACAGAGTCGTTCTTGCAACCCATGGAGGAACCTCGTGATCAGATCAGCATGTATGGATCATGAACTGATGTATGTATCCAACATGAAAATGGTGATTAAATCAACTGATGCCCTCAGGCCCACAAAACCACGAGATCTGTAGCCTGACCGTCTGATGACTCCTGCGTGCTCCTCTCGGTCTTCAACTTTTCTCTTACAACAAAAGAAACACAAACTTACATAAATGATCTCTAAAGACAATCATTTATTTCCATTGCTATTAGAGCAAGTGTATTAACAAATAACATGTTTGATGTCTTATATATATATGCTTGGTGTTTTATGTTATGCGTGGTGTGCTTTATTTTGATCTTTGCCTTATAACTTTCTTTTGAATAGATAGCCGTGTGTAGTATCGCGTTAAAGCTTATTTCAAATGCAGGAAGTTGAAATGAATTATATGTCGATTTTCAGCCTAGTATGAATGATGAATACTTTTATAAGAAGTTATTAGAAATATTCTCCACATGGGAGATCATAGATTAGATTAAGTTTTAGGTCCAAAGAAGGACAGTGCGGGGCGGAGCTCCGCCTACAGGAACAATTTGATTGGATCAAGCGTCTAGTGGGTGGACTGAAATCGGGCCTTTTAAAAACGGACACCCAGCTTGCTTGCTTGCTTGCTCGCTGCTTGAAAACTTTGGCTTCTCTCCCTGATCGCACTGCGAAGCGCTCGCAGACTTAACATCAAGCTGATCATCCAAACTCAAACACTCCGTCAAAACTTCTTACTGAAGAAGCTATCAGAACCAACCGAAGCCGTAAGAACTCTAAAGAACTTCAAAGCATCGCCACTCTTGCGTCACCAGGAAACCAACCACTCACAGGAGGGCTTCCCCAGTGACATCACGCAAGGACAACATCAGCAGCCCCGGAGGTTTCCCAACCAGGAAGGAAACGGAACCAGAGAGTACCTGTCAAACTCAACTCAATCGCAAGTAACCCAAACAAAGTTTTCAATCTCTTGCTGAACTGGTGCTAAATACTTTAAGCAGTTAAAGACAAGCCAGATCTCTGTTTGTGACTTCCTCAGGTCGAATTTACAGAACTCTTGGAAAAGAGCATTAGAACCTTAAACTTTCTTCAAATTGCAATAACAGTGAACGACCGTGTGTATGTGTGTGTGTGTGTGAGAGAGTGCGTGTGTGTGTTTTCAGGTAGTCTTAGTCTCATGTAATCTTAGAAGTAGTTCAATAAACTTGTTTCATTGTACAGAGCAGTGTCTGTGTTTTGTATTTGATCAGTTACTGCCTTGAGCTGTCGAGCCTTTGCTACCTTGCTCAAAATTGATAAATTACTATTTTGTTTGTTTTTATTGTTGGCCACAAAGCAAGATAAACAAAATTGTTAAGATATACTGACTTTGATGTCTCGCTGGATGAGTCGTTAATAAAGTATAAACTATAAGGTTTGAATTAAGATCAATTCAATCAAATCAACCCTAGTCTTTAAGACTTAATTCCCTAAAGCTTAAAATTAAGAGCTAATTCTTACAACTGCAAGGATTTGCAATGGATTTAGTAAACTGTAGGTCTTCATATTACCTTAATACAGGGAGACATTTAATGTAAATGTGAGAACTTTGTGAATTTCCTTTGAATTTATGATTTTTGCTTTATTATTAATTCAATGCAATTAATTATTGATTCACATCATGTGTGTGTTGTTTTGGCAGGAAGAGTTTTACATCAGTTTATATCTACAGGCTGAGGACTTACCACCTGAATGAAGTGGATTATTCAATGTAACTGAGTTTATACTGGCTATACAACCTACTAATTAACTTTCCAGTACTATATGTGTGATGACAATGTAACCTTATCTAACTCTAATGTTCTTTTGCAGAGAAAAGAGAAGTGAGGATAAAAAATGGAAAGATATTAGTTGTTATATCCTTACCTTTGTTTTATCTGTTAATAAATTGTTAATAAATTTACAATTCAGGCATTGACATTTTTTATGCAATATGATTGCCTGACAGTTTTATTGGCTTATGTTCAGATATTTTTATCAGTATTTATGCATAATGAGTATTAGCATTCATATATATATATATATATATATATATATATATATATATATATTAGCTTTTTATGTATGTCATACACCAAGAACTCTATTATCTGAACGGTGACCTTTTAAAGTAACTTTATTTACTTACCAAATTCTCCAGACACTGTGATGTAGTAGGAACAGGTCTGGCCTGTTGTGTAGTTGAGAGGGTAATTTGGGGATAATACCACTCCCTCTGATCCAGTGTACTGCCCACCGCATGGTGCTGAAAAGACAGAAACAACCCTAAAGTTTCATACTTTCTCTTGTTCAGTCCATATGACACAAGATAATGAAGTCATTTTTAGTACTGTATTAGATACATGATGACCAGTGAGGCTAAGGGAGCTCTCCAAATTTCAAAAGTGGAAGAGAACAGGAAACTACAAGCAAAGCCATTTTTTTCATTATGATGGGTCAGATCTAAAAAATGTACTTTGCCGTTGTGCTTTCAGGAGTCAATTTGTCACATGGCTGAGTGTCACAGACTCTGTTTCATGTCCACATTCTAAGGTACATTCTAATTCCCCGACAGAGCACTTCCAAAGTCAATATTTGGCCAATATAATTTAATTTTAAATCGTAAAAGAATAGGAATTAAGTGTGCATAAGTATATAAATTCACAGGAAGTGAACAGTGGGATTCAACAATTGCATACTACTATAGTAAAACAAAAATTTTGGCTAAAATAAACTATGATGAATCATTTTATATTCATTTACAGATTATATATATATATATATATATATATATATATAAGCACACCTAGATACATTACATGTATGAAAGTATGGTCATTTGCATAATATTTATATAAAGTTATATTTATTTACATGATCATATCATTATATTTAAAATTCTTAGTGTGCATGACTCAATCATTTGATGACGTTGTAGGGCATTACAAATGAATGAATTATGCCAAGCAAAATGAGCTTCAACAGAAATTCCCTGCTGAGTGTGTAGGGAGCAAAAATCACGATTGCAAGGCAGATCTTATTTAAAAAGAAGGCACTGTTTGAATAACAGATGAGTGGAGTAATTACCAGAGGAAATTAAAAAAAAGAATGAAAAAGCAGTTTTGACTGACACACTTTGAAACACTGCTTTTTTTAACAATAAATCACCGTACATCAAACATAAATCACATCAAAGACAGAAGTAGCTCTCCCTAATAACAACTCAATAGTAATCACAATTCAGGCCCAGTGGGTGTAGGTATTGTGTGGACTCGTACAAGCTAATGACACCAGATCATTGCATCCTGCAGCAAACGGTTCGCTTAACTCCTAAACATTTATTGGAGCAAGAAAGTCAATAAAAAGATACTGGAAAATGTACATACCTTTATACAAGCAGGGTTAATTTGCTTACGCTTGACATTGATTGCAAAAACCAGCTTTATGGTAGTGCTACTAGAATGACCTACAATTAACACATCATGCAAACCGCGTGGAAAGGCTATTAGAATTGCTATAGCCTCTGACAGGTATTTTAGTAAAACTGATTCATAATTCAGGTCTGAGCGCAAAGAGGGAGTATTGAGGAGGAGCAGCCAATGAAGACTATAAATCATCTGTGTTGGTGCATTGGCGTGTGTTATCTCTTTATCAGGCCCATAATGGGTAGAGGCTAAATGCTTAGGTGTTTGACTGTGCATGACAAGAAAAAAAAAACAAGTTAAAATCAACCACAAAGGTCACCAAGAGGATTATTGACAGTGCCAAGCATAAAAATTTGAGGCTAAGAAGGTCAGCGGAGAGTATTTGCGGAGATATTAATCAATGTCAGTGCTCCTGTCACACCTGGCCCATAACGTATGACCTTGTAACCGATGGACCACCTGTGATAAGCAGTGTTGGGGAACTCCACTTTTAGAAGTTATTGTAAGAAATCAGCCCATATTTTGGCATTTAGAGATAACTGTGGTCGATAACAGTGCCTGCTTGGCCGATTAACAGAAGTGCTACCCACCCCCGTATCAGTTCCAACATCTCAGCAAAAGTTATTTATTTTTCAGACAAAATGGGTGCAATAGCAGTTTATAAGTGTATAAATGTTACATATGTAATTTTATCATTCATTTATATGTATATTATATCATAGTGTAATACATCCTGTTCTCTAAACGTTGGCCATCAAGAACCCATATCAGTCGACTAATAATAATTGCATAACTTAAAATAGCCATTAATTACCAGGCCTATGTGAAATCTGCAGATGCACTGCACTGCACACTGACTTGAGGAAAATCTATGAAAAGTAGAGATTTAAATATGTTAAAATGTGTTAAATTTAATTGAGATTGCAAACCTCTTATTGTCAGCTGAAATCATAACAAATTTGACAAAATATGTAATAAAGGAGTACGCAAGAAGCCATTGATTTGTAGAGCTAGAGGGGGCAGAACCCATGCAATCCTGCTCACTTTATTACATTGTTATTCTAAGCCACCTTATTTTTAACGTAAGAGCGGATGCGGCCATTATTACCTTAAAGGTGCAAGATTTTTGGGCCAGATTTACTAAACAAGGCAAGCACGAGAGCGCAATTCCAAGAAAGCACTGACGGGAGTGGAAAGTTCGGCAGTCGATCTACTGATAATGCGCAAATTAAAGAACACAGACGCAGCCAGATCATTTCCATAATGACCAACGCAATCTACCAAGAACAGCACAAATTACAACATCCTCTCTGTTCTCTGCGGTGCTTCCTCCAGGCAGCAACAATCACAGCCATGTCAAGCACAAAATGGGTTAAGACATGCTTTTTTGGGCAGTAAATAATGGCACAAATACCAGTAAATTGACTACCACAAACTTGTGTGATCATGATGTTTGATTAATTTAAATATTCTCCTCCCATAAATTTTGTGTCTGAAAGGGAATGTCCAACAAATGCTTATGCAATAAGGTCAGCCACAAAAATGACCATGTCTCAACCTTTTCATCGCTAATTTTTCACTGCGTATTTTTAATAAATCCTGACAGTAGTTTTTAACGCCAAAAGAGGGTTAGCATTGGCATGAGCTGTTAGTAAATGTGGCCCTTGGTGTCAGATGTTTCCGGTTATTTTAGCTGTACAAAAACAGTCATGAAATGTAGATTGTGATCATTCTTTCTTCCCTATAATGCTGTAAATCCGAGTTAAATGGCTTCTCGAAGGAGAAGGAAAAAAACACACTTCCGCACTTTAATATGTAGCCTATATATCTCAGGGTAGTTACACCATCTAGATACGTTTGACTTTTAAGATAAAAAAAAGTGCAAAAATTAAAATAAAAAATAAAATGAAAATTAATTTTGGTCACACTTTAGTTTGGTCACACTTTCTAATTCAGAAAGTCCTCACTAAAAAGAAATCTGATTACATAAAATGTTATTTGTAAAACACCCTTCCCAAGAGCCACTAACTGTGATGAACAGCGAAAGAGCGTGAAGTTAGAACTAAACAAGTTCTCTGTGTACCTAAACCCTGGCATAGCTCAGCTTGTATTTGCCTTTATCTCCATGCCAACGAGTAACCTGGCCTTCCAAAATCACAGTCCACGCCACCTGTGATCTCTCTGCTCTGGCTGTGTTCCTTTCATCCCTCAGGTCTCAGTAACAATGATCTTCAATTGAGATTCCTCGCACATCAGTCCCATGCTAAAGCCTCTGGGCTCTGGCACCCACAGGTCTGTTGCTTCATCTGCCTCACAATGCTTCTGTGAGCTCATGAAAAGCTGGTGTCAGAATGCAGCTGAGGCTCCCCGTTTTCTGCATATCAAACTCACTCCTGTAGCTTTGATCACATCACCTTCCCTTCACACTCACCATGAGAAGACTGTCTGGAGCTACACACACACACACAGAGTTGTGCGTGTTTGTGTGCAAGTGGGCATACGCAAATACACACACACACACACACACACACACACACACACACAGTGCCTTTTGTTGGAAGATTTGCCTTTAGAAACCTGCAATTTCACACTGAGATGGAAGGAAATTTCAGGTTTTTGGAAATATACATTTTTCAGTCCTGACTGTCTGGGGTTTCATTCTTTCTTTCTTTTGTGCGTGTGTGTGCGACAGGCTGTGAATAATTAGAAGTTTTAGAAATCCCTTTTGCCCCCTTTGCACCTGCAAATAGCACATTTAGTAGGCCGTAATAGACTAAGTAATTAGGTACAGGGATACAATCTCTATCATACATGACAACCACAATCTTGAGGTGACAGTAGATAGAGACTTAGCAGTCATGAGTCTCTCTGTAAAATGCATAAGGTCATACTTTAGTCTGGCAACCAATTCTCACTATTAACTAACTATTAAGTAGGATTTTTGCTTAAACTCCTAATTTGCTGCTTATCAATAGTTCGTGAGGAAATTGATAAGTTTATGCGTGGGGTAGGATTAAGGGATCTAAAATATGGTCATGCAGAATACAGCATTAACGTGCTTTATAAGTACTAATAAACAGCCAATATGCCAGTAATATGCATGCTAATAAGCAACTAGTTAATAGAAGTGAAGTGAAGTGAAGTGAAGTGAAGTGACATGTGGCCAAGTATGGTGACCCATACTCGGAATTTGTGCTCTGCATTTAACCCATCCAAAGTGCACACACACAGCAGTGAACACACACACACCGTGAACACACACCCGGAGCAGTGGGCAGCCATTTTTATGCTGCGGCGCCCGGGGAGCAGTTGGGGGTTCGGTGCCTTGCTCAAGGGCACCTCAGTCGTGGTATTGAGGGTGGAGAGAGCACTGTACACTCACTCCCCCCACCTACAATTCCTGCCAGCCCGATACTCGAACCCGCAACCTTTAGGTTACGAGTCCGACTCTCTAACCATTAGGCCACGACTTAGTGAGCTAAAACTAAAAACTAAAGTTTAACAAAAGCTAAAAACTAAAATAAAAGTATAACCAGTTATTCGGATGTCATATTGTGTGTGTCTGTGTGTGTGTGTGTGTGCGTGTGTGTGTGTGTGTGTGTGTGTGTGTGTGTGTGTGTAATCTACAACATTGGGGTTGGTTGTAACACTGTTAGAAACAATGTAATGTAAACAAATGTTACACATATAAAAATTAAGCAAGATGACCTGCTAATTCAGTTCTTTCACTTAACATGCATTAACCTGATTGAAAATCAGATTATGATTGGAAGTAAAGTGTTTGTTTTCATTTCCCAAAACTGTGTATTTGTCCTGTTAATAGTATGGTAACACTTTAGTTTGGGGACCAATTCTCACTATTAATTATTAACTACCACTTTTACCATAATAAACTCTTAATTTGCTGCTTATTAGTAGTTACAAATGCAGTTGTTAAGTTTAGGTATTGGGTAGGATTAGGGATGTAGAATATGGTCATGCAGAATATGTGCTTTATAAGTACTAATAAACAGCCAATATGCTAAGTAATATACATGCTAATAAGCAACTAGTTAATAGTGAGAATTAGTTACTAAAGTACTACCGAATAATTTTGCTCATTCAGTTTGCATATTCAATGATTGATTTATAAATAAACATGAATGACTGTTTTGGCTGACAGCAAATCAGATTAATGCAGATCAAAATATCAGTGCAATGATCTTGAAGAATAAGACAACATCTCTGCAAAAGGACATCAAACAAACAAACAAACAAAAAAAAGATCAGTATCATAAAAGAGAGGACGATCAAAACCTTGTGGTAACCTATGTGCACTAAATTCAGCCCTATTTATTTTTGGATTCCTATCTTTTATCTTTTTATGTTCAGTAAACACCCACCAAAAGCTCAAAACTGCAGAACAAAGAGCGCATAACATCAAAACACGCATTAGCCTACATAAGAACAGGTCACTGCAGGATAACTGTATCTTTCCTAAGACGGCAGCTCATTAGCTGTTGTTAGCAGCACTCTGTTGTGCCCAGACTGCATGCGTGGCTAAATGTAGCAGCCCATGTGTTCCTGCCACACATAAGCATGAAGACAACAGCTGTGGCTGCCACCTGACCGACCCAAACTTCACTCGCAAATCCAAAGCTTGAACATAGCTGTGCAAAATCATGCATACATGAAAAGGAGGCTTCGACAGATTAAAAGCAGCCGTATATCCGTACGGCCTGTGAGAGGCGCCATCCCACCATGCTCCCAACCCCCACACCCTCTCACTATTTACTGCCAGAGAAGAGTCCTCATTCAACGGTACTGAGACAGTCTTTTAGTTACTATGGAAACGAATAAAAGATCTGTTTGGGTGAGAGAACCAAAGAAAGAAAGGAAAATCTTTCATTATTTAAAGGGATCTCACCTCTTTCTAATGAGTTTTGTCTACGTGGCTCTGACGTGGCTCTGGGCCGCATCAGTATTCCAAATGATAGTATGGAAATTACAAGTGTATAAAAAAATAAAATAAAAAACCATGCGGTCAGTGCCTGCTCAAAGACTTTTCCAACATAGTCACAGCATTTACTTGTTAAGCTGTCACTAACAATATTAAAATCAATTCTCTCGTTCAGAAATGTCCATTCTGCAAGCAGTAACTGTTAAAGAAGCAGAATGTGAAAGGCAGGATTATTGGCTGTTAGTGGAGTTATTGGAGTGTTCTGATGAAACCCCATTAACCCTGCATGAGCCACTAATGCATAAAATGCTGTGCCATTTCATCAGACAGCTGATGCCGTACTGATGCTCATGGCAATTGCACATAGAAGCCGCTTCCATGCGTGCAGTCTTTGGGAGAGAGGACCTTAACATTCAAACCGAGTTTTCCCAGTCCTGCTCATCCTGATCTGCATATCCACAACAATACCTTCACTCAGAGGCACCACAGAGCAGTGCTCTTTTAGAGGAGCATATGCAATAGTATAATTTTGGGTGAACAGTTGACTGAAAGTTGATAAGATGATCTGGGGTGCATTTCCGTATATAAAGCATTGTTAGCCACCTATGACTGCAAGTTCTGTTATTACCAACATAATTCAACAATTCGGTACAGCTCTATATCTGTGATTAGAAGCATAGTTTCTTGTTAGTATCATAAGAGGTATCATATCGATCACAAGTACAGTATGGAGTACCACAAGGCTCAGTACTCGGACCGCTGCTTTTCATGCTTTACATGTTACCCTTGAAAGATATCATCTTGTTAGTATAATGTGTGCTTAAATAGACCAGGCTCTTGGGCACAATAAGCAAGCTAACATGCAGTACATTCTATATCCTTTATCCATTATCCTTTATTATATCCATGTCAATATATACATATATTTCATTCTATATATTTCAGAGTGTCAACAAGCATGAACAATAAATACATAAGGGAACCCTAGAGTATGATGTAAGAGGGAACCCACGATGATTCAAACTTCAAATAAAGCAAAATGATGGAAAGCAGAAATAGTGAAGTAGTCTTAGATGCCATGTTCATTACAGCAGCATCTCTGAGAAATTGTTTTGGAGAAAACTAACTGCTAACATATTAACATATAAACTGCTAACAATAAAAATGTAACAGCTTTCTGTTGTTTGTGTAAATGAACTATAATAACTGAAAATCAACAAATTAGCAATTATTACTCCACCACCTGTGCATGACATCATTAATGACAGTCTTGGTTTAAACGACGGAGGTACAGCCATGCTACTACGGCTTATGGAAACAGTTATGACTAGCTAGTGATTTTTTCTCATGATGCATCCTACCACTGTGGATAAGCAATGATTTAAAACGCTGTACAGAAAATGCACCCCTGAACAGTTGCTAGGGTGTTCTGGGTAGTTGCTATGGCATTGCTAGATTAGGGTTACCATTTGATTATCGTTCTGTTGCAGGACAGTAGATGTGATTTTGCAGGACAATTCGGGACAAGTGTGAGAGAGATAAAATGAATGTTAACACTTTATTTTAAGGACCAATTCTCACTATTAACTAGTTAATTATTAGCATGCATATTACTGACATATTGGATGTTTATTAGTACTTATAAACAAATATTAATGTCTTATTCTGCATGACCATATTTTAGATTCCTTAACCCTACCCCATTCATAAACTTAACAACTACCCTTACTATTAATAAGCAGCAAATTAAGAGTTTATTAATGTAATATTCGTAGTAAATATTTATTAAATAGTGGGAATTCTTCCCTAAACTAAAGTGTGACTAAATACATTTCCTTATGTATTGACTAGGTTATGTTCCTTTATTAGACTATGCAAGAATTAAATTGGTTTTACCGTATTCAGTGCATATATATATATATATATATATATATCCCTGCTTTAGCTAGAACATGACATGACGGCAGCACAAATGGATTTTTAAATGCCAATCACATTTTTTATTATTCTATTTCTTATTGTGGTTTTATAATGTCAGGGAAGAAAAAAACTACAGACATAACAACAATGTTGGACATAGCATTCATCTTGCAGGACATAGGGAAAAAGCTTCCAATTTCAGGACTGCCTCGTCATCCTAGACAGTTGCTATAATGTTCTAGGTGGCTACTAGGGCATTTACAGATAAGCAACACATACAGAGATATGCATTTTGTTAATGCATGATGTGGATGTGTTATGAAGATAGATTTGAAGTTTGAAGGGGTGTGTTCTGAGTGGTTGCATGAATGTTGATATATGGTTGCTTGGGTGTTGCTAGGAAAAGGTAGGCGGCTGCTAGGGTGCTCTAGGCAGTTGTCGTAGCATTGCTAGATGGTCGCTAGTGTATTGCTAAGGATGTTCTGGGTGCTTGATAGGGTATTTACAAAAAAATGTTGTATAAAGTGATTTGCAGTGACTGGAAATCATTCATTTTCAATGAGTGACAGCAACGGTTGCTGTTGCTCATAGAAAATAAATGACTTCCCGTCATTGTGTTATGTGGGCATGTGCAGTGATGCGGTAAAGTTGAGAGCAGTTGCAAATGAGCAGCAGTTTGAACAGAGATTTGAAGTTTTGCCAGGTGGTTACTAAAAGCTTTTGTGGTTGCTGGGCAGTTGTTAGGCTGTTCTGAGTGGCTTCTACAATGTTGATACATGGTTTGGTATGTTGTGTGTCTTAATGGCACCATGTTGTTAGATGAGTTTATAACCAAATTAGCCACAATATTCGATAATCAAATATGCAAAGGGTTGCTGTAAACATTACAGGTGTTTTTATCTCTTTGGAAATCTGAGTAGTTTTGCAGGTGCAGATTCTGTCAAAGTGCCTTTAAGGCAGGTCATTTAATATGGTGGCCATCATGTTTATGTCCCTAGACAGCATATTTATGTGGGTAATTGTAAAAAACAAGAAAGAAGAGAGGAAAGAAAAGGATTTTTTTTCTTTCTGTGGTTTGCTTTACAGCTTTTCCTCATGATAGCCAAATGATCAAGGAAATCATTTACAAACACTGACATGTATTAAATTGCAATCCTGTTTGCTTTATTTATTTATTTATTTATTTATTTTCAGAGCCTCTGGCTTTTCATATATCATAGGGATAGGAATATTAGACATTTCTTGGTTAGAGACATTTCTTGGTTTTCCATGTCAAAGTTGTGCTGCATGTAAGAATGATAGTAGAAAGACACATTCATTTAAGGGTTCTACAATGGGTTGTGTTTATAATAATTTGCAATTTGAAGTTTATATATTTCATATTTTTTCCTTCTATTCTACTAAATGCTGGAATACACAAGATGACTTTCAAAATCTGAACAGATTTTAAAACACTGGGCATTACACACTTACCAACTTTACAATAGTCACAGAGGAAAAACTGGCCATCATACATGAAATGACTGAGAAGCATACACCACCAGACTTTAAAGCTGTTCCGATCACAACAAACTCAAGCAGAAACATGTGCCTTACTGCTAGAAGACACGAGACAAATTAAATCAATATGCATTCTAAAATCGGTTCAAAATATCAAATATGTTTGATATCCTCCGACTTGATGGAGTCATAATCTGAAGCTAAAAAAATCTGTGAGAGTCTGTGACCATCATACACTCGGTGATTTTTCTATGAAATCTATCAAATGAAATATCCAGACTTTTATAAAGTATGAGGGGACTGATAATGTTTCTATATGTACTTTAAAGCTTATATATGATTGAAGCATAAAACTTGTTTTTATTATTGTTGTTTTGTTTTTCTTCCAAATAGCT